>CM047428.1:45617621-46124668 GCA_026168455.1 Theocolax elegans | reverse complement strand
TCGCCACACTTCTATTAGTGTTGATATTGGTTCTATATTAGTCTGTTTGATTAACATCTTTAGTGTATAAAGAGGTTTTCTTACTATAAAATTTCATATTCATTTCATATAATATTTGATATAGTCATTACTTTTTTTGTTTTATACCTTTAAATGTGTTAACCCTCTTCCGGTTACTAGACCCTTACTAGTATATACGGTTGTATAAACAAAAACAAGAGTACTAGTACGACGGTTCAGTGAGAACTACAAAAATATTTAATTTGCGTTCCACGTGTAAAATGTTACGCATATCTCATAAAAGCTCAAAACGACAATCATATAGGTATAGGTATTCATATAAACTAAAGGCATTATAGATTGAAATATAACCTTACCTTTTACCCTTTCTCCGATGCATCATCGTTCTTTGTTTCGTAATAATCATTTAAGAATCTTACGAATAAAAGGCTGCGCGTGTATTTTAATTACCATTAAAATCGGAAAGAAAGTGTAAACGCACCGATGCATGTTACAGCGCTATATATACATACATTTGCATGATAAAATTAATATAAGAACCGTAAATAACAATTTGATTTAACTGCCGGTAAAAAAATACGATATTCGTCCGAAATAGCTCTAATTACCGTTCCAGTCAATATTTCATTGTTAATATCGCTTAATTATACTGATATATATTCGTACGTGCACGAGCACCCGCGACATAACGCGAAGAGTGTACACTAAAAATAAATAAATAATCGTACCACTTTATCAGGTTAAAGTTGATTATCGAGTTATTTATTTCTTTACTAATCTTTCCTTATATACGTAGAAGGAACTAAGTATTAATAAAGGTATAACGTCGAGGTAAAGTATATAATTTAAAGGCACGAAAAGTAAATATACGTCGGATCATCGAGGAGGACCAGGCTTTCCAATCACGAGAGAAACAAACTGCACTTTACACGAGGGTTTGGCACTTCTGCCATCCTGTAAATTCACATAAATAAAGCTTTGCCACACGCTGCCTCATTAAGCTCAACGGAGGGTCACCACGCCTATCAATCATCGAGAGTACGGGAGAAACGATTTAGTCCCTCCGAGCCACGAGACATCTAATCCCATCTCAAACTTACGAACTGCGTAAAGTCCGAAGGATTGACCAGTACGTTACACTCATTCGTGTGA
This sequence comes from Theocolax elegans, assembly GCA_026168455.1. Lineage (NCBI taxonomy): Eukaryota > Metazoa > Arthropoda > Insecta > Hymenoptera > Cerocephalidae > Theocolax > Theocolax elegans. The sequence continues at coordinate 46,123,495 of CM047428.1, read as the reverse complement.
ATGTTTAAAGTCAGAGTTATTGTTATTTGACATTCCGCCAACACAGACTACAATTGAGGGGTCGCATTGGGTTCAATATAAACCAATATCATCCTTGACCGATGATTCACCGATTGAATTTGTGATATCCGGAAATAGTGATGAATATCTTGATTTGGCCCATACTATGCTCAGTCTCCGTGTGAGTATTAAATCTAACACGACAGAAGATGATGTAACGGAAGAAAATCGAACGGCGTTTAGACATTTATCGGGTAGAGTAGGACCAGTTAACAATTTAATGCATTCACTCTTTAATCAAGTGGATGTTTTTTTCAATCAAAAACCCGTGTCACCACCTACCAACGTCTATGCTTACAGAGCATACATCGAAACGTTATTAAATTACGGACCAGCTGCTAAATCTTCACATTTATCGACCGTCTTGTGGTGTGACGATACTGCTGGTCATATGAACGATACAGCAGACGCAAATAAAGGACTTGTGGAGAGACGGAAATGTTTATCTATCGAAAAGCCTGTTGACCTAATTGGACATCTCCATACAGATGTGTTTAATCAAGAGAAACTTCTAATTAATGGTGTGGAAGTTAGAGTACGTTTGGTAAAATCTCGCGATAATTTTTGTTTGATGGATCCGACCGATTACTTTTCACTACACATAGAGGAGGCAAACCTTCTAGTACGATGAGTTAAAATCAGTCCAAGTATATTGTTAGCACATGCTCAATTGCTCTCGAAAACAACGGCTAAATATCCATTAACACGAGTAGAAGTCAAAGCTGTCACCATGCATAGCGGTATACACGGTGAAACATTGGATAATATCATATTGGGTCAATTACTAAAGAGAATAATTATCGGTTTTATAAATAATAAAGCTTTTAATGGTGATCGAAAACTCAACCCTTTCAATTTTGAACATTTTAATATAAACTTCCTATGCTTGTACGTGGATGGGATACAAGTACCTTCAAAACCACTCCAGCCTGATTTCAAAAATAGAAATCTATACGTAGACGCGTATCATACTTTATTCTCCGGTACGGGTGTACATTTTCTCAATGAAGGTAATCAAATAACACGTGAGTCCTACCCACACGGGTATTGCTTATTCGCATTTGATTTGACTCCCGATTTATCGGCAAACGATTGCAGTCACTGGAATTTGATCAAACACGGTAGTGTTAAATTAGATGTACGTTTTAGTGATGCTTTAGTTGAAACGCTCAATTGTATTGTATATGCAGAGTACGATAATATTTTGGAAATTGATGCGTCCCGTCAAGTCATTGTCGATTTCAGCAGTTAATAAACTTAATTGATAGAGGTCGCCACCTTGTGTTACTATCTGTACTATACGTTTATACACCGGTTTAAAAAGCCTTAGACAGTCAGTCTGGATCGTACTTTGTGTTTGACAAGATTTGTATTACAACATGGATGTAATTGTTGATATTCAGTTCCTTAAAGATAGTAAGCAAAAATACGTACCGAAAGAAATTGCTATTGTCGCTGTTGACAGTGAATTTATCAGTCACTGGGTGGTGGCACCAACAGTCGCACTGGAGCATCTCGACGAAGACATACGAAAACAGAATAGCTGGTTAAATCAATATCATCACGGACTGGACTACTTTGACGGCGAGGTGACTTTGAAGACAGTTAAAAAGATTTTACGGGAACTTATGAAAAGTGTGCGGAAAATATATGTTAGAGGTAACTATAAGTGGTTGGTACTACAAAAAATTGTTCATCGTCAAATTTTAAACCTTGAGTATGATCAAAATTGTCCACCTTTCAATAAATTATCATCCGACGTATATTGTATGCTTCACGCTGTCAAAACTTGTTTCAAAAATTATCGTTGTGCTTTAAATAACGCGTATAGATTAATATCGTGGTTGACCCATCACACATCACCAAAGACTTTCAACACTACAAACGAAATTCATCATGGACAGTCTACAAATACTCAAGAATTTGTCGAAAATCCGTTCGCATACTGTAGGTATATTTCCGGCCGATCAGACACCCCGAGTGTGGATGAAACCGACAGCGTTCGTGCTAAACACGGATGATCATACAAAATCTGGTATGCATTGGGTTGCTATATACGTCGATAAATCATGTAATGGTATTTATTTCGATAGTTTTGGACTACCACCACTCGTTCCAGATCATATCAATAGATTGCGAAAAAATTGTAAACAACTTCGTTGGAATAATGTTCGATTGCAAAGCGCATCCTCCGATGTGTGTGGTCAGTACTGTATTATGTTTCTGTACTACATGACTCAAGGATTAGGTTTCGTCAAATTTATCGAAAACTTTTCCGATGAGTTGGAAAAAAATGACGCTCTTGTAAGACGGTATATACAACGCAAGATAAACACAGATAAAAATTTCATTGGAAATGGTGGTTGTGTTGTCAGGTGTTTGCAAAGTTGTCGCGCAAAGATGTCATTATTATAATGTTGTTTTCACTTTATGAATGAGTGGTGTGTGAAAATTGTGTGAAAATTGATAAAAATCAATTTATGTTACGACGTATGCACGATTGTAAAAGCGTTAACACGATACATGAAAAGTTGTTAATACCGCTGAAACATATGTATTAAAAATTATAAACATTTCTTCATTCGTAATAAACAAAAATGTATTCATAAATATAATGTACTTTTTTTAAATAAACCTTTTATCCACCAATTCCTTCTCTTGTAGCAATAACATTATATTCACTCGATAATCAAAATAAAATTTAACAATAGCCAAGAATTAAATGCGTTGTGTAAATTTAGTTAAGAGAACGTAAAGATTGAAGAGACACCCATGTGTCCGGAATTTGCAAAGTCAAGTCGTATTCGGAGTCACAACAATATTTGTCACCTCCCATTCTCTGGATTAATCGTCAACCGAGTTCCAGTATTCGTACATCCGTTCGCGAGTTCAGTTACGATTTCTCCCACCGCTTCCTCTCTGTCTCCCGCCATCCCCCTTCATACGGCGATCGGTCGACGGAATAGCTCAGTAGGTATTGAGACACCCCGCAACCAACATCGTAGAATTCGAATCTTCCGCCTCCCCCCTTCCCCTCCCGCAGTACTGCATCATGGTCTACCCCTTCTCCTCTTCCGCAGCAATGTATCATTGCCCCCCCTCCCCCTCCGTCATTTCTCCCACCGCCATTACCCCCTACCTTAACTGGTACCACCATTACCGCCTCCCCACCATCACCCCTCCCTAATCCCCCCTCCACCATGGTCCCACATATTACCCCCTCCCCCTACCATGATCCCCACCTATTACCCCCCCCCCACCCCTCGCTGTGGAGAGACACGCAAATCCCAGGAGTGGGGGGTTTGTTGTGTCTACCCATAGCGAGGGGCTAACTACTAATAAGTTATAATTAGCAATGCATAATATATTATATATGCACATATCAAGTTATTATAAATATTTTAAGGTAAGTTAATAGGTACAACATATCTAAATGATTTTTAGTGACTCTCATAAGCCCTATATATATCATTACTGCAGATAATATTAATTTGTCAAACCGAGTACAAGCACTTCATAATTATTATATAGTAAAAAAAATAAATAGATACGATCCATTCCAAATAGAAATTCGTTTCATAGTTTAAAACATTAGAAATCTTTATTTTAACATTTTTTTAATCGTTAATCTACTTTCTTAAGTTAGTAAGAGAATATTCAAAATTACCTCGTGATACACCCAACGGTGGTGCAAGTATTATTTCATTTAAAAAGAATAAAAATGAGAAAAATTTCTGTTTTATTACTTTTCCATAAATTAATTTTGCACAAATGAATATTATTATAAAATTGTGTATTTTCTGCTGTAACTAAAAAAAAAATATAAATGAGTCAGATAGAATTTTTCAGAAAATATTAGTACATTCAGTTCGAAAAATATATTTATTTTTGAAAAGCAATACTTGCCGATTCCATTTTGATTTCAGTACTTTCTATTGCGGAAACTTTCTACGAATTATGTACAACAATTTTAAAAGTGTGATTAAAATATACACCATACTTGACAATTGCATTTTGATTTCAGTACTTTCTAATGTAATAACTTCATTAGTATTATTCTATTGATAAATAAGTTATTATGTAATATAGGTTTAGTTAAAATAAAAATATTGGAAAATTGTGATCGGACCGAACCCATACTTGCCAAAATGTACACCTTCTTGAAGGTGTTTTACAACATTAAACGTAAAGTTTTATAGTAATAAATATTTATAAAAATACTTGTCAATTTCATTTTGATTTCAGTACTTTCTATTGCAGAAACTATTTAGGAATTATGTACGTAGTTAAATTCTTAATAAAAAAATTTTGTTTTTATTGTGGTGCAACAAAATTTGCTTAAAAAATAGAAATGTTTAACTATTATATTTACATAGCAATTTTAAAAGTGTGATTAAAATATACACCATACTTGACAATTATTGTTTCTATTAACCGCAAAATTGATGTAAGTTTATGTAAAATTTTTGCTTATATAAAAATTTAAAGTTTATATGTTTAAAAGTTATTAAAAAATTAATTTAAAACTTGTATTAATTAGTTTTGTAACTTCAATTATTTTATTCTATATTAAAATAGATGGTTTTTGTGGAAAATTATATTATTTTAGAAAATTTACGCTGTAATAAAAAAAAATACAATTTTATTTTTAATTTTTTAAAGATTTAATTAAGTTAATAATTTTTACTATTTACATTTTTTCGGAAAGAATTACTTAATACAATAAATAAAAAATAATGTATCGTTTAATTCACATAGGTTAAACTTTGGTTTATACTTTGGTCGATAATTAAATAGTAGTTTTTATATTTTGTAGCAAGCTAATGAAGTTCAAAATTATACAACAACAATTAAAAGTAATGAGCATCACGAGTCAAAGCTTATGGTTTCGATAGATGTTCAAAGTAATTTAATTGATGACAAGAATGATACGTCTCCTCCAAGTATTTCACATAGAATCACACATGGTAATTCTATCTCTTTTTGTAAATAAATTATCTATAAATTAATTACCTCTATATATTTCATGTTCCCATTCTGTCAAATAAATAAATTGCAAATTAAACACTTACAGATAAGAAACATTTAACTGTTATCTTCTACCTATCATAAATATTAATAAATACTTTGATTTTCATTAGAGTTTAATAAATTTTTTCACAAAATTTTATTTCATATTTTTTTACTTGCAATATTTAGGAAATATATTGGCTAATGTAGCATTGTCAAAATGTTGTTAGCATGTTTGCAATTGAATATCCAAATGTTTAACAACTTGTCCGAACACGTTGGCAATCTACTATCGATAGTTACAATTTTTATGCAATATACGTATTAATAAAAACTTTTTAATTCAACTTTTTAATATGTCTAAAATTTGTAGTATTTTTTCTATTTATATTTAATAAATTATTTACAGTTAAAAATGTTTAATTGTACATAGAATTTAATTTAAATTTTCCAATTTGGTCTCTTCCATTTACTTTTACGTATCAATAGAATTAAATTTATTTGATTTTACTCATCCAATGGGGTTCAAATTATAGTTCAATACTAACATAATTTAATAAAAGTTTATAATTGTTTGCTAGTAACAGACTGTTAAATTGAAGGTTGCGTATATTAGTATATAATTAATGTAAACATTTCGAAAGCTTTTGGTAATTGCTAAAATACTTTTATTTAGAAAATGTTGAAGAAATCTCCAATTTTGAAGAATGGGACTGCACCTGTGATGACTGTGACAATGAGGAGAATAATTTCAATTGTGGAATGCAGGAAGCAATATTAGATGAAGAATTATATCCTGGTGCTACAATGACAGTGCGCGAATTCGTCTTGAGCATGGGTATTTTAAAATCATCAACTAATCAGCCGGATACACATACTTGCTACACTCTGAAATTATTTTTGACGACTTTACCGAAGACAAACAAGTGTCCCACAAGCATGTATAAATTCAAAAAGTATTTTAATGCCGTTAATGATGAAATAATTAGGAAACATTTTTACTGTTCAAATTGCGTTTCAAGTACATTCAATACTAGCGAGGATGTCAATAATGATGCATCAGTTGATGTCGAAAAAATTGCAGAAGATATATTGGCATGTGACTGTGATAAAAATGATAAATATTTTATTGAAATTCCGTTGATTCGTCAATTAGAATCATTATATAAACGACAAGGATTTTATAATAAATTATATAGTAGAGTTACAAATAGAAATAGTAAATGTTACGAAGACGTTTATGATGGTTTCATATACAAAGAGTGTACAAATTCAGATAATATATTGTCGAACAAGAATAATATTTCATTTTTGTGGTATACGGACGGAGTTAAAATATTTAAATCATCAAAATTTAATATTTGGGGGTTCTTTCTTGTCATTTTGGAGCTTCCTTACGAAGAGCGTTATAGATTAGATAATATTTTATTAGTCGCTTTATGGTTCGGCGATGAAAAGTCTATCCCAAATTTATTTTTGGAACCTTTGAGTAATTCTTTAAAAATATTGTATAATGGTATTGATTTTTATGTGAAAGATATTAATAAAGTAATGACGATCAGGGGAACGATTTAGAATGTTGTTTGCAAGCACTAGAAATCGGAAAACCTGTATGCGAAGTAAAAGTTCCCACAGTGATTTCTAAAATTTGTCGTTTCTTTATCACTTCAACAGCTATTGATGTGATGCATTGTATCTTCGAAGGTGTATCCAAGAAAATGGGAGAATTATGGTTTGATTCAAAATTTGCGATTGAAAACTTTAACATTTCGAATTTAATTAACCGTGTAGATTATAAACTTAGCTCTATCAAACCTCCATCCTATATTGTGCGACGTCCAAGACCGATAAAGACTGATTATAATTATTGGAAAGCTTCGGAACTAAAGAATTGGTTTTTTTATTTCTCCTTGCCAGTTTTAGTTAATATATTACCTTCTGATTATTTTGATCATTATCAATATCTTGTATTTGCAATTTACACTTTATGTAGAGAAAAAATCACGGAAGAAATTATCCTATTTGCAGAATCACTAATAAAAGAATTTGTAAGCAGATTTGAGTACCTGTACGGTCGAAAAAACATGACGTGTAATATTCACAGTATTCTACATTTGCCAGACATTGTACGACGGCTAGGTCCACTGTGGACAACTTCATGTTTTCCATTAGAAGACGTAAATGGAAAAATCAAGACTTTGGTCCACAGCAGTAATAGACCCGAACTACAAATAGTTTCTAATTTAAATATGTTTATTAAAATACATACTCTTAAGTATGAATGGCTCAGGCAAGATAGCGATGCGTATTATTTTTGTGAGATGCTTTGTTCCCCGACAAAAAATTGAAATTAACAAAAATTGAAAATTGTATTTTCGTTGTCGGTAACTCGTCTAAAATGAAAGATCTCGAAGCTCAAGAAATATTACTAAATTATAATTTAATTGGAACAAATGTGTTTTCTTTTGGAAAAATTTATAAAAATAAATTGGTATATACGTCCGAAAAAGTACAAAAAGATAAACATACGAAGTCATATTATGTAACATACTTAGATAAAAAAATTGTTCGAATTGGAAAAAGTAAAAGTTATATACGTGTTACTAGTTGTTCATGTAAGAAAATTTGTTCCTGTTCTGGAAAATCGTTTGCTTGCATTCAAAACATTCAAACAATAAATCCTTTTCGTATTAATATTCTAGGAGGGGTAATAACTTATATTCATAAATGTACGCATATAAGTGATTCGATTTTGATGGTTGACGTAAATGATTTAAAACATGTATGTGTTCACATGGATTTTGATAATGAAATTTATTTTTGTGAACCTGTAAATACAAATGAATTCGAATAAGTATTTACTATCTTTATTTAATGTAAAAGCACGATGTCAAATGATATAAAGTTTTATACACATTATAGCTTTCATCGGCTATATACTTATTATTTTCATACATTAATAGTTATTCATCGTTGTAAATAAAATTACGCAATACATTATAATAAACTAGATCATACTTACAACAATATCTTTCAATTTTTATTTTATTATATTTCATTATAAATTTAACGTTTTCGCAATATCTTGGCAATTTCTGTAAAAATTTTATCCATGTTAATGGGAAAAATATGGGACAAGCATTGAATAATTTACTTTTGTTAAAATTCTGCCCATATATTGGGTTATTAATGATCCAATAGGTTTTCCATACATTGCTTGTGTTGATTACCCATGTATTGTCAACATATTTTACATACTTTCAAATCTATATTTTCGAAAAACTGGACAATATACTTCCAATGTCTAACCAATTGCAATACAAATTTTTTATATTCATTTACATGGGAAACGTATGGGAGAAGCATTGAATAATGTAGCTTTGTCGAAATTCTACCCATACATTGGATTATTGATGATCCAAGATGTTGCCCATGCATTGTTCATTCTAACGACCCATTTATTGACAACATGTTGCCCATGCTTTCGATTTTTACGCGGGCAAATTCTTTCAGATTTTTCAATATGTAATTTAAGTCTGATATTTGCTCTGAAAACTCACGCCTTTTTAGACCAATAATTACCAACCAAAGATGGTCTATTCAATTATTAACAAATTTATTAACAATATATTATTGTACTAAAAATTGTAAAAATATAGTTAAATAACTATATATATATAACTCTACACTTTCTTACATTATTAACTGCAATTATTACATTATATTAGAATATTTTATTTAGATTTTAAAATGTATTCAATTAAAACTTAATTCAGTTAAGGTATTCTGCCTTAATGCTATTGAAAGTACGCATTATTGATTAAATAAAAGTTTTATAGCGTAGACGCAAATAAATAAATATTTATTAAAATTTTTTTTTTTAATATTTCACCAATTTAATAGCGAAGGTACCCTGTGCCTACATGTATATTAAGATTTATATATATATATATATATATATATAGCGTTTATTCGCAATTTACATAATTTGTTTATTTAATATTATATAATAATTCATAAAATTATAATTTGATAATTGGATCAAATTGTTGGCCAATAAGAATACGTGTAGAGCATAGTGGAATAATTCTAAAATTTTTATTTTTTTTTCTTTGCGTATCTTCCCACTTTGCGTCTATAGCAACATAATTTATATATTTATTAAAATACAAATTAGAGTAAAATGTCGATGTTTGAAGACTCAGTAGACCTTGAAATAAACGATTGGATTCTCAATTTACCAGAAGAACAAATAGACGAAATTTTATTCGATTTAGAAATGAAAAATTTAGGCACATTATATGCGAAAGCCGATAGGTTATATAGGCGATTGCGAGGCGATTATACAGCCGCGGATTTTATACCGTCACTTAGCGAAAACGAAAATGCAACAAAAATTAGACGCGAGAAGAAGCTGCAGGATTTACTTCACAAAACAGATTTTACCGAAAAAACGCACGCAGAAATTTTTGCAAAATTAAGTATTCATAGTTCGGAAGTTTATGAAGATACAGCACTGCCCAGTGGTATCGAACCGTTACCTAATAGTACTGGCCAAGGGTTGACATCGAATATGTCACTAACGTGTCAACATATAGGCGTAGTACCGCAACCATCTGCTCAATTGGTTCCAACGAATATACCAATTACAACGACAACATCAACAACGACAACTACGGTCACAACGAACTGTACATCATCAGGAACGTATGCAGAACCGCGAACTGTGTTCTCTACCGGAGCACCTCAGAACAGAACAAGGTTATGCACATTTACGGACGGCACTACGTTGAATTTACCAGAACAAATTGCATTGGAACTAGCGAGATCGCAATCGATGAATGTACAGCTACAAAGTCAAATACAAGCGTTGCAGCAACAAGTAGCTAACTTAGTAAGCAGTACTCGCATCACCAACTTAAACGTGTCACAACCCTCCGGTGCAATACCAAAAAATAGCAGAAACGTAAACTTCCAAGACACATATAATCTTCATTATGATGAACACCAACCACATCTTAATGCGAATGCGCCCTCTTTTATGCCGCCATCGACCAGCACTTATCAATCGTCAATCGACAGGCGACATTTAGCAGATGTGCCACCGTCTGGAGGGAGGGGGCAGTCGATGACGTCACGAATCGAACAACAGCTGGAAGCATTAGACACAAGGCTGAGTCCTGGCGCCATTGGCTCAAAAACACAAGATGTTGGTAGGATAGTACGATCTTGGAATATTAAGTTCACAGGTGAAAAAGGCAGCAACATAGAAGAGTTCCTGCAACGAGTCAGCGAATGTCGCAATTTAGCGCATTTATCCGATGAAGATTTACTGAACGGAATGACAGAAATGCTAGTAGGACCTGCCTTAAACTGGTGTCGTCAAACCAGATCAAGATGGGGTAATTGGTCAGATTTTTGCGAGTCAGCGCGTCGCTGTTATGGCGACAATTTGCAGTATCAACAGCGTTTACTACTAGAAGCCCAGACTCGCACACAAGGACGCGAGGAACCGATCAGAGACTACATCTTCGGTCTCATGACGATTCTCAATCGGCTCACTAGTCGCTGGAGTGAACAAGAACAACTCGGTCTCCTGTATCGAAACATGCTACCTAGCATTCGTAAGCAGGTTAGACGGACGCAGTTCACGACGTTGGATGAACTCATAGAGTTAGCTCGCGAAGCAGAGAGGCTGCTAGAGGAAGAGCAAACTTTTAAAGCTCCTCCACCGCCAGAAAAAAGCTTGTGCCCCGAAGCAGCGTACAAAGCCCCGAAAGCCTTGAGCGGTATGCGCAAACCGGCATTAGCTGCCATCACCACTCCAGAGGTCGACGTAAAGGAGTTGGTACACAAGACTGTCACAGATCATCTGAAGGCGGAAAAACAGCCAAGCGTAGCGGCGTTAGGAGGCCAGGTACCTTATGAGCTCTCCAGTTTGATAGGGAAGATCGTACTGGAGCAGGTGTCAGCAGCCTTAAAGTCTGAACTGCATCAAACGTCAGCGAGGACAAACGTCGATAGCTGCGAAAGCGACGCATGCCGAAACGGTTGCACTGACTAACCAGTCTAAGTCCTTTTCGCCACCAACACCGGCTAGCACGAGAAATAAAAACCGAGAGCCTGGACCAAAACTCCATGTTTACTGTTGGAACTGTGGCTGGCCAGGTTACCTAAAAACAACCTGCCCTGATTGTTCGGGAAAAGGCAGGAGGGGCGAGTAAAACGGGTCCCGATCGTCCTAAGTTACCTTTTAGGGACCGAGCCTAGTGCTAATTTAGCACAGACAGAAAATGACGGAATCGACATTTTTTCAACGGATTTGGAAAATCCCAAGGAATTTCCTCGATGGTGGTTTCCAGTCGAAGTTGGTGGTTCGCGTATTCGTGCACTACATGAATCCGTAGCAGCTCGCACCGTTCTGGGTCCAGTCGGATTACAAATCGCTTCTGCCATTGGTAGAAGAGTCAAACCATACCCAGGACTGGATGCTCGCCTAGCAGATGGTCGAACCGTTCCAATTTTGGGACAAGTTGAATTGCCGTTCATTGTAGCTGGCATTAAACGACCAGTAGAGGTCATCATTGTTCGTGATCTCGATGCGGACTGCCTAGTAGGAGCTGACTTCCAACGAGCGTTCAATACAGTTTTATGGCCCCGCGAATGCAAATTAACTATCGAAGGTGCTACAGAAGAGATTCCATTGGAACTTGCCACTGTTTCGGTAGAAGGAAAATTTAGTACGTGCCTGTCGTCAATTGGCCTCGCAGATCTTGATGATACCCAACGAAGACGATTGCAAGCATTGCTTGATCGTGTCTTACCTGCGAGCAACGCACCATTGGGTTGCACAACATGGGCAGAGCATGACATTGAATTAACTACTACACGGCCTATTAAACAACGGTATTATCGGGTATCGAAAAAAATTGAAGACGAGATGCATGCTCAAGTGCAGCAAATGCTTAACGCGGGCATAATCCGCAAATCTATTAGTCCTTGGTCTAGCCCTGTCGTCATGGTTCGGAAGTCGAATGGTTCGTATCGCTTTTGTGTCGATTACCGAAAATTGAACTCGGTATCGAAGACAAGTGCATACCCACTTCCTTATATGGATGCGGTGCTTCGCAAGCTACAGAAAGCCCGCTATATAACGACTCTGGACCTTAGCCAGGCATACCATCAAATCTCGCTATCTGCTAACGCCCAACCATTGACAGCATTTACTGTACCGGGCTTAGGACTCTTCGAATTCATACGGATGCCGTACGGAGTTGCTGGCGGACCAGCAACCTTTCAAGAACTCTCAGATCGCCTCATTGGACATGATTTGGAACCATTCGCTTTTTCGTATCTAGATGATATTATCATCGTGACTGAGACGTTTGACGATCACTTAAAATGGTTGGAGCATATCTTAAAGCGCATTAAAAGCGCAGGCCTGACTATCAACCGTGAGAAAAGCGAATTCTGCCGTCAAGAAGTTAAATTTCTCGGCGTTATGGTAAACCGAGAAGGGTTTCGCCCAGATCCGGACAAAATTGCCCCGATTCTGGAGTACCCGGCGCCAAAGAATCTCAAACAATTACGTAGATTCTTAGGAATGGCGTCGTGGTATCGCAAGTTTCTCCAAGACTTTGCGACCTTAGCCGAGCCTTTGACTAGACTTACAAAGAGCGGAGTCGCTTATGAGTGGGGATCAGAGCAACAACATGTCTTTGACCAAATTAAAGCTCTGGTCGCCTCCGCACCAGTTCTACATAGACCGTCTTTCGCCCATCAATTTTCAATTCAGACCGATGCGAGCGATACGGGCTTGGGGGCCGTCCTCACCCAAGAGATCGACGGAGACGAACGCGTTTTGTGTTTTGCGAGTCGCACCATGACTCCAGCCGAACGGAACTATTCCGTTACCGAGCGAGAGTGCTTAGCTATTCTATGGGCCATAAGAAAATTTCGACCATATGTAGAAGGTTACCACTTTAAAGTAGTAACAGACCACAGTTGTCTTAAATGGTTATGCAATTTGCGTAACCCAACTGGACGTCTCGCTCGATGGGCCCTGGAATTACAAGGGTACGATTATGAAGTTGAACACAGGAAAGGTTCACTTAACCACGTGCCGGATGCGCTATCTCGTATGCACGAAGATGATAATATTGAAATAGCTACCGTGAATATTCGGCCTGAAACTCCTGATCCCTGGTACCTGCGAATGTTTGACGCCGTTCGTGAGACACCGTACGAATACCCTTGGTGGAAATTAACGAACGGACAACTTTATTATTACCGTCCGCATTCCCGGTACGAAGAAAATGTAGGAGATCAAGACGCGTGGAAACTAGTGCTCCCTAGCGAACGCCGTACACAAGTTCTCGAAGATTGTCACTCAGAACCAGTCGCTGGACATCTTGGTCGAGCTAAGACCCAAGAAAGAGTGGCCCAATATTATTATTGGCCAAGCTTAAAGAAGGACACCGCAAAATTTGTACAAGAGTGCTTTATTTGTCAACAGTGCAAAGTACAACAACTTGCGCCAGCAGGACTCATGGGTCGTCGTCTTGCGTCACGCCCATGGGAAATCGTCGCTGGAGATATTATGGGACCTCTCCCACGCTCCAAACACGGTTACGAATATCTGCTCGTGTTTTTAGACCTATTTACGAGGTGGGTGGAATGCATTCCGGTTCGGAAAGCCAACGCAGCTAGCGTTCAAAAACACTTAGAAGAAAGGATTTTTCTACGTTTTGGAGTTCCAGACACGTTCCATTCGGACAACGGAACAGAGTTTCGAAACAAAGCGATGTCAAAATTTTTAGAATCGTATGGAGTACAACAAACCACCATTCCCCCGTACCACGCGCAGGCGAACCCTGTCGAGCGGGTGAATCGTACATTAAAGACAATGATGACCTCGTTTATTGAAGGAAATCACAATACATGGGACGAACATGTACCAGAATTTCAGTTCGCGTATAATACGGCAATACACGATTCGACGGGCTACAGTCCGGCTTTCCTCAATTTGGGACAAAACCCGATTCCCCCTAAAACTTTACGTCGCGAAATCGAAAGAAACGCAGAAGTTTGCGGAGAAGCGGAAGCGCATGAAAACTTGATCGCTAAACTAGCAAAATTGTGTAACGCCCACGCGGAAGCTGCTAAAAACTCTGCGCGAGCGCAGGAACATCAAGCGAAATACTATGACGAAAGACATCGCGAAGTAATCTACAATGTCGGCGATAAAGTAATGAAGCGAAATCGCATTTTATCTTCTGCCGCCCAAGGAATTGCCGCCAAGTTAGCCCCAAAGAAGATTGGACCATATACAATAACGGCAATTTTAGGCCAAAATGTAGTCCATTTAGTAACGGAGGATGGTCAAGATGCGGGCGAATCGCACGTAAGCCAAATTGAACCTTACGTAGCTAGATCTGATTCCGCTGACCAGAACCAGGAGTTGGTGCTTACAAACAATGCAACCGACACAGTTCGCCAAGTACCGTCGAATAATGTACGTAAACGCGGAAGACCTAGACAAACCCGCGTAATTGTAAACCGTAGTACCGTACCAACACGACAACGAGCCGATTGTATCTTAACTGATGAAGTTGAGGAAAGAGTTAACGAAAGCGTACAACCGGTGATTAGTCGACCGCGCGGACGACCGAGGGGACCACGTAGAGTGATCCAAGACCCAGGCGAATTGTCGCCGCGCAGATTAAGAATACGAAACAAACCATCATACTAAGGAATAAATCCTAAGGTAATGGGAATTGGCGTGTAAATTATTTACTTACCCCTATACATAACTTCCCTTGTTAATTCTAGTTTCTTATCTTTTGCATATTATTAAAATTTATTTCTTCTTTATTTTCTCTTATTATTGCATTTACTAGAGAGAGAGACTAGTTCAGAGCTGGCACCTGGACCGGTTACCAGCGTCTGGGAGGGAGGTGTGTAACGATTATTAAATCGTTACTCGTCTCTCTCTCACAACAGCTGATATGTACTAATATTCTAAGTATTGTTACAGTTCAGCCGTCGAAGAGCGAGAGCGCACGGGAAGGTGTAGAGGTTAAGAGAGAGAGAGAGAGAGAAAGAGAGAGATCCCTATCGATAGCCTGCGTAATTTTGGCGGAGAGAGACCTACCGTCTACGAGCGAGAGAAGACGGCTAGAGCGAACAGATACCGTGGTGTACTTTCCGAGAGACAAAAACGATCGTTCGGCGGGACACTTGGGGTTGTTATAGCGTGCGTGAGTGCAAGTGCACTACCTTATTTCACCACGAAAAACCACACAAGCGTGCACGGCGAATACGCATTGAAGGAGGGAGGTTGGCGGTCGCACCGGCAGTTGTAAGTGTTTGTTCTGACATCTCTCTCTCTCTCTCTCTCTTCCCTACACGCGCCGATTCCCGGCTACTGCGATTGCCCGCTACGGGCGTTTGATCTTTTATTTTATTTTTATTTGTTAGTAATAAAGCTTATTTCTATTTATGTTCGAGAACTGATTGTGACTGTTATCCCTTTCTCCCGAAATCTACGAACCCTGTCCAGACGCGGGACACGGCACCGAGTATTCGCCCGGACACGTAGATTTCGTGCGCGAACACTATTTATTATAGATTTTTTACCGGTCACTCTCATGCTCGCGAGTGCATTGTCACCGCGCACAATCGATTTATTAAATCTAAAGCAACGGATCCAAAAACCCGTTACAAGCTAATGTAAAAATATAGAATCAATTTAAACAAACACCGATGTTACAGCACCAAAAGAATATATACCATATAGGAACTATCCAGCAAATACATAAGTTTAATTATAACATGATTTATTATTATAAAATAATTTATTTATTAATTAATTTAAGCAATTAAGAAACCATTTTCAAATAATTGCTATGATATGCCTATTGCTTCTAAAGATAAAACTGTGATTGCAAGAAAATGACAATGAAAACTATAAACAGTTACTTCTTGTCTACAACAGTTGAAAATTATTTACACCACTTCATTTGATAATTTTGTACATTAATTTTAATCTTATTTATAACTACATGTACTTATAACTGTATATTTATAACGTATATTTACATTCTAAATGTTTAACTTGTTTATTTATTGTTAAAATTGAAATTAAATTCTTATATGCTATATAATATATAATTGAAATTAAATTTTTTTATAAACAATAAATGTATATTTGTATATCCCTGCTAGAAATAATCGATAGAAATCGATTAAAAAAATTTAATCGATTTTGAGTTTAAATCTTTCCACTAATTTTACCTTTTGAAATCGATTAAAAAAATAAGATACAGAAAAGTGTATTCAAATCGATTGGATAAAATCAATAGAAGTCGATAAAAATTGCTTTCATTCTAATAATTTCCCTGCTAAAAAAAATCGATAGACATGGAAAGATTTTGCATACAAATCGATTAAAATTAATCAATTTGAATCGATTTATGTGCAAAATCTTCCCATGTCTATCGATTTCAATCGATTATTTTTAGCAGGGTTTTAATCGATTTCTATTATTATTTTTAAATAAAACAATGATTGTATTGAACTGCTGTTTAACATTTAGGTGTTTCTGCTAAAAATAATCGATTGAAATCGATAGACATGGAAAGATTTCAATCGATTATTTTTATATATCGATTTATATATCGATCGATCGTAACATTTTGCTACTGTACCATTTTCACATTTTAAGTATTTAAAAGTTTTATCGTCAATATAATCTTTCTTTCTTGTTGGAAAGTTAATGTAGTTGGTAAAACAAATTCTTATATTAAAGATAGTTGGAGTTTTTATAATATGATGAAAGATATGATTATTCCGAATAATTGTAAAATGATCTCATTGGATGTTGTATCTTTGTTTACAAACGTTCCTTTAGATTTTGTGAATGATATAATAATAGAAAAATGGTCAGATATTAGTTTATATACTATTTTAGATATTAATGAATTTACCAAAGCACTGAATTTAGTATTTAATAATACATTTTTTTCTTTTGATAAAGATTTTTATGAACAGGGATATGGATGCCCAATGGGATCACCGTTGTCACCTGTAATAGCTAATTTAGTGATGGAAAAGTTAGAGGGTATTGCTTTGTCGAAATTGAGTTTTGAGCCAATGATTTTTAGTAGATTTGTTGATGACATCTTTACGATAGTACCTGAATGTTTTGTTGATGAAATGGTTGATGTTTTTAATTCAATTCATGATAGAATTAAATTTACAGTAGAGGTTGAGATTGATAAAGAATTAAATTTTTTAGATATTAAAGTTATTAGAGATGATAAAAATAAAGTTAAATTAAATTGGTATAGAAAGCCTACTTGGTCGGGTAGATTTTTAAATTTCCATTCTCATCACCAGTTAAGTGACAAGATTGGTGCGTTGAAAGGTGTTATTGACCGTGCCGTTGGACTGTCACACGGTGATTTTAGAAAAGTAAATTTGGATTTAGTTAAAAAAACTTTTGTTAATAATAATTATGCGATAGATTTGATTAATAGAGTGATTGAAGAGAGAGTGAATCAAATTTATAATAGTAAATTAAAAGTTAGAGTAGATATTAAAATTGATGCATTTGTTGTTATACCGTATGTTAGAGGTTTATCTGAAAGAATAAGAAAAGAATTTAAAAAACTAGATATTCAAGTTTTCTTTAGAAATATTAATAATTTAAGTTTTTTGTTTAATAATTGTAAGGATATAGATAGAAAGGATGATAAATCTGGAGTTGTTTATAAAATAAATTGTATTGATTGTGATATATGTTACATTGGTCAAACTAGTAGATATTTGAAAAAGAGAATTTATGAACATAAATATAGTTTGAGGAGTGTATCTGTCACATCAGGTTTGAAAGAGCATTGTTTAGATTTTGTTCATTCATTTGATTTTAAAAATGTAGAAATTTTAGAACAAAATATTATGAATAAATTTAAAAGAGAAAGTCTTGAGAATATTCATATATTTAAGAATGATAAGAATGTTAATTTAATGTTAGAGTCAAGTAAATTAAATAAGATTTATCATCCTATCTTAACTTAGCTTAGTTTATTGGTGTGAATTTATTTAGGGTGGGTCCGTGGAGTGGGGAGGCTTTTTTGAGGGTTTAAATATCGTGTGGAATAGATTTTCATTTCAGTCCCTGATGAGGAGCAGCAGCGAGCTCGAAACGTCGGACATCATATTTGGGGTTAGTAGATTTTTGGTGCAGGGGGGCAGTCAGATTGCTTTATTAATAATTTGTTTGTGTTTAGTTAGTGTTTTTATTTTTTATATTTTATATTTTTTATTTTTATTTTTATAGATTCTTCGGGGGTGATTATAAGTAGGGGCAATCTGATTGCCCATATAATTGACTGTAAGACCGATAAAAATATTAATTAATTTAGTTATACTACAGTCGACATAAGTAATATTTTATTATTCATAATATTCAGTTTTTTAATATCTTTCAAAACCAAAGAATAATATTATAATATAATATATTAATTAAAATTTAATATTATTATGAATTTCAACAATTTTATTTAAAAAAAAGGAATTAAGTATATACCTTATTTTTCTTATCACCTTTGGTTGTAATCTGGTTTTTACTGGAAATATTTCTGTTAATATCAATATTACTACTGGGATCTTATTTACATCACATCCATTATTTATCAAACTTCGTAGACTCTCCGACTCCATATTCATAATTTTACTAAAGCTTATTAAATTTTTGGAAGTCTAAAGATACAGATTATAAAATAAATGAGTGTATAGATGCGTTTTGTAATTATTAATTTTGCTTATAATATAGTATTTCTCTATTTAAACGATGTTTAGATAAGTATTAAAAATAAATTTGTTATTTTATTGATTCAGCAATTGTTTTAGTTTAAGCAGATAACTAAAAAATAACTATTAAATTAATTTACCTTGGATTCAGGCAGAACTGGATCAATGTTATTACTGTTATTAATTTCTTTCGATGAAGAACATTTCAAAGCGGCATTGGCATTCTTTGCCTCCTATTTTTCAATTTTTATGGCTAATTGTTTGTCATAATTTGATTTCTTTGTATCCTACAATAATGAAAAATATTGAATTGTTAGTTGCATTTTTAAAACATAAACAAAACTTCATCTTTATATACTATTTCTGCTAGAGTCATCTTTGGTTTTTTTGTTTGAGGTTCGTTATCCTCAGTTTCACTTGCAGTGAACAACTGAGAGAGTGGTTTTATTTTTGGCCTTGAGCTCTCAATGCAAATTTTTAATTCGTCTTCGGTTTCTGCAATTGAAATACATTTATTTTAGATCTATTGTTTTGCTATAATAATTTATGATTTTTACATGTCCATTATACGTACCTGACATGAAAATAATTTGTGATTTATATTGTTTTCCATCGTTAGCTTCAGTTAGATATTTTCTTCCACTATCAAATGTAGCACTTTTGAAATTCGAATTAATTTTGGACACAGGAACTCTATATTTTTTTCCTGCATTTGGCCCTTCTAGGAATTTTACATATGCATACATCTTGATGCTCTAGTACAAACAAAATAATAAATTTCATAATTAATATTCTATTTGCTGCGATTGTATGCATATCTATTCAAAGAATATATAATTATAAGAAATATATAAATTATTATAATACACATTAATATATTACTTACTTATAGGATTTAAAAAGTTTAGGGTTATGTTTGCACAATTAATTTAAAATTCATAAACTATATTTTAAACTGCTCTAAAATGGCGAAATATTGAACTGCTCATTAGCAGTACGTAAATATTTAAATAATAAAATTTAAGAAACTCGTTGAGTTCTGAGAAGTAGTAAGGGTACTTTATAGCGCGCCGGAATGGGCGTGGCCTAACAACAATGGTGTCTGGCGCGAACAATGGGAACAATGGGAACAATGGGGTTGTCTAGCGTGGACAATGGGGTGTCTACCCCGGTGGTGACGTCACGGCGGGGGCCCGCGCGTGCCAGAGAGGGAGTGAGAGGGAAAGAGGGAGAGCTTCGATATATATATATATATATATATATATATAAATTTGTATGAATACCAATATATATAATTAAAAATCATCCATTTATTTTGACGTTGCCATGTATGTTCCCCAATATTTCACTATGGTTTCAACTTCTTTTGCCATTGGGTATTAATTGAATTTTATTTTCTCCTTTTCCTTTTTGTCGTAAATTATAATTTTGATTCGGTCAAAGTTACGGGTCGAAACAATCTGTTATCGCATCTATACTATCGATAATAGTGCACGAAAATTTTAACCAAGTAGATAGAATTATTAGTCAAAATTAAGAAGAATAATATCGGATATTTCGAAATTAACGCCGAAATGCAAGGCGACCAACCTCAAACCTCCCGTGGAGGATCACAACAATCAGACCAGTGGAATGTAACAGCACAAATGGGTACAATGATGGCGCGAAGTTTTGCCTTACAGAATGCATTATTAGGAATTCGTTGTTATGATGGACGCAATATACAGTTAAAAGATTTTATACAAGATGTAAGAAACGGATTAATTTATGTGAGTGATGAACAACAAGGACAGTATGTAAAAGCGATACTAGGAAGACTACAAGGAAGTGCCAGAGATTGTACCTAAGGACAGCAATTCGACAATATAGAGGAATTAATAAAACATTTGAAAACCAGATTCGCTCCGGGAAAAAATTATTCCTATTATGCAGGGAAAATTAATAACTTAAGAATGAAACAAGGAGATACAGTAGGAGATTTTTATGATCATCTAAACATATTAATTAGCGGTGCTTGTAGTGCCCTACGAGAAGAACTTCCAGGAAATCAAAATATGGAAATTATAATCAAACCATTGCAGATGACCGCTCTTGACGTATTTATCAGAGGATTACCAGCCGACATAGCGCGACAAGTCGACGCAAGTCGTCCTAATAACCTTGAAGAAGCATACAGAGAAGCAGTAAGAATTGAAACGAGAATTGAAGCACGCATTTTACCCGATGCGAGAAATAGATATGGACGACTACCAGATCAAGAGTGGGAGATGACGGAATATTCTGCAGCCTCCAGATATGATAGATTTAATAGACCAGAGTATAATAATAGGCCTAATTATAATAAATGGCAACCTAATAACAAATTCGTGAATACAAAACTAGATATAGGTTACATGCAATATGCACACACATCACAAGGCAGACCACCAATAGACCAATTTAGACGATACGACAAATATCCCAGGATGGAAGAGTATCATCAAAGATATGTTGACCAAAATGTTTATAGAAATAATCGTGATAGTTACAGACCTTATAATGATTATTATCAGAATGATGATTATCAACCAAGAAATCAACACTATAATCGACGTCAACAGTATTCGAGAGCCTATGACAACTACAGACCAGATCACAAATACCAGTCAAACTACGAAAACAGAGGTTATGATAGAAATCATCAAAACTATTTCAATCGACAAAATAAGGAACCTTACGAAGAATATCAAAATCAACGACAAAATTACCCAATTCAAGGATAATCTTTAAACTCCCATGGGGCTCGTCACAACGTGATGGCGAGCCAGAATATTCAAAATACCCAAGATATCAAAAGGCGCGATAGCGCCTGACGCAAGTATAGCGCGAGAGCCATTATAGACAGCTAATTTAACCCCTCAGATTTTGTATTCATTATTTTCATTATTACATTAATAATATATGTATAATCGATCAAACCCCACATTCCCTATTTAATTATCTTCACTCAACATTAAATTTTGTGTAAATTCATCGACACATACTAGAGAAAAATCAAGTGAAAGAAATTGCTTGTTGATTTCCTTTAACTCGATTTTTGCTATTTCCGTGTTTTATTGTCTCTTCCCTTTTTATATATATGTCTATAGAATTAGTTTCCAGCCCGGGACAGAGCGCGTACACATGTAAAAACTCGTGTCAGACTCTGAAAAATTCAGCGCGAGGGCGCTACTGTTACGCTCAGTTTACTTGCAGCAGTTGCAGTTGTCATGTTTTGTGGTTATATTTTTTTTATTAAGTACTGCTAAATTTTCAAATTCTAAAATTAATCGGGGGGTCTTTGGATATATATATATATATAATATTATGACATTCCCGTATCTTTATCGAAAATGTCACGTAACTCATAGGTGCAGGGGATCACATTTACTTACACGGGAGAGAAAGAGAGATAGAGTGAAGTGAGAGATAATCAAGTCAAACGTCAACCTGCGTGTACATTACAGCGTGCAAAAAGTGTTACAGATAAAACAAGTATTTCTGTGTAAAGAAAAATAGCATCTCACTAATAAGATGAGTAAATAAACGATAAAAAGGAAAAAGTCCGAAGACAGATAGAATAATAAATGAAATGGAACTTAATTACAATGAACAAATGGAACAAATAAAAACTAGCGAACAAAACTCAGAGGTTAAGAAACGTAATAATGGAATTCATTGCATTAAGTTTAATAAGGATGAATGTATTTTTCAGTTTGCAATATATGATGATGACGAACATATAAAAACATATACTGTTCAAATTTTTAAAGAAAATAATAAGGGAACATTTGGAGTTTTGGATATTCCATTGGCCATAGATTTGCATCAAGTAGTTAAAGAAACACCTTTTTGGATAATATTGTAAATACTCCAATAATATTTGTAAGAAATCTTAAGTTACACTTAGACACGTATCACAAACAAAAAAAACAATATGATGATTTGAAATCTTATTTGGAAGATGTTTGTAATTGTTCTGTGGATGTGCATTATTCTTATACTTTTGTTTTATAACGTTTCTGAAATGCAAAGATTTTGAAACTAATATCTACTTTAACATAATTGTTTATGTATTTTATGACTTAACAAAAGAAAATCCTATTAAAGTAAAATTTGACTTAAATAGCTTTGATGATATTGACAATACTAATATGAAGCAGCATTTAGAATCTTTTTTCGAATGTTTTAAAACTTTAACATTAAAAGAAACATTTATTCAAATAATTGAACAAGATAATGCACTTATGGAATGGAAGTTGGAAAAATATGATACAATATTAAATTTAAGTGTAAGTATTTTTAAACTAAAGACTTTAAAACGGAAAAAAAATTATTTATTCATTTATTTCTCTTTTAGGATTTATCAGATTTTGAAAGCTCAGACGATGATATTAGCCAGATGAGCACTCCAAAAAAGAAATAAACAAAACAAGCGGTGAAGAAACCTTCATATACTAAAATTAAAAAAGCAACTGTTAATAAATTACAAACTAACAAAAAGTCACAAGGTAAAAATGATGGCTTGACTGAACAGTATAGTCAAGGAAATTCTCAAACAAATATGAATGTTAAACAAACACAGAAAACTAACAAGAAAAAGAAAAAAAAACTTCAAGATACAATGAGACAAACAAAACTAAACTTTACATTAGAGAAGAATGCAAATGAAAAAAATGTTACTGGTGATAATAGTGTAATAAGCGCTGCTATTCATATTGTGAATAAAAAAAGGGTAGAACAATTAAAGCAAGTCAACACATCCAAAGGAGAATCAAATAGTGAAATGGATAAAACAGATGAAATTAATAAAGTTAATTCAAAAGGTAAACCGCAAAAACAGCAATTAGCTAGCAAGCTATAGTTAATTTAAATAAGACTATTGACATGAAAAGGAAATCAATAACAAAAATAAATACCTTTAGAAGACCACATAGTATAATTAACAAACGAATCAAGCAACCTATCATAACAAGTACACCACTTCATGTGCAAACTAATAAATTATTTCAACCAACTACAAATAATAATTTGAACATCAGTGAAATAAGTAGAAGAGAATCTGTAAATACCAATAATCATAATAGCAGCAGTAGTAGTAGTACCAGAAACCTAAGACGTCCTCGTAATTAAAAAAATTGTATAAATTTAAAATTGTTAATATCATTTAATTAAGGTTGCAAAACACCAATATATTAAGTATATGATGGAAAGTGCATCCAATAATTAAACACATTATTTTTGTACAATATACAAAAATATTATAATCAATAATTAAAATATATTTAGCCATATTGTTGCACAGTGCACAAAAATAATGTGTTTAATTGATCAATAATGATCAATAATGTATACATTTTTATAATTATCAAGTATATATTTTTATACGATTGATTTTTGATATTTAGAATTAAAATTTCTATATCCAATTAATTTAAATTAATTTTTATTTTATTCAGGACAATTACGAACCTAAATAGTTTCTGCAATAGAAAGTACTGAAATCAAAATGAAATTGACAAGTATTTTTATAAATATTTATTACTATAAAACTTACGTTTAATGTTGTAAAACACCTTCAAGAAGGTGTACATTTTGGCAAGTATGGGTTCGGTCCGATCACAATTTTCCAATATTTTTATTTTAACTAACCTATATTACATAATAACTTTTTAATTTTTATTTTATTCAGGACAATTACGAACCTAAATAGTTTCTGCAATAGAAAGTACTGAAATCAAAATGAAATTGACAAGTATTTTTATAAATATTTATTACTATAAAACTTTACGTTTAATGTTGTAAAACACCTTCAAGAAGGTGTACATTTTGGCAAGTATGGGTTCGGTCCGATCACAATTTTCCAATATTTTTATTTTAACTAAACCTATATTACATAATAACTTATTTATCAATAGAATAATACTAATGAAGTTATTATGGTTACAACCAAGTATGGTGTATATTTTAATCACACTTTTAAAATTGTTGTACATAATTCGTAGAAAGTTTCGGCAATAGAAAGTACTGAAATCAAAATGGAATCGGCAAGTATTGCTTTTCAAAAATAAATATATTTTTCGAACTGAATGTACTAATATTTTCTGAAAAATTCTATCTTACTCATTTATTTTTTTTTTAGTTACAGCAGAAAATACACAATTTTATAATAATATTCATTTGTGCAAAATTAATTTATGGAAAAGTAATAAAACAGAAATTTTTCTCATTTTTATTCTTTTTAAATGAAATAATACTTGCACCACCGTTGGGTGTATCACGAGGTAATTTTGAATATTCTCTTACTAACTTAAGAAAGTAGATTAACGATTAAAAAAATGTTAAAATAAAGATTTCTAATGTATTAAACTATAAAACGAATTTCTATTTGGAATGGATCGTATCTATTTATTTTTTTTACTATATAATAATTATGAAGTGCTTGTACTCGGTTTGACAAATTAATATTATCTGCAGTAATGATATATATAGGGCTTATGAGAGTCACTAAAAATCATTTAGATATGTTGTACCTATTAACTTACCTTAAAATATTTATAATAACTTGATATGTGCATATATAATATATTATGCATTGCTAATTATAACTTATTAAAAGTAATAAGGCAAACCAACGCGTGGTGCAAGTATTATTTCATTTAAAAAGAATAAAAATGAGAAAAATTTCTGTTTTATTACTTTTCCATAAATTAATTTTGCACAAATGAATATTATTATAAAATTGTGTATTTTCTGCTGTAACTAAAAAAAAAATAAATGAGTAAGATAGAATTTTTCAGAAAATATTAGTACATTCAGTTCGAAAAATATATTTATTTTTGAAAAGCAATACTTGCCGATTCCAATTTGATTTCAGTACTTTCTATTGCGGAAACTTTCTACGAATTATGTACAACAATTTTAAAAGTGTGATTAAAATATACACCATACTTGACAATTGCATTTTGATTTCAGTACTTTCTAATGTAATAACTTCATTAGTATTATTCTATTGATAAATAAGTTATTATGTAATATAGGTTTAGTTAAAATAAAAATATTGGAAAATTGTGATCGGACCGAACCCATACTTGCCAAAATGTACACCTTCTTGAAGGTGTTTTACAACATTAAACGTAAAGTTTTATAGTAATAAATATTTATAAAAATACTTGTCAATTTCATTTTGATTTCAGTACTTTCTATTGCAGAAACTATTTAGGAATTATGTACGTAGTTAATTTCTTAATAAAAAATTTTTGTTTTTATTGTGGTGCAACAAAATTTGCTTAAAAATTAGAAATGTTTAACTATTATATTTACACAGCAATTTTAAAAGTGTGATTAAAATATACACCATACTTGACAATTATTGCATTTTGATTTTTTAAACTGTAGAAACCATACTTGCGAATGTTGACACCTTCGTGGAAGGTGTTTTATAAATTACTATTTAGAGACACAAATTGAACATTAAACATGTAATAATAACAAATAAATAAATTATTGAAAGTGAAACCCTAATATTAAGGACACCAAAAAGTAGTTTCTGCTCTTGCCTTCAGAGATGAAATGCTTCCGACAAGTTAAAAACAAAATAGACTGTGCATTATTAGTTCATTAAAGAATGTTGATGAACAATTTTAGTATAATATATTTGTTAAGAAAGTGTAAAGACATTAAAAAATATAATTTATTATTTCTAATAAGAAACATTTTGTAAATAAATATCCTTATTTCCTTTCTTAGAAGTTAATAAATAATTGTTTATTCAATTATTTTGGATGAAAAATATTACAATGTTATTATGAATAAAATTATTGTTTATTCAATTATTTTGGATGAAAAATATTAGAATGTTATTGTATATTGTACAAAAATAATGTGCGTGTTTAATTATTGGATGCACATTCCATCATATACTTAATATATTGGTGTTTTGCAACCATAATTAAATAATATTAACAATTTTAAATATATACAATTTTTTTAATTACGAGAAAGTCTTAGGTTTCTGGTACTACTACTACTGCTATTATGATTATTGGTATTTACAGATTCTCTTCTACTTATTTCACTGATGTCCAAATTATCATTTGTAGTTGGTTGAAATAATTTATTAGTTTGCACATGAAGTGGTGTACTTGTTATGATGTACTTGTTATGATAGTTGCTTGATTCCTTTGTTAATTATACTATGTGGTCTTCTAAAGGTATTTATTTTTGTTATTGATTTCCTTTTCATGTCAATAGTCTTATTTAAATTAACTAGCTTGCTAGCTAATTGCTGTTTTTGTGGTTTACCTTTTGAATTAACTTTATTAATTTTATCTGTTTTATCCATTTCACTATTTGATTCTCCTTTGGATGTGTTGACTTGCTTTAATTGTTCTACCCTTTTTTTATTCACAATATGAATAGCAGCGCTTATTGCACTATTATCACCAGTAACATTTTTTTCATTTGCATTCTTCTCTAATGTGAAGTTTAGTTTTGTTTGTCTCATTGTATCTTGAACTTTTTTTTCTTTTTCTTGTTAGTTTTCTGTGTTTGTTTAACATTCATATTTGTTTGAGAATTTCCTTGACTATACTGTTCAGTCGAGCCATCATTTTTACCTTGTGACTTTTTGTTAGTTTGTAAGTTATTAACAGTTGTTTTTTTAATTTTAGTATATGAAAGCTTCTTCACCGCTTGTTTTGTTTGTTTCTTTTTTGGAGTGCTCATCTGGCTAATATCATCATCTGAGCTTTCAAAATCTGATAAATCCTAAAAGAGAAGTAAATGAATAATGTTTTTTCAGTTTTAAAGTCTTTAGTTTAAAAATACTTACACTTAAATTTAATATTGTATCATATTTTTCCAACTTCCATTCCATAGGTGCATTATCTTGTTCAATTATTTGAATAAATGCTTCTTTTAATGTTAAAGTTTTAAAACATTCGAAAAAGATTCTAATTGTGCTTCATATTAGTATTGTCAATATCATCAAAGCTATTTAAGTCAAATTTTACTTTAATAGGATTTTCTTTTGTTAAGTCATAAAATACATAAACAATTGTGTTAAAGTAGATATTAGTTTCAAAATCTTTGTATTTCAGAAACGTTATAAAACAAAAGTATAAGAATAATGCACATCCACAGAACAATTACAAACATCTTCCAAATAAGATTTCAAATCATAATATTGTTTTTTTCGTTTGTGATACGTGTCTAAGTGTAACTTAAGATTTCTTACAAATATTGGAGTATTTACAATATTATCCAAAAAGGTGTTTCTTTAACTACTTGATGCAAATCTATGGCCAATGGAATATCCAAAACTCCAAATGTTCCCTTATTATTTTCATTAAAAATTTGAACAGTATATGTTTTTATATGTTCGTCATCATCATATATTGCAAGCTGAAAAATACATTCATCCTTATTAAACTTAATGCAATGAATTCCATTATTACGTTTCTTAACATCTGAGTTTTGTTCGCTAGTTTTTATTTGTTCCATTTGTTCATTGTAATTAAGTTCCATTTCATTAAATATTCTATCTCTCTTCGGACCTTTTCCTTCTTATCGTTTATTTACTCATCTTATTAGTGAGATGCTATTTTTCTTTACACAGAAATACTTGTTTTATCTGTAACACTTTTTGCACGCTGTAATGTACACGCAGGTTGACGTTTGACTTGATTATCTCTCACTTCACTCTATCTCTCTTTCTCTCTCGTGTAAGTAAATCTGATCCCCTGCACCTATGTGTTAGGTTAGGTGACATTTTTGATGAAGATACGGGAATGATGTCATAATATTATATATATATATATCCAAAGGCCCCCCGATTAATTTTAGATTTGAAAATTTAAAATAACAGTTAAATTTAAGGGTTAAATTAGCTGTCTATATAAAATATATATATATAGTGTTGGAGAACACGAAGAAACAGAAAAATTTTCCTCTTATTCCGAAAGTAAAGAATTTCGACCGGTAGGCGGCGCTGCTTCAACATCTCTATATAGTCTCTAGTCTCTCATCGCCTATTATTTATTATGAGTATATCTATATATATAATGTTGGAGAACACGAAGAAAAAGAAAAATTTTTCTCTCATTCCGAAAGTAAAGAATTCGACATCCGAAATCTTGATATCGTTTTATTGTAAAAATGCGGTAATGAATGAATCCAAAATTTTGTCGAAACTATAAAATGTGACTAAGAATTATTGGGGGTTAATGTTGAAACGTATAAAAAAAGATGTACATTAAAAAATTAAGAAAGTAAAAATTAAAGGTTTGTTTTAGCTGTATATAGGGCTAGTGCCGCGTACCCATACTTGCCTCGGGTGCGCGACACGCGCCCCTTGATTAATAGGAATTTTATTAATAATTCATTTCGTTTGACCATGTAACTGTTGTATGTAATAAAATAATAAAAAATTTTTTTTCAAAATGTTAAAATTATATTCTACCTTCATTGATGTTATGTTTTTATTTACATTTTTTTATAATTTTATTCATAATAACATTGTAATATTTTTCATCCAAAATCATC
The DNA here is from genome assembly GCA_026168455.1 of Theocolax elegans. Lineage (NCBI taxonomy): Eukaryota > Metazoa > Arthropoda > Insecta > Hymenoptera > Cerocephalidae > Theocolax > Theocolax elegans. Next base: position 46,094,047 of record CM047428.1, on the reverse strand, counting down.
CAAAATAATTGAATAAAGAATTATTTATTAACTTCTAAGAAAGGAAATAAGGATATTTATTTACAAAATGTTTCTTATTAGAAATAATAAATTATATTGTTTAATGTCTTTACACTTTCTTAACAAATATATTATACTAAAATTGTTCATCAACATTCTTCAATGAACTAATAATGCACAGTCTATTTTGTTTTTAACTTATCGGAAGCACTTCATCTCTGAAGGCAATTGCAGAAACTACTTTTTGGTGTCCTTGATATTCTCTCTTCACAGTTCCTGTTGCTATATTCCATAATCTTGCAACACCATCCGACGAAGCAGTAAAAATGTATTGCGAATCAGCACTCAAAGGTACATCCCAAACCCATCGTTTAGCTTCATGCTGTAGAACTTGCACCTCGGAAAAGTCTGTTGTTTTCCAAACTTTGGCAGGCTTATCTGCTGAAGTAGTAACAAGAAGTGTACTATCAGGACTAAACTTACATCTAAGTGCATAAGCTCTATGTGCATTTAACTTAAGCCTAGGATTTAATTTTGTAGGTTCTTCACCGATACTACCGGTAAGTGTCCATATAAAACAATGACCTCTGTTGTTAACAGCAGCCATATAAGTCCCAACTGCATCAACTGCTATGTCTTGAATAGAAGCATCTGCTTCAGGTATTAATTGCTCATTATGGTCTGCTCTGACTTTAGATCCCACAAATTGTATAACTCCACTTTTTGCTTGATACGTTTGATGACTGGGCTCCAGAATCTAAATTGTTAAATAAATAATTTTATTAACAAATAATTATATTATTTTTAACTTCTCTAAAATAAATTATTCAAATAATTAATAAACATTTCCTAAATTTTTTTTACTATTTTTATTTAAGTCTTGATACTTACAAATGTAGTAAAAATAAAAAATTTAAATAATTATTATACTGTACCTGTGAAAACTGTAGTCCAAAACCAAGAATTTGACAAACTTTTAAATTATCAACATTAAACATAACCAATAATTGTCACTGACAGGTTCTGCTACGCGCACGTTTCGCGGCAAATTAGATGATTGACGACCGTGTAAGATAAAAGATGACCGTTTAAGATAATAATGTAAAAATAACTAGATCACGCGTGTCTCACTCACTCTTTCGTTTTCCCCTATAGCTCTGTCTCAACTTTTTCGAGTAGACATATATAAAAAAAATTTGGAACAAAAGTTATCTTTAATTCTTATTCCCTTCTTTTTTCTACTTACACAATAGCTTAATTTTTTTTTATTAAGAATTTACTAAGTAAATATCCGATAAAAGAAATTTCTGCAATAGAAAGTATTGAAATCAAAACACCTTCCAAGAAGGTGTCAATATTCGCAAGTATTTTATTCCAATCACACTTTTTAAATTGCAATCTATTAAATAAATATCTTTTTTTTATTTAAAAGTAATTACGTAACTTATAACTTATATGCACTTATAAGGTTTCATAAGTGTGTTCCTTTTGACGAATAAAAAATTTGGAACAAAAGGGTCAGTAATAAAAAACAACTAGAAATTAAAGACTCGTCATTTTCTACCTATTGTTATTTTAATTGGACATTTTATATATTTTTCCATATATATTTTTCCATAAGTAGTTTTGCAATAGAAAGTATTGAAATCAAAGCGGTATAATCGACAAGTATTTTTTACCATACCATAAATTTGCATTTCAATTAAACATTCTTATTTTTGTGTGTTACATAAACTCCGCAAAAAGTTTCTACAATTGAAAGTACTGAAATCAAAATGGAATCGCCAAGTATTGTATCTACGCATCAATGTCTGGGAAGAGATTTAAAAATTTTTCGTCGTTTAAATTTGTTGAAACTTCTCTAACTTGTTTCAAGGAGTTCACATTTGAACCGTGATGATTATTTATCAAATCCTCATTATTGCCAAGAAATATATTTATTATGTCAAAATCTTCATCCATTTTCATAGTTGGAGAAATAAATAAACAATTTTATAATATATTTATTTACATAAAATTAACTTCTTCAAAACTAATAAAACAGAAATTTATTTATCTCATTTTATTGCTTTTAAATAAAATAATACTTGCACCACCGTTGGTTAAGTCTACTGATATATCTAGTGCTTTAAAACAATATGTATTTATGAACGCAAAATTTGATGTACAGTCAAGATAAAAAATAATTAGGGAATGCGAAATTTGATCGAGAATATATTTAAAATGCAATAATATAAAAATAATGAAAAAATATTATTTGAGAGGTTAAATTAGCTGTCTTTTAATTTCAATTTGAAAATATGTATTCATTTTTTGATCTGTTAATTAATTTATTAATGCCTTGTAGCTATTTACAGACCTCATGGGAATCATTACAAGTCATTTATACAAATTTTACCTCTTATCTTATACCTTGACCTTTAGAGGGCCGGTGTTCTGAAAATTTGGCAATCGCATTATTCTATAAATGTGTATCTATTTATTGTGTAACGCTGCACTGGGGATCAGGGTGCAGGTTAATGAGGGTCAGCAAATACTTATTAATAAAATAGATATTTATTAAAACTAATATAAAATGACTAAGGGTGGGCGCCAGCCGCGCTACTACGCGACAACTAGTACGATAACTCGCGGGTTATCGTTCACTACTTGGAGCCGTGCTCCGCTGCTTCTATCCCGGTTCGCTGTAGGGGAGGGGAAGGGGAAGGATGGGACGGACGGGATGCTCGCACGCACTTCCTAGGGTACACGGCGGTACCGTCGGCAGAGAGAGGTAATAATCACACCAACCTTTGCGGAGTATCCTGGACACTTGGTCGGGAGCTGCTAATCTCTATCTCTCTCTTTCTCTCGCACACAATGGCCACGCACGCTATTTCTCGTCCGGTATAGTCGAGTCGACCGTCCGTAGAGCTCTGGCTCTCGTAGCTCGCGAGAGCCGTGGTTCGGCCTACGCGCATGCGCGTAGCTCGTTTTCGGCGGCCAAGTACGGCGCGATCGTGCGTCGGTCGCACGGACCGCGATCGCGCGTATTGAGGTGGCTCAGCTGATCTCCCGCGACCGCTGGGCATCCTCTCCCAATGTGTCTTTATTCCTTAGCTCAATCCCTTACAGCTGCATGCTGGTTGACGTTAGGGATCCTCGTGCTACTTCTCACCGGCGCTCGTGCGTGCGGCATGGGTTGGAACTGGGTTTTTAGTCTTGGTGGGTAGGCAGGGCTTATTTACTGTGCGGGTAGGTAGGTGTAGGGAATTATATATGGGTAGGTAGGTGTTCGTTGTGGGTTCGATAGCTCGTTACTTGACATGTGCAAAGCACATTGTCACAACTCCCCCCCACCAAACCGAAATTACGCGGAAGTCGTAATTTCAATAAAATGCTAACATTAATGCTAAGCTAAAAAAAAAAATATAACCAATGCTGCTAATTACTATTTTGCTTCAAATTTCCTATGCTTATATGATGCTAAAGTTGGTGGGGGTAATTACGCTTGCTTACTTAATAAATATCCAAATAGCCGGTGCTATTGGTACGGGGTATAAGTGTATAGTCTCCTTGACTAGCTGCTTGGCTGGAAATCTGTGTATGTATACGCGCTGTATGGTGTATAACTTTTAGCTGCTTTTAAATAATTTAAAATTAATTACACTATAACGACGACTGGCCCCAATACATAAAATATACATAATCATATAGAATATTCGCTTTTGTTTGAGAGCTCTATCCCTACTCGCGATACGCTCATACCTCATACTTACATGATGGCAGTCATACTCATACTGTTATACAAATTATTATGTAAGTTATTATAAAATACAAAAAGAAAATTAATAAGGTATGGTGAATTATTACCTTCTGCTGCTTGTGAGTTCCTCGTTTTGAACTCTTTGTGTCAATTACCGTTTAATTGTATAATTACATATACTTTAAATTGTTTGCTTATTTGCTCTGCTTTTTCTCACCACCCTTATTATTTGGGAAAATTTGCCATTTTGGGGTAATAAAATACTTCTTATATCAGCTGTTGTTTAGGGACGGGACATGGGATAAGAGGAGAAAAAAAAAAAACTTTCTTATAACTATTTGGTTAGGGTGTTAATAACTATACTACATTAATTGAACAATATAGTATTTTTATTTGCTCAAAATAATTATATTTTTATATTTTTGCTGTCTGGTTAGCGCTGCTGTATGGAGGAAAATGGCGTGGATGGTTTTAAAAGACAATTTATTTCATCTCTCCCATTTTCCTCTGCATTTTCCAATAGCTGTCTGAGCAGCGGGAACAATTTTTGGAGAATACTCCCTTCCTCCCGCAGTTTCTGCAGAAAACTGCGTTTGGAGAAGGGCAGATCCTCCAGCTATGTCCCAGTCCCCCGCAGTTCCAACATCCCGGGCGACATTTGCTCGGGTAGGGGCGGGACATACGTGCTTCTGCCGGGATACTCCCGCTCGTCCTTAGGATTGTCCCCGCTGCGGCAGACTGCGTAGAGGTGCCGGGGAGGTCCATGAGAGAGGGGAGGGTTGTAGGGGGCTGTACTGGTTGGGACATGAGGGATGGTAGAGTCGTGAGGGCGGATGGTTGCGGTTCTTTAAATTTTCTTGGGTAAATTGACTTTTGCTCTACGTAGTTTGGCGTGCTGACTTTATTTAGCTTGAATTTCTGCTTTTTCGGCGATTCAGCCCTTCGCTCATTTCTTTGTGTTTGCTGCCAATAATTGCTACTTTTCTTATTCTTTACAGCTTCGCTGTTCTGCTGCTTAGGTTCTTGCTTAGGAGGTACTGTATTTTCCCTTGCTGCTTGAGGGCTGTTCGGCTTCCATGGGTACTGGTGCTGTATTTTCTTTTGTGGGTTGCTAGCTATGAGTGCTATAGACTTTTGAGATGCTCCAATATCTGTCCTCTGCTCTGAGGAAACTGCTGCTGATTTACGAGTATACCTGAATGCTGGGTTAAACGTACTTTGCTCTGGCTGTATGTGGGGGTTATTTGGGATAGAGTACGTTTCCTTGTTTTCCTGGTGCACTGGCGAACTGCTATGCTGTCTACTTTGCTGAGTGCTGTGTATTTCTATTATTTTGTTGTATAATTGCTGCATTTGCTCTATTTGCTGCTCCAATCGTCTAAATTGTTCATCGTATTTATTTTCGAGCTGTTTCTCGGTATTTTGCGTCTCTTTTGTAACGTTGGGTTCTGTAACTCCATCGTCTTCCCAATGGACACTCTGTAAATTCCTATGTACATTGCTCAGCTGTGTGCTGCTTCTGGGGTTATGTCTATTTTCGTGTGCGTGGCTGACTCTTCTTCCTTGGGTCGCTATTTCGGGTTCTGTATCGCTGTGCAGTGGCGTATTTGCGGGGCTTACCGGTCTGGGTACGAGTGCAATAGGGGAAAAAGGGCTTGTGCTTACTGGACGAAAAGCTGAGGGTTGGATAGTTTGGGTTGATCTAGGTCGGGTATCTGTATAAATATTGGTACCGTATGTGGTAACTGGAGCTGTATATTGAGTAAATGGATTGTTTATTAGGTTTGGGTTGGTGGGAGATGAAGGGGCTAATGTGTGGATGGGATAATAGGAAGTAGAATTTATACTCAATTGTGTCGTCGTTATGCTTGGTACTGTATGCGTTAATTCCATCATCGAATTATCGCATACTGGTGACGGTAGGCTTAATCTATATGCTGTAGATTGTGCTTGAGGACGTATTTCTGCGCTGCTTATCCTTAAATTTTCAATATTTAACCGCTGCATATTTTCTCTCGCGTTGCTGTTCTCCCTTACAGCCGATTGCATTTCCGTTCCATTTTCCATATCTGGTAATGATAATAAATTCTCATTACTTATGGAAATTGGATCTCGATACTGTCCTCTCGATTGTCCGGTTGGCAATTGAATGTACAGCATCCGTCTTGAGTTACTACTTCTTGCTGGTGCTGTATTTGTAGGGATATTTGCAATATTTTCCATTTCCGAATGGGTTAGGGACAAATCGGTTTCTATCTGTATAGTTGGAATTGCCTCGTCTACTGCTGCATTCCAGTCAGCCGACGATGGTCCGAAATTACGTCTTATTTCGTACCTGGCTAACCTGTCTCTAATTATTTTGGAGTCAGCGTCTACACTTATTCCCACTTTGTTCGCGTATACCGTGATTCTACCATCACTGGTATTGTTTATGCTGCGTCTTATTACACCAGCGCCTACCGCTGGTTGTAACACAGATAAATCTTCTCCCAATATCAAATCCAGGTCATCACCGTTGTGAGACATTTTGATTAATTTATTGTTGCTTAATTTATCTTAATAATTAAATAAATATTATTATTGATAGCTCTTATTAGCTCGATTGCTGTGAAATATCTTAGCTCTTGTTTAATTCTACTTAACTTAAATTAAACATGCCAAGCAAAAATCCAAAAAAAAATAAAATACCAATGAAAGAAAGAAAAAAATAATTTTCACGCTAAGCTAATTAAATTAAATTCACTTCCACTAAGCAATCCACAACAGCAAAAAAAAATAAACAAGCTTGCTTTATTATCGGCTGGGCAGTATAGCAAATAAATACAGCGGGAAATATGTATATATATATGGGTTCAATTATTATTTTGTACACCACAATATTCCTCAAATATATATTGTTATTATTATTACAATCAATAATTATCGGGTAAATGTGCAAGGGAAACGTGCAAATTGTGCTTATAAAAATAAATTATACACTGGGTTAGGCAGGCAGCAAATAACAATAAACAAAAATTATGCAGTATTATTTTTATAACTATTATTATGGGAAGCTGTGAGGGAGAAATTAAATTTTGTTGCAATGGTATAGCAGGTCAAGCAAATTTAATTATTATTATTTATTCAGCTAACAATAAATAACTAGCAAAATGTGTTATTTAATTCACTAAGCATTAATTGTATATAAACAAGCAGAAAAACCAATTTAATCTAACGTGATAATAGCAGTAGGGATATTAAATAGCATTAATATGTTAATATATGTCACCAGGAAAATTAATATGCTTAAGAAAATATATTAATAATGCTCAAAGCAGCTTAAATTATTATTATACTATCAAATGTAAATTTAAAAGAACATTAATAAAATATTATTTCCTTATTGAAGCACGTACAAAAAAAAATGTTATGAATACTTGGTTAATATAGCTGTATGTGTTAATATTGCTGTATGGGTTAGAAGGAGAGGGAAAATGAATTATTTATATTTTTATTAACCAGCGTACCCACAAAAAAAAAACAACTATACATAACCAAATATGAAAAGCAGTGCAAATAATATTTTAAGAGAAAAAAACAAATTTATATTTTCCGTGCACGTGCTCGATTTATAATTATCAAAATGGCCGTCAAAATGGCCGACCGGATTCTTCCGGTGTGTGTGCGAGCTTGCTTGGGGAGGAAAAGGCAATATGGCCGCTTATTTGCGTCGCGCTTCGACGCTTACAGTAATTCTATACGCTCGATTTATAGATAAAAACACAAACAAAAAAATGATGCTTTACGCCACTTTAATTATTTTATTAAATAGATCCCTTAAGACAAGCCCCACGTTGGGCGCCAATGTAACGCTGCACTGGGGATCAGGGTGCAGGTTAATGAGGGTCAGCAAATACTTATTAATAAAATAGATATTTATTAAAACTAATATAAAATGACTAAGGGTGGGCGCCAGCCGCGCTACTACGCGACAACTAGTACGATAACTCGCGGGTTATCGTTCACTACTTGGAGCCGTGCTCCGCTGCTTCTATCCCGGTTCGCTGTAGGGGAGGGGAAGGGGAAGGATGGGACGGACGGGATGCTCGCACGCACTTCCTAGGGTACACGGCGGTACCGTCGGCAGAGAGAGGTAATAACCACACCAACCTTTGCGGAGTATCCTGGACACTTGGTCGGGAGCTGCTAATCTCTATCTCTCTCTTTCTCTCGCACACAATGGCCGGTATAGTCGAGTCGACCGTCCGTAGAGCTCTGGCTCTCGTAGCTCGCGAGATCGTTTTCGGCGTCCAAGTGCGGCGCGATCGTGCGTCGGTCGCACGGACCGCGATCGCGCGTATTGAGGTGGCTCAGCTGATCTCCCGCGACCGCTGGGCATCCTCTCCCAATGTGTCTTTATTCCTTAGCTCAATCCCTTACAGCTGCATGCTGGTTGACGTTAGGGATCCTCCTGCTACTTCTCACCGGCGCTCGTGCGTGCGGCATGGGTTGGAACTGGGTTTTTAGTCTTGGTGGGTAGGCAGGGCTTATTTACTGTGCGGGTAGGTAGGTGTAGGGAATTATATATGGGTAGGTAGGTGTTCGTTGTGGGTTCGATAGCTCGTTACTTGACATGTGCAAAGCACATTGTCACAATTGATTTATATAAAAAAATTGATTTTTTTCGCCTGCTATTACAGGTCCTCTAAAGATTAAAGTATTTATAAAAGCCCTTGATACATATGATAAATATATGCAATATGCATTGTGACATTCTTAAATAAGAACCCAAATCAACGTGTGGTGCAAGTATTATTTTATTTGAAAGCAATAAAATGAGATAAATAAATTTCTGTTTTATTAGTTTTGAAGAAGTTAATTTTATGTAAATAAATATATTATAAAATTGTTTACTTATTTCTCCAACTATGAAAATGGATGAAGATTTTGACATAATAAATATATTTCTTGGCAATAATGAGGATTTGATAAATAATCATCACGGTTCAAATGTGAACTCCTTGAAACAAGTTAGTGAAGTTTCAACAAATTTAAACGACGAAAAATTTTTAAATCTCTTCCCAGACATTGATGCGTAGATACAATACTTGGCGATTCCATTTTGATTTCAGTACTTTCAATTATAGAAACTTTTTGCGGAGTTTATGTAACACACAAAAATAAAAATGTTTAATTGAAATACAAATTTATGGTATGGTAAAAAATACTTGTCGATTATACCGCTTTGATTTCAACACTTTCTATTGCAAAACTGCTTATGGAAAAATATATATTGAATAGTACATTGTGTACCAAGGACGCCTCGCTTCGCTCGGGTGAAAACTCACCCTCGGGCCAGAATCCCCAATTTTGCGCCCGTGGTGCACATACTATTTTCTGCCCGCGCGGGCGCAAAATGCGTTTTTGCGCCCGCTTTTTCGGGCGCATAATGGCCAATTCCTTCATGCTTTTTTTAAAGCATTTTTCACCCTTTCGGACAGAAAATAGTATGTGCACCACGGGCGCAAAATTGGGGATTCTGGCCCGAGGGTGAGTTTTCACCCGAGCGAAGCGAGGTACACAATGTACTATTCTAGCATGCCTATCGAAATATACTATTGTCATTCTCCTTTTCGGTGGTGGTTCACGCAATCTTCTATAATATTCGTCAATTAACACAAAATTAGTTTCTAAGGGCCGATTGTACGTAAAAAGTATTAAGAAGGAACAACTAAAAATAACATGAGTTAGTATATAGCTATTCAAACTGATGTTATTTTAAGTTGTTTCTTCTTATTCCTTCTTACGTGTATAGACCCTTAGCAAATAAGAGCAAAATTCTAATAAAGAACAATCGATCAATAATATTTTAAACACTAAATAAATAAATGCAATCAATAAATTCTATAAATAGATATATTAAATGTGGTACTCAACACAAATTTAAGAAAAAAATTACCATCGTTTTTCTCAGCGTCGCCTTTATGGATTTTGCCAGTAATTAAATTTGAAGATGCAGCACCGGTTACATGAATGTCCTCTGATTGGTTGGCGTTTAATAACCCCTGCTCAGTAGCTGATAATCATAATAATATTACTAAATATATAAAGAACATTAACAATATAAGAGAAAGAAAGATTATTTTTGTTAATTTCTTAAATAGTATTATATAATTACTGAAATTTAGATTTTTTTTTATTAAATTTGAGTAATTTGCATAAAGAAAATAATGTTCTTGCTTACGCAAGCAAGAACATTATTGTCTGTTTGTTATTGACCGGTTTAAAAATTACAAACAATGTTTTGCAATAACTATATTTCTTGAAGCCCGAATCTCTAGAGGACCCATTCGTCCCTGAATGCGACTACTTTCGTGTATGTAGCTTCAGCTTCAGCTTTACAAAGCGAGTGAAAAGTTGAAAATATCAAGCAAGGTATAAAACACCCCCAACAACAGCCTTATACGATATTTCATAGCATGGTAACTTCAAAATTTGAAATGAAATTGGTCTTTCGAGGTTGGCATGCTATAAAATTATTTTGTCTTTAAACCTACCACTTTTTAGCTGTTTTCTCGGCCGACCTCTACGTTTGATGATGCCTGTATTGGAAGTGGAAGCTTCGACCGCATTACTTTTTATCTCGATTCGTACATTCGGTTTAGTTTTACGTGGGCGACCTCTTTTTCTAGGCTCAGCATTATTCTGCTTGTCTACTTCCTTGCTTTTGCGCTTTCGACCTTTTGTGACAGGAGTCTGCATGTTGCTTTCATGAAGCCTTTCCGGGTTGGCCACAACTGCTGCTTCAGGAGTCCGAACTAAAAAGTTTATTATAAACGTTATCGTTTACCATCAAATGGGTGGAGTCCAATTTGTCGAAGACTCATTCAAATTATGTGCGATATTTCGAATTTTAAAAATTAGAATCGCTTTTTTGTTATTTCAAACCAAGAATCGTAGAATGATCATTCTTTCGAAAGTAATACTATTATAAAAGTTATTTATCTGTAAATTTCGAATCTTTAAAGTACGAATTTTTGGTCCATATATATAAAAACTGAAGAATTCATGACTTTCGAAATAATGATCATTCTATTACTCTTGGTTCTAAAAAATAAAAATGCATTTCTAATTTTTGACATTCGAAATAATATACATATTTTGAATGATTCTTCGACAAATCGGACCCTACCCCCATCAAATATTTGGAAATGGAAAATCGACAACATTACCTATATATGTACGGTTTCTCTTCTTAACCAGTTGCTCGTTTTCAAAAGCACCTCCTGGGCCGCCATCTGCTGTAAGCGTTTCATTTAAAAATTGCACATCTCCTGCAGTTTCGTTCTCTTCTGATTCATCTGAACGTGCAACACTCTCATTATGACTGTAGACTACAAAGATATCAAAAAAAAAATATAATAATTATGAAAAATAATTTTACTATCGTAATTTGAATGATGCTACATACTTCTCGAATATTCAAACCTTCTTTGAGCTGCTATATTTGTGATAAATTCTTCTACCGTCATTCTGTAACATATGAATAAACTTAATAATAAATTTATAAAAAAACATAGATCCTGTAGCGAATTAACTTACTTTCCTAGTAGTAAGTCTTCCTCTGCAAGCTGAACTTGGTAATCTGCAGCTTGCAAATGTATAGGCCTTATTACAGAAAGGCGAATACCTCTCTCCGCTTCTTTAAAATCACCGCTTACTTTCTCCATGATTTTCTGCATGTCATCTACAATTTAATGTATAATTTTTTTATATTTAAGGAGTATCAAAGTCAAATTTTATCCCTACCTTACTAACTTGAAAAGTAACAGAAAATTAGTTATAATTAAAAAAGGACGATAATTTACGCAAATTAAGAAGACGAGTGCCCTTCCTATATTAATAATCTATCTCTGTTCAAAATTTGAAGCGAAAATATCAATTGGTTTTCGCGTGATCCCTTACCAAAATGCTCGTCTAATTAAAAGGCACGTCAATATTTTTAGTAAACTTAAGCAAGACGATCCCCTACTCAATGCTACCTTCAATATTACATGCAAGAAAAATGAAATAATTATTATAAATTCTGAAATGTGATATATTTAAATTTCCAGAACATAAATTTCTCACTCTATACAATACCGACATACAATAACGACATTTCGCTCACAGTGTTTTAAAAAATAGTATATGATGCGAGAGTGGTCAGTCGACTCGAGCACTTGTCGTTTTGCCATAAATAAACTTTATTCTCGCTTTGAGAATTAAACATTGGAATCGAATATGCAATTGAGGGAATAATTTTTATATACAATGTAATATAAAATAACAGAGGGATAGTACATTGTATATTATTGTTATTACAAATGAATTTGCAAGTATAAAAGGATGACTATTTGATTGTTGCGTTTGCAATAACTTAACAGGATGTCAGACCTAAATTACAGGAATCTACACCTTTCAACCTAAAAATTATACCAAAAATATTGCATTCAAAATGTAAAAAAATTCATACGGGTAGGTTGGAACGTAAGGGAGGATCTGATGTTTTGATTTTGTAAGCAAAATAATTTTTTAAATAATGTTTAAATAAACAATTTTTGGTCGGTAATTATTAGTCAAAAAAGGGATAATTTTTCAACCCAAACATCGTAATTAAATTATGAATTTCAAAATGTGGCAAAATTTCGGTACATTGTTTAAAAAATTTGATCATTTGTTTATAAAATATCATTATTACCGTATCATTAATGGTAAAAATTAATAGCACGGCCCCCTAACTAGGTACGGCCCGTTACGTCGAGCCATTTTAAATTATATTTTTTTTTATTATAATAAGAAATAAAATCAATTTACTTGTTAAGGTAAACGGCCCAGTAGAGAAACAATGACCTAATAGTGAAACATTAGTATTGTTTTAGTAAATTAAAATGATTTATTGTCTATTTCAACAAAAAATAAAAATCCTATAATTAGTACAAATCTTAAACTTTTTATTTGTCACACACAAATACAAATTACATTGTTATTTGTTAATCATTTTTACAAAAAAAATTACTTTTTCTGTCGAAACAAATAATTCGCGAATAAATGTCTATTAAGCGAATTTTACAATCAACTATTGAGAATTAATGTTTTGGATATAATTAATAATAAAGTTAATTGAAATATATAAATTATATATGAAATGAAAGGTTTTGAAACATATTTTTGATTTTTTTATAAAGGTTTAAGAATAAAAATAATTTTTATTCATGAAAATAGCTGTTTCTCTGTCAGTACAATTATTTTCTGTATGTACCAATTGATGAAACAACGAAACGTCACAATTTCAAAAAAGGGCTGCCCAATTACAGAGAGTCAGTTACTCGATACAATTCAAAAGTACGTCCTTGATTCAAAAAAAGTAACTCCATTTATTGATGGAAGACCAGGGCGTCACTGGTACGAGTCATTTAGAAAACGTCATCCTAATTTATCATTAAGAACTGCTCAGCATTTGCCTCTAGATAGAGTAAATGTAACTGAAGAAGATTTGAGGGGCTGGTTTAGTGAAATCAAAGTGTATTTGATAAATAAAAATCTACTGCACGTAGCTCCATCAAGGCAGTTTAACTGCGATGAAACAAGCATTAAATTATGCCCGAATAGCGAAAAAGTTTTAACAAAAAAAGGATCACGCAGTGTATACAAAATTACTCAAAATAATGAGAAGGAGAATATGACTGTTTTATTCATGTATAACGCTGAAGGTGCCCGAGCACCTCCTATGTTGATGTATGCTTATCAAGAAAAAGTACCAAAAAGAATGGTTAAGAATGTACCTAAGGGCTGGGGCATTGGAGTTTCAGAATCTGGCTGGATGACGGCTGAAACATTTTATGAATACATCACAAATGTATTTTACCCTTGGCTTGTAGAACAAGGAGTTGAATTTCCAGTTATTCTTTATCTGGATAATTATTCGTCTCACATTACATTACCTCTTGTGACTTTTTGTAGAAATAAGAGTATAGAATTAATTGGTCTATATCCACATTCGGCACACATAACCCAGCCTCTTGATATCGCTTTTTTTCATCCCTTTAAGGATGTCTGGAGAAAAAAAGTATTACAGTGGAAATCTCAGCATAATGTTATGACACTACGACGAGAACAGTTTCCTATAGTTCTTCAGTTGACTCTTGATTCTATGGATGAGCGAAAAATAATTACAAATGGTTTCAGAGCAGCTGGTTTAGTACCGTTTGATGATAATGCTTTAAATTATGATTTGTGTAATAAAAAGAGTAAAGCAGAATTAAATCAGAGTAAAAATTTACAGAATGTTCCAGTCGAAAATTATTCAAGTCATTTAATTACTTTTGAAACAAATTTATCTAAATCAGTGTTACAACAATTTCAGAATTGTGAATTATCAAAGATTTGGACTGGAAAAGAAGATTTGAAAGGTCTTTTTCAATACTGGCTATCGATTAAATATGACATCAGTGATATATATATCTTTTAAGTATACATTTATTTACCATGCATTGTTTAATATATCAATATTTTTTTAAATTAAATAATATATTATTATGTTTATAATATTTATAGTTTTTGTAAATGAAGATCATGTACTTACAGAAACATTTAAAATTATTTATACAATTTTACATTTTCTATCTTATACTTTTTTCATAATTTAGAAAATAATGCACAAGTAATTCCCATTATAAAGGATATTGATGTAATACAAACGAACCCAATTATCGAAGATATTATATCACAAGCGAAACCGACTGTCAAGAGTATTGAATTAACAAATTTAGATTTAAGTAGATTTAAAAAAATTGTGAATACAAACTTAGAAAATCCTAATTTACTCGAAAACGTTGTTTTTTTGGAAGACCCTATAACTGAACTTTCAACACAAACATATAGTCACGAAATTAGTACATTGCAACTTTCGGATACAATCTTATCAAATGAAATACTGAATTTTGAAGTAGTACAAGATTTATCAGCGACATCAATTCAAGATTCAGATATATCTTATGAATTGCCAAGTGAAGTTATCATCGAAGCAGTATCAGAAAGCATAAGTGATAGAATAAATAATAATGAAGCCGAACCACCTAATAACGAGCAAACTAGTAGGTAAAAAAAAAATAAATAAACTAAAAATCAACTACAATTTGGATACTAACATACTAAATTTATTTCTTTGTTTGTAGAAAACAGTAATATCAATGCTAATGAAAGTTTTGCTAATACATTTGTATTACCTACCAAATATCTGCCTAAAAAAAGAAGTCGAAACTTCAATCATCAGGTAAAACAAAATTACCCTCTGCAGGCACTTCAGATGAATGGTATAAGTATCACGTTGAGAAGGAAAAAGAGCAAGAAAGAAAAGAAGATGCTGCTGCAAGGAAAAAAGCTTTGCAGAATGAAAAAAAAAGTTAGCTGCGCAAAAAAAATTATTGCAAGAACAAATGAATCAAATTCAGCAAAAAATAAAACAAAATGTTTAGTTTATTTAGTTTACAATTTCTTACTTTTAATAAATTAAAAATTCGTTAATGTTCTCAAAGTATATTGAAAATAGACTTAACTTATTGCTTATACGTATATAAATTATTTATAAAATAAATACATTTATTAGAATAACTTAAATATTATAATAAATTAATACCTCAATAACCCTTAAATGAGTAATTTACTATTAATTAGTTCTACTTTAATTTAAAATAATAAGAATGGAAGCACTGTAGATGTTTTTATAATTGTTTCACTACTAGTGCACAAAAAATGAAACACTAGGTCAGGGGTGCAAATGCTGTTTCATTGACTGGTACACATACTTATTTTGATTTATACTAATAACTAATTATTTAATTAAGTTTATACTGCAGTCTTAAGGTTTCTAGTCCTTTGGAAATAATAAATTTATAATATACAATTAATACTTTATGAATAAATGCTACAAAACGTTTATTAATAACGTTAATTGTGACACATTGGGATACTTTGTTTCACTACTGGGCCGTTTACCTTAATAATGAAAAAGGCAGCTGCATATTTTAGCTTGAGGAAAATTCTTTTGAGCACTGTTAATTTGAGCTCTCTCAAATTCGCTGCTCACTGTACTTACATTATTTTGCAGTTCAGGTACAAGTGAGAATATGTATATCCAAATGGCATCGTACATTGCTTCAGTCCTGCTACTAGTAAGAGCGAAAATTGCAGGAAACCCCTAGAGTTAAATTTGATTTGATGATATTGTCTAAATTGTATTAATGTTTAACGCTATTACAAAATAACACGTGAAATCTCACATGCAATCTCATGCCAATATCTCATCTCATATTTCAATTGTACCGCTGCTTAAACTTAATAATAATATATAAATTTCTGAGCATGGTGAGTCACTTGTTAAGGGGACAAGTCTGGGTTGACTCGACAAAAATCAAAAAATTTTCGTCGAGAAACACTGTTTCGAAAAACGTCTTTGTTGTTCAAATTAAAGACAAAGACGTTTTTCAAAAAAGTGTTCCACTTAAATTTTAGTACTTGTAAAAACGAAAAAAACGCGAGTGATTAGGTTCGATTTGATGAAGAAAAACGTGAGCAATCGTGCACCGCGCAAAGCCCTTTGCGAAAATAAGGTGTCAGCATAGGATTTTTTTTGGAGTCTAGAATTAATGTATAAAGGTTTAGTTATTTAACTATCTTAAATCGAACCCCACAGTAGGTACTTTATCGTCGAATTTATTTATGTATATAGCTTTATAAGGAAACTTTTAAGAGCTGAAATGAAAATTTTTTGATTTTTTTCGAGTTAACCGAGGATTATCCCCTTAAGTGATACCTCCTAGATAAGGTAAAAAATCAAAGTTTCAAACGTTTTTTATATATTTCCAATTTTTAGCAATTTCTAACGTGAAGTTTCGTGCGTGAACTCAAGAGTATTTCACGTGAGAGAATCAAGAAAAAAGTTGATTGATATTACCTATTTTTAGAACTTGAGATGATCTTAAATGTTAAGTAGAAAAGTAAATGTTCAGTTCAAATCTTACCGCAGTCATTTTCCTAAAATGAATAATATACACTTGAGAGCATAATGGCTTCTCGGGTCATATCTACAAATAAAAAAATATATTACTATTATAACGGGCACGCATTTTCAAATTCGCAATCGCCCGTGCACACAAAAATCGCATAATCACGCGTTATTTGAACAAGCCAATATTGAGATTAAAGTTAAATGGTGCCTAAAGAATAATAAATACCTGAGTTATATAAATTTTGCCTAAACACCCCTAGGAGAAATGCGAAAATTTAAAATGGCTGGAATTCTAGTTAATGGATTCGAAAATTGTACCGAGTTTTAATAGGTAAAAAGTGTACATGGATTACAGAAAATGGCATGGAATTATATTTTATTTAAGTCAATCCAAAATACTTAAAAAGATTGTGAATTGCTTATATTATAGATATATATAAGTAAGGCGGATGTTGATTTTACCTCGTTATATTACAATCAAAAATATAACTTTCAAATTTGATGGTTAGGTTTCTTGAATACTTGTTATTTACCTACTTATTAACTAATAAAACTAGAAATAAATTGTAACTAATATGAGCCGCTGAGAAATGTTAAAAAGTGTTTCCTTTAGTATTTAAAAATGGATAAGAAAAATACCTATGTAGTAGCGTAAACGGAAACGGATACGCTATTTAATACCGTATAAAACGTTTTGCATTTTTACTAGTGACCTTCTTCTCCGATAGATTGTTTTGAAATACACACATGTCTACCCTTAGCTTAGAATCACAGTCCGTATCACGTAAGACCAATTACACGGCTAAGCCAATCGACGCATTCCCCGACCGTGCTCGACGAAAAACGGAACACAAACTGCTCTATTAAACTAAAAAACTAAGCAAATTAATAATAAATACTTACCCTGAAGGTACCATCGCAGAAAAGTTGTGTACAGTTAGCGAGTCCAACAAGGATCGAATCATGAATGAACAATAAAGCGATCGAACCATCTTTCGCTGTAACGCTACCTATATATATATCTTCGACTGCTTTTAAATCTGTCAACGCTTCTGCTAAATCCGATAGTGTTTCTGGAATTGGTGGAACGTTGTTTCTCCGAGCTTTCTGCATTTTGCCATAGAATTTTTGAAACTGCACCTTATTCTTTATTTCTTCATACCTAGGATCAATACAATTTTTAGTAAATTTATTAACTTTAAAATTTTATTACGTTATTCATTATAGGTCAATGAACTAAAATTAAATTGCAGTTTATTTTAAAAACTTATTAAAGGTTAAAAAACGAATCAACAAATACCTTGTTAAAAATATATAAATTCTACTTACCTTGGTTTTGCTCGTACGATTTCGTAAACAGAACGCAATTTCTCAAAAGTCGTTTGGGCGAGAACTAACAGCTCCTCTTCAAATCTTTCTTTTTTTAAAAGAAGGTGATGTGGATAGTGGCCTTTGTGCACTCCTTCAACAGTCAACTCTTGCTTCTCAAGATCTTGCAGGGTGTTGACTCTGATACAAGCCGAACATCCCGACTTTCTCACAGCACATCGGAAAGTTCTGCCGGGTGGACGACTATCCAAATAATAAATAAAACCTTCGTGATAATACCTTACGGTATTATTTTGCTTACCGCACAATCTATACATTTTTCGAATGTACCGCGTTAATCACGATTTGATGGTTAAGATACGTCACAGAAAAATTCTTCATCTCGCGTTACCAGGGTAACGCATTCTTTATTGTTTAATAACAATATATTCTTTGAAGGGAGCGCCGATAACTTGGTTATATTGAAACTGATCACGCTGATATTTTGTAGGTATGTTAGGAATGTTCTAAAGATATGCAGTATGAATTTTTGTGAGAAAACGTTGATTTTTATATGTTATTTGTAACATTATTATACACAATACATGCATACGTATCTGAACACTAACACTTACTTTTTATGCGTATACACTATACACACGCACGCAGGCACACATACACGCACGCACGTCGCACACACACACACATACACAAACACGTGATGTACACATGTATTGTTTATAACCATGGTTCGAAAAATTTTTTTAAAAATCATCAGATTCTCATAAAAATTTATACAGCACATCTTTAGTATATCTGTAACATGCCTACAAACTTGTGTAAATTAATTACAAAATTGTTACGAATATTTTGTAATTAACTGACATGCAATTCACGAACGAGTCGCATCCGCATTTGCCACCCGAGCGAAGCGAGGGAGGCAAAACGACAAGTGCTCGAATCGACTGACCACTCTCGCATCATATACTATTTTTTAAAACACTGTGTTTTATAATAACTTGATATAGATGTGCATATATAATATATTATGCATTGCTAATTATAACTTATTAAAAGTAATAAGGCAAACCAACGCGTGGTGCAAGTATTATTTCATTTAAAAAGAATAAAAATGAGAAAAATGTCTGTTTTATTACTTTTCCAGAAATTAATTTTGCACAAATGAATATTATTATAAAATTGTATATTGTCTGCTGTAACTAAAAAAAAATAAATGAGTAAGATAGATATTTTTCAGAAAAAATTAGTACATTCAGTTCGAAAAATATATTTATTTTTGAAAAGCAATACTTGCCGATTCCATTTTGATTTCAGTACTTTCTATTGCGGAAACTTTCTACGAATTATGTACAACAATTTTAAAAGTGTGATTAAAATATACACCATACTTGACAATTGCATTTTGATTTCAGTACTTTCTAATGTAATAACATCATTAGTATTATTCTATTGATAAATAAGTTATTATGTAATATAGGTTTAGTTAAAATAAAAATATTGGAAAATTGTGATCGGACCGAACCCATACTTGCCAAAATGTACACCTTCTTGAAGGTGTTTTACAACATTAAACGTAAAGTTTTATAGTAATAAATATTTATAAATATACTTGTCAATTTCATTTTGATTTCAGTACTTTTTTGGAAGTACTGGTTTGATGGAATGAATAATAAGACGGTTCGTACGTAACTTCCTTGCTTTATTTTTGGGATCCGGGGGATCCGTTGTGAATATACAGAGAATGATGATACAAAGAAAACGCTCTTAAGCTAGAACCCGGCTCGAGCGGAAGGCGTGATGCAATGTTGCTTCTGCGACGGTCGAACGGCGAATAATAATCCTTCTTTTCCTTTTCTCCCGCCTCGTCAGAAGTCCGTTCTTGTGACGAGAATTTGTTTTCGTCTTGACCGAGGTGCGGCGCTGTTAGGAGCGGGAGATTGACTGCTCGAATGAGCCTCCACAGCCACTCCCCTTCCAGAGACCTTCTCCAAGGGGGAAGGGAATGTTACCTTCTTTACAGGTTTTGAGGTCGATTCGACGGTGACCGGCTTCTGCGTTGAGGTGGGTTGATGGGGCTGGATTGCTGAATCCGCTGCTTCTAAGTGGGCTAGAATTAATGCATCAGTGGTGATTGATTTTTCTTCTCCATCCACTAAGATAACGTAGACCTTGTCGTTGATGCGCTTGACCACTTTGAAGGGTCCCACGTATGGAGGTACCAGAGGCTTGCGTATGGTGTCCAGGCGTTGATACACGTGGGTGCATGATCCTAGGTTTTTGAGAACGAAGGGTTTGTAATTAGTGTGGTGCGCTGCTGGAACGGGTTTGATTTCTTTGATCAGCTGACGGAATTTTCCAATGAAGGTCTGCGGATCAGCTGGAGTGTTGGTCGTGACAAAAAATTCTCCTGGAAGTCGGAGAGTTGTTCCGAACAGCATTTCCGCTGGGGAAGCTTGAAGGTCCTCTTTGAAACAGGTGCGTAGTCCGAGCAGTGTCATCGGTAGTCTTTTGGTCCACGGAATTTGCAATTCGCACATGAGAGCGGCTTTCAGAGTGCGGTGGAAACGCTCGATAATCCCGTTGGCTTGAGGGTGGTATGGCGTTGTGTGGATTCGCTTGGCTCCGATCTGGTTAGCTAGAGCAGTGAAAAGAGACGATTCGAACTGCGCACCCTGGTCAGTTGTTATGGTGAGGGGCGATCCGAAGAACGAAATCCACTCAGCGAAAAGGGCGTCTGCTACTGTATCCGCTCTCATGTCCTTGATCGGTACTGCTTGGGGCCACCTGGTGAAACGGTCGATGATCGTCAGGCAATATCGGAATCCGTCCACCAAGGGGAGAGTGATCAGATCCAGGTGAATATGCTGGAAGCGGTTATCCGGGTCCTGGAATGACGACAGGGCAGCACGGTTGTGACGGTGCACCTTTGAGCGTTGACAGGCATCGCAGGTGCGAGCCCAACGAGCGGCGTCTTTGCGGATTCCTGGCCACACGAATTTCTCCGACAGCAGGCGAACTGTTGCTCGAATGCTGGGATGAGCTGGACGATGGACCACGTCGAAAGCTAGACGTCGGAGAGATTCTGGTAGGAACGGCCGAACCACGTTGTTGTGGATGTTGCATGCCACCTCCACACCTTGGATCTGAAGCATCTGCAAATCAAGGGAGCCTGAGTCTCGGAGATGCACTAGCTCTTGGTCCGCGGTTTGAGCTTCTGAGATGGTGGCTGCGTCTAGAGTGGACGGCATGTCGATGGTACAGCATCTAGAAAATGCATCTGCAACGGCGTTGTCTTCTCCTTTGACGTGCTGGAAGGTTACGTTGTGCTGGAGAATATAATCTAGGTGTCTTTGTTGTCTGGGCGTAGCTTTGTCGGAAGGCTGGTTGGCTGCGTAGATGAGCGGCTTGTGATCCGTGCGGATGGTGAAAGATCTGCCCTCGACCACCCTACGGAAGTGCTTGACTGCCTCGTAGACAGCGAGGAGTTCGCGATCGTAGGTGCTGTAGCGACGTTCGGTGTCCGAGAGCTTCCTCGAGAAGAAACCCACGGGTTTCCACGTGCCCAGAATGAATTGTTCCAGAGCAGCCCCAATGGCCGTGTCCGAGGCGTCGGTGGCTAGAACGAGAGGTGCTGTAGGTGACAGGTAGTACGGCTTGGCTGCGCTGGCCAGACTGGCCTTGCAAAGCTCGAACGCAGCTTCGGCCTCTGGTGTCCAGGACAAACTTCGACGACTGCCTTTGGTGGTGCCTCGCAGCAGCTCGTGTAGAGGAGCTTGAGTAGATGCAGCGTTTGGAAGGCATCGGCGATAGAAATTCAACATGCCTAGGAAACGGCGAAGTGCCCTCGGGGAATCGGGCTTTGAGTACGCTTGCAGTGCCTCGACCTTGTGAGCGGGAGGTTGGAAACCCTCCGGCGATACAGCAAAACCCAGAAATATCACGGACGGCTGACCGAGTGCGCACTTCGCTAGATTGATCGAGAGTCCGGAGCTGCGGAGTCTGTCAAACAGAAGTCTCAGGTGACGTATGTGTTCGTCATGATCGTCTGACATGACTATCAGGTCGTCGATATAAGCTCTAACAAAAGGTAAGTCTCGGAGGAGTGAATCCAGGTAGCGCTGGAAGGTCTGCGTAGCATTTCGCAATCCCAGTGAGAGGACCTTGAACTCGAACAGGCCGAACGGTGTAGCGATGGCGGTCTTCGGAATGTCCTCTTCAGCCATGGGAACCTGGTAGTAGGCTTTCTCCAGGTCAATGACCGAGAAGACGCGCCGGTCTCTGCAGTCCTGAAGGAGGTCCTCGATGATGGGAAGAGGGTATCGATCTGGCAGGGTACAAGCGTTGAGACGCCTGTAATCTCTTGTGGCCCTGTAACCACCTCCTGGTTTCTCGACCAAATGCAGTGGGCTGGCCCATTGGCTGGATGACGGCTGGACAATGTCTCTCTCCAGCAGGGCGTCGATCTCCTTTCTGGCGGCTGCAAGACGTGGGCCGAAAAGCCTTCGCGGACGCTCAAAGACAGGGGCTCCCGTCGTGTGGATATGGTGTCGGACTGGCACACCGTTAAGCGTGGCTCCTCCTCTGGAAGGGCGAGCGAGATCCTCATACTCAGCTAGAATGGAGTCGTACTGGAGACGTCTGCCCTGATCCAATTCGTTGTTGACAGGTGCAATCGAATGTACGACAGCAGGCTGGAGCGAAGCAGTGGAGGCCACCGAGGTCAGCGGGTCAATCAGGCAACGTTTCCGCATGTCGATGAGCAGGCCAGTATGCGTCAGAAAATCCGCACCCAGTATTGCGGTTGGCACGTCAGCCACGACGAATGGCCAGGAGAAGGTGCGCCTGAGGCCCAACTCGAGTCTCAGCAGACGTTGACCGTACGTAGCAATTGGAGTCCGATTAACCGCTGCCAACTGTAGCGTCTGCTTCTGCAGGCGTTGCTTGACGGTGGACCTTGGAAGTAGAGACAAAACAGAACCTGAATCAACGAGAAAACATAGACGAGAATCCCTATCACGAATCAGTAGGCGGTTTTCTCGAGTACTGTCGCTGCCGGGAACCGCCTGGATGAGCGGCAGCGGAGCTAGTTTCCCTGATTGCCCAGGGAGCCGGCGAACGAGCAAGGATTAACACACTGTCTGGCAGCCGAACCAAACCGGCGATGATAGTAGCACGTGTCTCGTGCCGGGGCTGGAGAGCTGGAGGCTTGACGTCCTCTCGAGGAAGACCTGGCGCGCGGCCTCGCCTCCGACGAGGTGCGGATCCGAAGCTGGGAGTCCGTGGCCGCGACGAGTTGAGAAACTGCGGTGCGCAGTGCGGCGAGCTCGGCTAAAATGCGGGAACAGTCGGAGCTTGTCATGGCGTCCATGCGGCTTGGTGAAACTGAGCGCTGATGGGTGGCAGGTGCGACGGCGCAAGCACCCGGTGCTGGATCAACAATGTCGTCGGCGGCTGCAGCGAGCTCGTCCAAAGTGCCGTTCTTGAACGCCCTCAATATCCTGGCCGTGCTGGAGGGCAGGAGGTCTAGCCATTTGACCCGAAGCAGCTCGTCGGTGACGCTGTTCCCGGCGAGTGCACGCATGTGCCTGAGCAGCTGCGATGGCGTGCGATCACCCAACTCGATGTTCGTCAGCACCTTGTGCAGTTTCTGTTGCTCGGATTCTGTACAACGAGCAAGAATTTTGTTTTTGAGGTTGTCGTACTTGCCGTGTGTTGGAGGATCTCTGATAACATCCAGAAGGTCCTGTAGCGTCCCACTGTCGAGCATGGCCACCGCTAGATGATATCGGCTGTCGTCACCTCGAACGCGGTTGCACGCAAAAACGGCCTCGACTTGGATGAACCAGGCCTCGGGGTTCTGTCTCCAAAATGGCGGGAGTTTTACCGTGTAAACGGATTCCACTGCGGGAGCTGGATTTTCGCCCACGAGGGGCAGTGGTTCGTCGAATTGGTTTTCGGACGTTCCTTGAGCTGGAGGTGAAGGTTGGTTGGACATCGCTGACAAGGAGAGTTGATGTCGAAATCTCTGCGTCGTTCGAAGTGCCAAGTCGGTTGGCAAGGCGGCGTTCCTTGGAGTCTCCGTCGTTGCACGATGGCGAGCACGTTTTCCGGCCCGCGCGGAATCCACCCGAATCACGTCGGGGTCACCAATTTGGAAGTACTGGTTTGATGGAAT
Source organism: Theocolax elegans (assembly GCA_026168455.1). Classification (NCBI taxonomy): domain Eukaryota; kingdom Metazoa; phylum Arthropoda; class Insecta; order Hymenoptera; family Cerocephalidae; genus Theocolax; species Theocolax elegans. The sequence goes on along the minus strand of CM047428.1, from coordinate 46,069,771 downwards.
GAATAATAAGACGGTTCGTACGTAACTTCCTTGCTTTATTTTTGGGATCCGGGGGATCCGTTGTGAATATACAGAGAATGATGATACAAAGAAAACGCTCTTAAGCTAGAACCCGGCTCGAGCGGAAGGCGTGATGCAATGTTGCTTCTGCGACGGTCGAACGGCGAATAATAATCCTTCTTTTCCTTTTCTCCCGCCTCGTCAGAAGTCCGTTCTTGTGACGAGAATTTGTTTTCGTCTTGACCGAGGTGCGGCGCTGTTAGGAGCGGGAGATTGACTGCTCGAATGAGCCTCCACACTTTCTATTGCAGAAACTATTTAGGAATTATGTACGTAGTTAATTTCTTAATAAAAAAATTTTGTTTTTATTGTGGTGCAACAAAATTTGCTTAAAAATTAGAAATGTTTAACTATTATATTTACATAGCAATTTTAAAAGTGTGATTAAAATATACACCATACTTGACAATTGCGTTTTGATTTTTTAAACTGTGATTAGAAACCATACTTGCGAATGTTGACACCTTCGTGGAAGGTGTTTTATAAATTACTATCTAGAGACACAAATTGATCATTAAACATGTAATAATAACAAATAAATAAATTATTGAAAGTGAAACCCTAATAAATAAATTAGAAGTTTCTGTTTATGTGGACAAAATTTGTAGAATACTATTCCGAACAAACCTTAAAATGCAAACAAATGAGTTTCGCCACAATTTTTTTTCCCAAACCAAAAATCTATTTAAACGTTGAAATTACCTTTTATTTGGTCTGTAGCTGGAGTCTGGCAGACAATTCTGGTCCAAGATATGGAAACTTTAGTAAATTTGTAGTATTGTTTTTATCCAAAAATGTCCATATCTTGGTTCAGAATTGTCTGCCATTCTCCAGCTTCAGACCAAACGAAAGGTAATGTTTTAACGTTTAAATAGATTTTAGGTTTGGGAAAAAAAATTGTGGCGAAACTCTTTTTTTTTGCATTTTAAGGTTTATTTTATGTCTTGCAAGTACCTATATATATATAATTTGAGCAATTAAAGTTTTTTTTACAAATTCTACAGAAAATTTCCAAATTTTCTTGTATTTGACATGCATAACAAAAATCAATAGGATTTGGGTTATAAAGCGATAAATATAGTTAAAAAATAAAAAATTTGAGTCCTTAACTGAAAGACGCAGTAGAACATAAAATTAAGGTTGCATGAAAGCTTCCTGAAATATTGCCGCAAATATTGCTGCAACGTAACTAGCAATCTTTCAAGAGAGACTGCTGGATAGATTGCTGTAACTTTTCAAGCCACAGTTAAAAAAGTTTCGATATGCATAATGCAACATGCTTTCAGAAGATTATCCTGGAAGATTGCAACAACCTATTGAGGAATATTCTCATTAAATTATGTAAAAATATTTCACGAAAAATGCAGCAATGAACAGTACCTGCTTCGTAGAAAGCTTGCGTAAAAGCTTCCAGCAAGTTTTCGGAAAACCACACGGTAAGTCACAGTGTAACATAAAATTAGACTTGCATCAAAGCTTGCTAAAATATTACCGCAAATATTGCAGAAATGTAACTGCCCAATTAAAAAAAATTAGTATCGTTTATGTACCAAATTAATACGAAATTTTGCACAAAGTAAGTACAAAATCAGTTTCATAATTGTACCAAATCAGTACGAAATAATACTTTATCAAACAAAATGAGGGTTTGGGTGTTAAAAGGGCCTAACTCAATAGTATAGTTTTTGGAAAATTAAAAAAAAAAGAGTATATCTTTGCATCAGCTTTATAAAACGATGTGATATTGTAAAATGTTATAAGAATTACTATTTGTTGTAAAAGTACCGAGTGCTATTTTTCAGTGAAAGATTTATAATAAAAAAATATTAAATACCCCGTTGAAAAAGATCCTCTTGATTCTGTATTAATTCTGTGATGAAATAATTACGCAATTAATAAATAATAGCTACTGATATTGATCAAAATCAAGACTGACTCAGTAGTAAGTTCTCACCAAAACGCAAAACTGATTTCTTACTGAATTAGTACAAAATCAGTAATGAATCAATGTTGTATCATTTATAACGGGCGCGTGTTCCGAAACGCGCAATAGCCCGTAAACTCGAAAACCGCGTAATCACGTGATTGCGCGCAACGTCGCGAAGGGCCGCGAGACACCGAGTCTCGCCCAGTCCGTCGGGAGCCGTACGAGGGTTAGTACGTGCGACGAGATAAAGAGCGAGAGAGAAGAACGAGAGAACGTGTGTGAACGAGTGAGAGAGTGAGAGAGAGTGAGAGTGAGAGGGAGTGGAAGTGAGAGAGAGAACGTGCGAGCTCAGGGCACGAACAGCCACCCCGGGACGAGACACTGCCCGCGGAAAGAGCCCGTCTTCGCCGTCGCCGCGTAGCCAGGAGAACACCTCCGAGAAGGCGAGGACGAGTGAGAGAGCGAGAGCGAGTGACCGGGAGAAGAACCCGGCGGCGCACGTTTGCGCAGAGTAAGTTTTTGTCACTTCTCTCGCGGTGCTGAGCTTTCCTGCTATAAGCTCAGCATTCTAACAAGCGCGTAGGATAAGCGGCCGTGAAAACGCTGTCTGGCCTCCTCGTGCGCGAGATTCTCCCGTGGAGCAACGCGAGTTGCCGATCGGCGCGTCCTTCCCGTGTACCGCGAACGCGCCGCGTTATAGCGTGCGACCCCGAGGTCGCCAGTATTACTCGTATTAAACTTTGTTTGTTTGTAGCGCATCCGAGCGCTTGTAAATATCGTTGTAAATATTAGTATTTAATATATTTAACTGTAAATTCTTACTCTCACGCGTGTTTATTACTAAATCCCCGTATCCCTATTCCCGCTTACCCAGCCGCCTCCGCGGGCACGTTAGCATTTTAGCTAACGTGCATTCTGAGCGGCCGAACCTCGTGTTCCAACGACGGGCACGAGCAACCACAAGCACGCATCCTTCACGCGGCTTGTACAAATCTACCCGAGTGCGACTCGGTCCGGCGATTCTCCACGCGGCGGAGAATCGTCCTCGTTGTTTACGGCGCATCATCACCGAGATACCGCGGTTGCACCACGGCTATAGCCCGTGCGCGGTACCGCGGCATCGAGGGACACGACAGCGCGGCGCGAGGCCCGCGCAGGTAAGTCCTCACCTCGAAAGCGGTGCTCGACGAGGAGCACGCGCTAGAATCGCCCCGTTACAGCTGGCGCCCAACTACAGGTTTCGGGTTGGGATACGCGGTACTTCGTTTCCGGGAAACTTGATTATTTTATTTTCGGTGCTCGACTTATTTGGTGAAATAAATCGCACCTTGTATTTTCTCTCTCCGTTCGTTCTTTTATATCGTTATAATTCTCGCGCATAAATTACGCATAGAAGCGCTATGGTAATTTAAAATATAATTTAACAATATTAATTTTTGTTAAGTGTTCGATTTATGTGGTGATATAAATCGCACTTAATAATTTTTATTAATACTTGGCGATTATTGTGCGCAAAAATAATTTGGTTTTAGCGCATAAATAATTAATAATTTTCGAGGAAAATTATTAAGCGCCGACATAATTAATTTCTTTTCTTCTCTCCTCTTGCAGATAATAATATTTGAAAATTATTAATCGAATTTAGGCGATTATTTTGCGCATAAATAATTTTTTTTTAGCGCATAAATAATTATAATTTTTGCGAAAAATTATAATCCGCCAACAAAAATTCGAATTTTAAAGCGTAACTAAAATAATAATTTTCGGGCGTTATATTTCGATACATACGTTAAAATTTTAACTCGCTTAATTCGTGCGTTGTTGACGCGAGGAGGCACGCGACGCGCGAACGTAAACAAAGCGCCGTGTTTACGTTTATTATATCTATTGTACAAGACACAAAGATCGAGTCAATTTACAGACCTGTAATTTTCTCGCTATTGGAATATTATTTGAGGAATAATATTTCAAATAGCGTACGCGAAAAATTTAATTTCAATTTTCGAATTGCAGGGAAATTCAATACAAAATTATTTTCTTTTTTTTCTTTCTCCTTTTCTTTTATACAATTTGCGAAATTGTACCCTGCAATTCCTATTTATTTTTTTTTACTTTTTTTAGTGAAATGGTTTTTTAATTGTTAATAAATAATTTTTTTTACACTTGGGAAGTGAATTTTTTTTTTTTTTTTTTTTAAATTTTTCGCACAAATTTCTTTCTTTAAAGTAATTTGAGAAATTATTTTGAGAACTAAAATAAAATTTTTTTTTAGTGTATATTATATACATGTAGATTACAGCGGGCGCAAAATCGCGGTATTTTCACTGATACATTTTTTTTTTTTCTTTTAAATTACTCTAATTTCCGATTTTGCGCAGGTTGTCATTAGAAAAAAAAAATCTTTGTGTCTGTCGCTGTGTGTGAGCGCAAGTGTGTGTAATTATTTTTTTTTAATAATTTATTTTCTTGTATTATATACATTTGAGTGTTGCGTGCTATACGTATATACATATATATTTGTTATTCTATATATTTATTGAATTTAGTGTGTACTTAGAATTTTAAAGCGGCTCAAGTGTGTTTTTGGATTTTGCATTGTAAATCCGAAAGCACACTAAGATAACGGACTGACGTGTGAGAAAGATAAAGCGCGCACACACAGCGATACTTAGCGCATATATTTATAGTATTAGTAATATTATTATTACTTAGCGTAATGGCGCAAGAGACGCTGACTTCGGTAGAGCAATGGTGCTTGGCACTGTCTGAGGATGATCTCAAGGAGAACCTCAAGGCTCTTAACCTCAACCATACGGGTTGGAGGTTATCGAAGATAGAACGTCTGTATAATTGGCTTCTTGGTCATTATAGCCAAGCGGATTTTGAAGAAACCGATTTGCCACCCGATGAAGCGCGCATAAAACGAGAACAATTGAGAAGCGCGTTCATCGACCAGACGTGCGCGGAAAAATCAGGATCAACAATCCTCGAGGAGGGTGTTGATCACGATCGACCGCACCCCATTCAAATGCTGCACGATGATGAATTAATCAGAGTTGTGTATCACCAGCAGATGAGTGCTGGGGATAATGCGCAAGTACCGCAAATACAAGCGCAAAACGATGCGTCTACAAGCGCACGGGCAAATGGACTACCCACAGTAGACGCACACAACTCAGAAATTCAACAAACCCCGGGTATTTCGCGGCAACCGTCGGAAGAACGGCAGCACCCACAGATTCCCATGAATTATCGAGAATTCATGAACGAATCTAACCGCAAATATGTGGAGCTGCAAAAGCAAATCGATTCGATAACGAGGTTATTCGAAAAATTTGCAAGCGCGTCGCCCGCGAGTAGTACGCGGATTGACGCGCAAGAGTTGCGCAATAACGAACTTCCGCACGGTGCAACTGGAAAAGTTGGCAATCGCGTTACTTTTCAAGATACGTACGATATTGTCAATCTACCGCAAAGTAGCCCGATATCGGTAAATCAAACTCACCATTTGTCAGAGTCGAGTAACGTTTGGAGAGGGGGAGACCTTCTCAACCTGGGTGAGAATGTTGCAGGTAACTCGGCGCTAAATAGCGCGAGTAATAGCAACGTTACTGCGACTTCAAAGCGCGATGTTGGCCAAATCGTGCGCAAATGGGGTTTGCATTTTAACGGCGATCGAAGTCTAAAGCGTCGACATGTTTTTGACGCGTGTTGAGGAATGTCGCGCGCATAGTAATCTTTCAGATAGCGAAGTATTGTCTTCGTTATCCGAATTACTTAACGGGGTAGCAGCAGTGTGGTATAGGAACCACAGACACGAGTGGTCGACATGGTCTGAGTTTTGCGAGGATGCTCGCTTAACTTACGGCATGTCAAGCGGCTATCAACAGAGGTTGGTAGCGGAAGCAAATGCGCGTACACAAGGCAAAGATGAGCCTGTGGGTGATTACATCACGTACCTAACCGGTATTATGCGCAAACAAATACCCAAACCGACTGTAGAAGCGCAGTTGGATTTATTGTATTTGAACATGCTTCCACGCTAGCGACAGCTAATCAGAAGAACTGATTTTAGCAGCGTAAGAGATTTGTTGGTTATGGCGAAAAACGCGGAGCTCAATCTGGAGTACGAGCGTACGTACAGGGCTCCGCCTGACCCTGCAACTTCGCTGTTGCCTGAAATGGCGTATCGCGCACCAAAGAGCGCCGCCAAAGCAACCGAAGTGTCCGCTGTAGTCGCTGAGGACAAAACAGCGGCGCCAACAGAGATCGCTGCACTTCTCACGAAAATGAATGAGAATTTTCAGCGATTTCTAAACCAACAAAAAGCAAGCCATAACCAAAGTAAAGGCCAAAATAGAGGCAAAAATAACTCGCCCAAACATAAAGGTGAACAGGGTAAAGGGGGGCGCGGTCAAGCCAGCAATAAGAGTGCTGAGAGCAAGGGCGCTCCTCCGGAAGGTAAGAGCGAAGAAGCGCGAAAACCTCCCCCGCGCACACGGGATCCAAAGAAGACGAATGTTCGTTGTTTCGTGTGCGATGAGCCAGGACACTTCGCAAGAGATTGTGCGAAGCGGGCGGGAAACGAGCAACGGGAAGCGTAGACGAGGTCTCTATGCCCCCGGTAGATTCGTGTACGACCTCAAACGTTAAGACAGAGAGCGTAGAGAGTACGCAGCCTCTTTGTGCGAACATTAGTGCGACTAGTGTGGCATCGAGCGTCGATACGCCAACGAACTCGCACATGGAAACCTACGTGTTACCGCAAGCGTTGCGCGACACGCCGATTACGTCGACCCGAGATCCCAACGACATCGAGGATCGTTGGTGGCTCCAAGTCGACATCAGAGGTTTCCGAGTTAGGTCATTATACGATCCAGGCGCAGCGCGTACGGTTATGGGCGCGCTTGGATTACAAATTGCCAGCGCATGTGGACGAGAGCTCCGACCGAGCAAGGGTCGTGGAGCTCGCGTTGCCGACGGGCATTATACTCCCATCGCCGGATATGTAGATCTGCCTTTTACCGTAGCAGGCGTGAAAAAGGAGGTTACAGTGGCAATTATGCCCAACCTTGATCACGACTGCTATATAGGTACAAATTTTTGTCGTTTATTTGATGCAGTGCATGACCCTAACGCCAACCTGCTTTATTTAAAACAAGCGGAGCAAAGTGTTAAGCTAGAAGTAGCTAGTCTCAGCACTTGGGGTTTATTGCAACTATCTGCTATAGGACTCGCACGAGTTGAGCAGATAGAGCGCGACGAAGTAGAGCGTCTACTAAATCGCGTTTTAACCTCTAGCGAAGCGAAACTCGGATGTACTTCACGGATAATGCACGAGATCGATGTAGGATCCTCGCGCCCCGTGAAACAAAAGTACTATCCGGTTTCGCGCAAAATCGAAGAAGAGATGCATAAGCAGGTCCTCGAAATGCTAGAAGCAGGTATAATTGAACCTGCAGCGAGCGGCTGGTCTAGCCCAGTCGTAATGGTCCGCAAATCGAACGGCGCGTATCGATTTTGCGTCGACTTTCGCAAGGTAAATGCTGTCACGAAGCCTGACGCCTATCCATTACCATACATGGATAATATACTTCGAAAATTACAAAAATCGAAGTATATAAGTACGCTCGATCTCAGCAGCGCGTATCATCAAATACCGCTGAAGAAAGAGTCGCGGCCCTTTACAGCTTTTACTGTACCAGGGTTGGGACTATATCAGTTCACGCGCATGCCTTACGGCCTTGCATATGCGCCGGCGACCTTTCAAAGAGTCATAGACTCGATAATTACACCTGAGTTAGAGCCGTGGTCGTTCTCATATTTAGACGATATAATAATCGCTACGGAGACGTTCGAGGAACACCTCAAAATGCTTGAGGAAGTGCTCCAACGAATAAAGGCCGCAGGTTTCACGATTAACAGGGGGAAGAGCGTCTTCTGCCGAGAGGAAGTTAAGTACCTCGGCGTCCTTGTTAATCACGACGGTTTTCGCCCAGATCCGGATAAAATTGCACCGATAATGCAATACCCGGCCCCCAAAAACTTAAAGCAGCTCCGACGATTCATGGGAATGTCGTCGTGGTATCGCAAATTCCTACCGGATTTTGCGACACTCGCAGAGCCACTTACGCAACTTACGAAGAAGGGGCGTAAATATGAGTGGGGGGAGGAGCAACAAGGGGCTTTTACACAAATAAAAGCGCTCGTGGCTACAGCGCCCGTGCTCCAGCGTCCGAATTTTTCAACTCAGTTTGTAGTCCAAACTGATGCAAGCGACTCAGGCTTGGGTGCCGTACTTTTACAGTACGTAGACGGCGAAGAGAGAGTGCTCGAATTTGCTAGTCGCACTATGACGCAAGCTGAGCGCAATTACAGCGTAACCGAGAGGGAATGCCTCGCTGTAATATGGGCAATACGGAAATTTAGACCGTATATTGAAGGTTATACCTTCCGGGTACTAACCGACCATAGCAGTCTTCGTTGGCTATGCAATTTGCGCAATCCAACCGGGCGCCTGGCGAGATGGGCGCTAGAGTTGCAAGGGCACTCTTTTACTGTTGAACATCGCAAAGGGGCGCTTAATCACGTTCCCGATGCATTGTCGAGAATGCACGAGGACGAAGCGCCCGAGATTTGCGCAATCACATGGGCGAGCGATACGCGCGATACGTGGTATACGCGCCTACGCGAACAAATACAGCAACAGCCGCGAGACTTTCCACGCTATAAAACGATAGGTGGACAGCTGTATATACACCGCCCAAGCGAAATACTTCCAGCAGAAATCGACGAGGATGATGCTTGGAAAATTGTCGTTCCTAAGGAAAAGCGACAAGGAGTCATGCAAGAATGCCATGACGAGCCGACTGCAGGCCACTTGGGGCGCGAGAAAACATACGCTCGCATCTCATTATATTATTTTTGGCCTAGAATGTACCGAGACGTACAAGAGTACGTTAAAACATGCCTCGTTTGCCAACAATGTAAAGTTGAGCAACGAGCGCCTGCAGGATTGATGGGGCGCCGTGTTTTCGATCGGCCATGGCAAGTCGTTGCGGCGGATATCATGGGTCCATTTCCCCGCAGTAAACACGGCAAAGAATACATTTTAGTATTCCAAGACCTATTCACGCGGTGGATAGAGTGCGCAGCGATTTGCAAGGCGAACGCGCAAACGATACTAAAAGAGCTTAAAGAGCGAGTATTCTTGCGCTATGGAGTTAGCGAGATATTTCTGTCGGACAACGGGACTGAATTTAAAAATTGTCTTGTCGACAAATATCTTGAAGAGCAAGGTGTGCTCCACACTACTACGCCTCCATATCACCCCCAGGCGAATCCTGTAGAACGCGTTAATCGTTCCCTTAAGACCATGATAAAGTCTTTTATCGAGGAGAGCCACTCAACTTGGGACGAAAAACTACACGAGATAGTTTACGCGTACAATACATCGGTACATAGCTCGACAGAAACGAGCCCAGCGCTCTTAAACTACGGCCGACAGCCTACTCCGCCGTCTTTTATGAAGAGAGCGCAAGATATAGCCGCTGCAGAGCAAGAGCAGCAAAACGCAATCGAGAACTGGAAAGCTAGGATGCGCGTCCTAGCAGACGTGCGCGATACAGCAGCTGACTGCGCGAGAAATGCGCAAGCACGTCAAGCGCAGTATTATGACGCCAAACACCGATCTCGCGAGTATCAAATCGGAGATACGGTGTGGAAAGTAAATAAAATTCTTTCCTCGGCCGCCGAGGGCCGCGCTGCGAAATTAGCGCCTAATTTCGCAGGGCCCTACGTAATTACTGCACGACTTGGTCCGAATACGTATAGATTACTCGATAAAGATGGCTATATCGTTGACTTAGTGCACGTCTCGCAAATAAAGCCATTTGAGACTGCACAAGAAGAAGACGACGTCGAGATCGACGCTCAACCGCCGAGGGATGCGAGCGCCGATAAAGCGATGCGCGACCCGCTGATTTCCAGCGAGCGAAAGTCTGCGAGCGCGCAGCAAAAAGTAATTGCGGATACACCTGCGCGTGTATCAAACAGCGAGCGAAGCGTCAACGTGCAGACGCGGGCACGATGTTCGGGAGACGCTAATCCTGTAAAAACACAAACGAACCCCAAGCGAAGGGGGAGACCGAGAAAGAATACGATCGTTGTAAAAAGGACCGGGAAGTCCTCCCGCGTTAACAGTACGAATAAACCGTCCGAACCGATAAAAAGAGGCCGCGGTCGTCCGAAAGGTTCGCGAAATAAAAACGTTCCGGTTAACGTAACAGATTCGCCGCGAAAAACGCGAAGCGCGACTAAAAACGACGTATCCTAATAATCTTCCTAACCTTCCTTTCTGTTTGTTGTGTTGTAGTATGGAACAACCTGAGATGGAGGCGCTCATCGAGCGTATCCGAGATGTACTAGACGGCATCGGCAGCCCAGCCGACCCAATCGTCGCCATCCTTGCGCAGGCTATGAGAGAGCCTGCGCCAATCGCACCACCGACCACTCCGACGGCAGCCCCGCCTACAGGAACCCTCTGGTTCCTTTGGGCTGAAGACACCGAGGAGGAGGAGGGAGAGCAGGCCACGCTCGAGGAAGTCACCGAGGAGGAGGCTCTCCTCGTGTCGACAACGGAGGGAGAAACGGGGAGCGAGGCCGATAGCCCCGGACCGGCGGGAGCCTACAGCCCCAAACTCCGCCGCCCAAAGTGCGCCAATCCTTCCCCCATGCCAAAACCAATTCCTTCCTTGGAGGAATACAGGCAGGAGATTATGCCCGACACGGTGGAGGCGCTAAAAACCGCGGAGGAGTCGGAGGCTCTCCTCAAACATGCCTTCGGCAAGTTCCGCGAAGGCATGAAGCGGTATGGCGCCGCCTTTGAGTCACGCGCGGGGCCTTATTATGCGCTCTTGTCGGATCGACAGGACGAAATGCGCATAATAAAGGCCGACCGAGCGAAGCGCACCAAGGAGCGCCAACGGCAGGAGGCCGCACGGCGCGAAATGGAGCAGCGCTTGGCCGAACAACGCCAAGCCGAAGAAAAAGTGCGCGCTCTTAAGCAACAAATTGCGGAGCAAGAGCGCATCGCCGAATGCGCCCGAAGGCGCGTAAATCAGCTGGACGCCGGAAGGGCAGCGCCCAGCGCACCAACGACACCGAAAGTCACCGGCGCGATACCCAAGAAGACCACAAAGAAGTGTTCTATATGTGAGCACCCAGGGGTATCGCGCAGTGACCGATGCCCGAACTGGGAGCGGCATTACCAGTACCCGAACCCCTTCAAAAAGTAAGAGGTAAGAGGGGAGCTACAGCGTGTTACAAGGGGTCACACGCCTACACCTTGCCAGTGTACATATGTACAGTTTTGTATAGATTTTTTTTATTTTTTGTACAGATAAGCCATATTAAAGGCCCAGGGCCCCTTTTCTAAAAATTCACGTTGTTTAAACCTTGATTTATCCTGAGTGTATTCCGATTTATCAAGCCCTCCTTAAAATCCTATGATCCAACGTCGCGATAGTTGTTTTCTTCGTAGTTTTTTTTAGAGTCTCCTATTCAGGGTATAGTCGACTCTGGAGGGAGGGTATAACGGGCGCGTGTTCCGAAACGCGCAATAGCCCGTAAACTCGAAAACCGCGTAATCACGTGATTGCGCGCAACGTCGCGAAGGGCCGCGAGACACCGAGTCTCGCCCAGTCCGTCGGGAGCCGTACGAGGGTTAGTACGTGCGACGAGATAAAGAGCGAGAGAGAAGAACGAGAGAACGTGTGTGAACGAGTGAGAGAGTGAGAGAAAGTGAGAGTGAGAGGGAGTGGAAGTGAGAGAGAGAACGTGCGAGCTCAGGGCACGATCAGCCACCCCGGAACGAGACACCGCCCGCGGAAAGAGCCCGTCTTCGCCGTCGCCGCGCAGCCAGGAGAACACCGAGAAGGCGAGGACGAGTGAGAGAGCGAGAGCGAGTGACCGGGAAAAGAACCCGGCGGCGCACGTTTGCGCAGAGTAAGTTTTTGTCACTTCTCTCGCGGTGCTGAGCTTTCTCGCTATAAGCTCAGCATTCTAACAAGCGCGTAGGATAAGCGGCCGTGAAAACGCTGTCTGGCCTCCTCGTGCGCGAGATTCTCCCGTGGAGCAACGCGAGTTGCCGATCGGCGCGTCCTTCCCGTGTACCGCGAACGCGCCGCGTTATAGCGTGCGACCCCGAGGTCGCCAGTATTACTCGTATTAAACTTTGTTTGTTTGTAGCGCATCCGAGCGCTTGTAAATATCGTTGTAAATATTAGTATTTAATATATTTAACTGTAAATTCTTACTCTCACGCGTGTTTATTACTAAATCCCCGTATCCCTATTCCCGCTTACCCAGCCGCCTCCGCGGGCACGTTAGCATTTTAGCTAACGTGCATTCTGAGCGGCCGAGCCTCGTGTTCCAACGACGGGCACGAGCAACCACAAGCACGCATCCTTCACGCGGCTTGTACAAATCTACCCGAGTGCGACTCGGTCCGGCGATTCTCCACGCGGCGGAGAATCGTCCTCGTTGTTTACGGCGCATCATCACCGAGATACCGCGGTTGCAGCACGGCTATAGCCCGTGCGCGGTACCGCGGCATCGAGGGACACGGCAGCGCGGCGCGAGGCCCGCGCAGGTAAGTCCTCACCTCGAAAGCGGTGCTCGACGAGGAGCACGTGCTAGAATCGCCCCGTTACACATTATGGAATCAGTACTGTATCAATTTTGAAATTATTCAACTGAAGAAGAGCAAAGTGCTCTTTAAAATTCAGTTTTCAATCAATTCAGAATCAGTGTCAAATCAATACCCTGTTAAAAAAAACTCACGCTGATTCAGTACTGATTTCTCTAAAAAATAAATAAAATACTTTTTTTTTGATAATTCTCTAACAAAAATTAGGTAGAAACAAATAAAATTGTCAAAAAAACATAAAATTAATAAAAAAATATTACACATTTTTCTATTTATGTTAGTTATTCACCCATCCACTTATTAACCGTGGTCAATGCTGCTTAACTTTCATTATCTATCATTTCTCAGTCTATTCTCAATGCTACATTCACAAACAGTTACAAACATAATAAAAACATATTTGTAGACATTTCAAAAAGCCCAGTTTGAATTTATTTAATGGTATTAATTTTAATGGAATAAATATATTTTTAAACAAATATATATTTAAATTAATTAATATTTTTATCGGTCTTACAGTCAATTATATGGGCAATTATATTGACTGTAAAACCGATAAAAATATTAATTAATTTAGTTATACTACAGTCGACATAAGTAATATTTTATTAAATATATATTTAGTAATATATTGCAGCAATTTAATATTAATTGTAACTAGGCTTTTTGAAAGGTCTATAAATATGTTTTCATTATCTTATTGTAACTGTTCGTGAATGTAGCAGATAGAAGATAGTAAATCATGCAATAGAAAATACTAAAATCATTATGGAATTAATAACAACTCGTTCAGATTATATTATTTAACATTTCAAGTACATATATTTCATTAACCCAATTGTTAAATATCAAAAAGTCCTTCTACAAAGGTGTAAAAATTCGCAAGTATGATGTAATTTCGATTACACTTTAGCAATTCTTATCTTACTTTATAAAAACTTACTGCAACAGAAAATTCTGAAATCAAAATGAAATCATCAAGTTTTCTGCTGAAATATTTAGTACATTTACTCAAAAAGTATACTACACAAAATTTATTTCATAATTGTTAGCCCTGGCGTATCTTACATCAATAAATAAACAATATAATATTAATAATAATACTCGTTTGTGCATATTAATTTCTCCATATGTATTAAAACGTAAATATCTCTTTTTTATTGGTTTAAAATGATTTTTTGCATTTTTTTAAAACCAATAAAATAGAGATATTTACGTTTTAATACATTATGGAGAATTTAATATCGTACAGATTAAGGAATATTAATTCCATACTGATTTTAGTATTTTCTATTGCATGATTTACTATCTTCTATCTGCTACATTCACAACAGTTACAATAAGATAATGAAAACATATTTGTAGATGTTTCAAAAAGTCTAGTTACAATTAATATGAAATTGCTGCAATATATTACTAAATATATATTGTTCTTCTAATATGGTACCGATATGTACATTAAAATTTTAACTTGTATGAAATTGTCCATATTTTTAAAAATTTGTTTATTCCATTAAAATTAATACCATTAAAATAAATTCTAAATGGATTTTTTGAAATGTTTAAAAATATGTTTTTATTATCTTTGTAACTGTTAGTGATAATGTAGCATTGAAATAGACTGAGAAATGATAGATAATGAAAGTTAAGCAGCATTGACCGCGATTAATAAGTGGATGGGTGAATAACTAACATAAACAGAAAAATGTGTAATACTTTTTTTTTATTTATTTTATGTTTTTTTGATAATTTTATTTGTTTTTACCTAATTTTTTTTAGAGAATTATCAAAAAAAAAGTATTTTATTTATTTTTTGAGAAATCAGTACTGAATCAGCGTGAATTTTTTTAACAGGGTATTGATTTGACACTGATTCTGAATTGATTGAATACTGAATTTTTAAGGGCACATTGCCCTTCTTCAATTGAATACTTTCAAAATTGAAACAGTACTGATTCCATAATGATACAACAATGATTCATTACTGATTTTGTACTAATTCAGTAAGAAATCAGTTTTGCGTTTTGGTGAGAACTTACTACTGAGTCAGTATTGATTTTGATCAATATCAGTAGCTATTATTTATTAATTGCGTAATGATTTCATCACAGCATCAATACTGAATTAATAGGAACTTTATTGAAAAAATCGAGTTAGGCTCTATATTGCCGATATCGAATAAATAACAGAAGCTTTATGATGAATAAATCACCTGAAAAACATTTGATTACTTAACATACATTTCTTATTAAATTTTGCTTATCAAACCTAACATATAAAAATATTATTTTATGAGTTTTCATGAGAATGTACAACTTTTTAATTTTAATACAATTATCTTTTGATACAGTGTGCGTAAAAACACATACGCATTGCTCTTCTTTAAAAAATCTCATTTACTCCCACGGTATAAAAATATATATATGGGGTATTCCACGTGAAGTGATCCAGTCAAAAAATAAAATATTTTTCTGGTGTAGTCTTGCAGAAATGGGTTAAAAAAGATGTAGCTAAATTTTTAGAGCGCTATTTTAATTACGTTTAATGCTGCTAGCAATCAAAAAATTGAAATTTAATGAAATTTTTTATTTTTTAACTATATTTATCGCTTTATAACCCAAATCCTATTGATTTTTTGTTATACATGTTAAATTCAAGAAAGTTTGGAAATTTTCTGTAGAATCTGTTAAAAAACTTTAATTGCCCCAATTATATATATAGGTACCTGTTAGACATAAAATAAACCTTAAAATGCAAACAAATGAGTTTCGCCACAATTTTTTTTCCCAAACCAAAAATCTATTTAAACGTTGAAATTACCTTTTATTTGGTCTGTAGCTGTAGTCTGGCAGACAATTCTGGTCCAAGATATGGAAACTTTAGTAAATTTGTAGTATTGTTTTTGTCCAAAAATGTCCATATCTTGGTTCAGAATTGTCTGCCATTCTCCAGCTTCAGACCAAACGAAAGGTAATTTTTTAACGTTTAAATAGATTTTAGGTTTGGGAAAAAAAATTGTGGCGAAACTTTTTTTTTGCATTTTAAGGTTTATTTTATGTCTTGCAAGTACCTATATATATATATATAATTTGAGCAATTAAAGTTTTTTTACAAATTCTACAGAAAATTTCCAAATTTTCTTGTATTTGACATGTATAACAAAAATCAATAGGATTTGGGTTATAAAGCGATAAATATAGTTAAAAAATAAAAAATTTCATTAAATTTCAATTTTTTGATTGCTAGCAGCATTAAACGTAATTAAAATAGCGCTCTAATAATTTAGCTACATCTTTTTTAACCCATTTTTGAAAGATTCCACCAGAAAAAAAATTATTATTTTTTGACTGTATCACTTCACGTGGAATAGCTCATATATATATATACAACAAACTCCCTATATATATATATATATATATATATATATATACTAGGGGGGCTTCGCCCCCCTGCGCGCTTCACGCGTCAACCCTCTATTTTTAATTCCGAAAAAGGTTTTTCGTAATAAATTTATTTAAAATAATTTTTTAAATTTTATTATTTTTTCACTACCATCGACACCTTAGAAATTAAACCGATTCACACAACACCTTGGAAGTACTGTTATAATGCATTGGATTTTATACCAAAAATTTAATATTTTTTTAAATACGATTATAATTTATAAATAAAAGTTTTTACCAAAATTTAGTATAATGAAATCAGAATAAAAATAATAAATAAAATAGAGACATATTAAATGTTAACTGTAAATTTTAAACTACATAAATTCCTATAAAGCTTAAATTTTTATTTTAATAATTATAAATGTTAATGAAAAATAAACTTACCGAAAATAGTAAAGTGCATATACTTAATTGTAGTATTTAGTAAAAACTTATTAAAATTTTGGAGTATTTTAAGCGGATCTAAATAAAACTTTAGCTCCTAAAATAAATTTATTCAATGACGAAGGATCATCGCTATAAGTTCTATGTCATTAATATTTTGTACTTTAAGAGTAATAAAACTTTCTTCTTAAATAAATAAATTTTTGTATTAATTTTGTCACTGTTAAATTTTGTTTTTTCTTTTGCCATTACTATTTGTAATAGAATTATCTTAAAAATGCAATAATTAATGTATTTAATTTTTAACCTATTGTATTTATCACATATGGATATTTGGAAAAGTGTATGTTCACACACACACACTCACTCACGCTCACATTCACACACACACACACACACACGCACACCTCACACACACTTATATATATGACATATATATATAACATATATATATATATATATATATATATATATATATATGACATATATATAACATATATATGACATATATATAACATATATATGACATATATATAACATATATATGACATATATATGACATATATATATAAAACATATATATATGTTGAATTCTGAATTCTTAGACACGGCGGCGGAGGCGGCGGCGGCGGCGGCGAAATATTTATATATTATAGAGAGATATATATAGACACAACAAACCTCCACCACCTACCCACTGACCTCGTGTAACCCCGTCTATGACAGCTACTCGAGGTCAAGGTCAGGTTTGTTGTGTCTGTACATAGTACCACCTCTCTTAAAAAAATCAAGGTTATTAGAGAGAGACAGAGAGAGAGAAAGAGAGATAAAGAGAGAGAAAGAGAGATTATTGATTGATTAACATGTTTATTGCAGCCAGTGGGGTATAACCCTATGGGGCTGAGAAGCAGATACAAGATGAGTTACAAATTTAATGTTACAAATAGCAGAATTACAGGTTCAATAATAATTAATTATCTAAAGATAAACTGTTATATAGGAGTAAGGCGCGTAATACTAGATTACAAAATTTAAGGTTACAAATAGTAAGGTAATTAAATATAAAATGTGTATAAATAATAAAATCACAATGTTTAGTAAAAGTTAAAGTTAAGCGATCTCTGATGAAATGATGTCGAAATTTAAATTAAATTGAATTTAAATTTAAATTTGAATTTAGAGTGTAATGCCCTCACGAATGATTCGCTCGCTCCAGTCACACCTGTCCCTATGCGTGAGTTCACCTAGTAGTGATGACTTATAAGTTTGTATACTGTCGACTGCAAAACTTGGCTTGGGTAGAGAATTGATAATGTTCGACGCTGTGATAGTGAAGGATCGACGCATTGCTTCAGTTTTTGAGACAGGGTAAAACAGAGAGCGAGGAGGAAGACGCGAAGACATACGATGATTGACATCTCTACCAATAATAGAAAAACGATTTGCTAGGTAGGTCGGGTTTTTGTGAGCTATTACTGAGTAGGCAAGGGAGGCTAATAAATATTCACGACGCCTTTTTGCGGAAAGCCAGCCAAGTTCATGCCTGTAAGGGGTGACAGGTGCCCGCCATGGAATAGAACCATGAACAAAACGAACGCAGGCGTTTAATAATCTTTGAACCTTCAAACAGCGAGTTTCATCAAGATCATGGAAGGCGACAGACATGTAGTCAAAGTGTGGGAAGATTAGGCTTTCTACCAACATTTTGCGAAGACTTTTGGATAATGCCCGACGATGAAAACGCAGCGAGTGGAGCAAGCCATTGATTTTACGACTCAAATGCCGAACTTGTTTATCCCAGCTTAGTGATGGAGTTAAACACAAGCCCAAGTTACGAACCTCGGACGAATATGGTAGGTTAGAACCTAAGAGCGTTATTGAGTACAGTCTGATGGAACGAGAAAAAGACCCTGGGATTCAATCTCGTTTCGTAGGTACAAAGAGTCAGTACTGTCGGCTGCCATATTAATGTTGATATCTCCAGTTATGATCACATGAGAGTAAGAAGGCATCAATTCCGACAACACTGAAAAAAATTCAATGGTATAGGAAGAGTGAGGGTGCCTATAAATGACTGCGAATAAAATATTCTTACTACCAATAGAGATTTGCAAAACTAGATATTCAGGTTTATTTTCAAAAACAATATTAGAATGACAAATAATTTTTACAGGATAATTGTCACGTACATATACAGCAACTCCACCACCTCCTTTGATCGCCCGGTCGTGACGAAAGAGAGTAAACCCGTCAAGTGAAACGATTGAATCATTGTCGTTTTCAGTGAGACATGTTTCAGTGATGCCGATAATGTCATAATGATTGTCCGAGCAATGAGTATCAAGGAGGTTAAAGTTAGTTTTTAACCTATTAATGTTTATATGTGCAATGGAAATAAAAGATTCCTGAGTATTGAGTGGGAACAGCGACAGACCGGCATGAGTTCACATTTCTCGCGTTGCATTTGCATTTTTGGGGGGCAGAGGAGGTAGAGCAATCAAGTCATCTTCCGAGTGAATGGGTATAAACGGAGAAAATACATTGGCTCTCATACATACGGTTAAGTTGCGCACAACAGGTCTGAGGTAGTTTTTTTCGGATGCAACTTGTTTGGCTTTTCGCTCCAAATCTCTTTCGGCCATAAAGGAGAAACGTAGATTTTCGAATCGCCGCCTGATTTAAATAAAGTCTGAGCCGTATGGATCTTAAAAGTGCCGAGGTATTCGTCAGGATTCGATCACGAACGGTTGGAGAAGACATCTGGACTACTAAAGACCAGGGCTGTAAAGTAGAAGATGGATCATGAGTAGAGAGATCAACCTGAGATGTTGGGTTAGGTTGTGTCTTCTTTGAGGCCAAACACGAGCATGTATAACATGGGAGATGAGTGGATTGAACCCCATAGCGGCAAAAACAACCGCAACAATATCCATAGCAGACGCCGATAAATTCGAAGGAATACCTGAAATCTTAAGCTCGCAAGTATCAACCAGTATTTTGGAATTGTTAATGTTTTTGAAATTTGACTCTATCTTATCCATGCGACTATTAACCAAATTTAGAAAATTTAAGAAATACGGAGGGGTCGTATTGTCATCTGCGTTGCTGTGGGTAAGTGACATATTGGTTGAATGCGTTAAATTGACAAGTTGATCACATGCGAGCTGTTGATTAAAAGGCAAGAGTGAGAATAGCCGTGTTGACGGTCGAGCGCGCTGTTGTTTTGAAATTTGACTGGACGAGGGGGTATGCGGGGAGGGCGGTCGTTTGGCCAAGCGAGTCCGGGTACTCGCATGTAAGTGTGAATCCAAGGCGAGAATATTCCTGGGAGTAGAGGTGGGTGGGGGTAAGATAGAAGGCGCAGATGGGAGAGAGCGAGACGAATTTAACAATGATCCGTTACCGATGACAGGTGGACAACAACGAATACTATTATCCGATAAATCTAACGGATTTAAACAGCTTGAATGTACAGGTTTACCGCAATTAGAGCACTCTACTGTATGGCTAGTATCGAGCGAAATTAATTCGTTGCAAAGGCCGCATGTAGATTTTAACATAACTTAACATAACATTAGAACAATTAATAAATATATAAGTGATAAGTCGCCCGAGTAAATAATGCTATAGAGTATAGTCCGATCGCGCTACACTAGTTTATCCCTCTGTTGGGCGTTAATTGAATTATTATAGACGGTGATAAGTGATGATAACGAAATTACCGACCGCGCTATGACCGGTTAACAAAATATAAACACGTGGCAAGTTAACCTTAAAACTAAATACACAAACTAATTTAAACTTAACAATAAAAGATTCAATAAGAGTACACTGCACAATTGCACTACACTTTGCTGTACGCGATGTGAAGATGGCTGTGGGTGCAGAATGTCCGGTGCAGATACAAAATGGATGGTGATTGCTTATCGGTTGAATGCTTGACGGTGGTTGAAGACGCAAAAATGGCGACTAACTCGACTTATGGATGGAGCGTGCAGAAATTGATCTCTCCTGGCTCGATAATTACGAAATGCAATTTGAATATTAGCTTAAACCCAAGAGCCAAGGTGGAGGACCAATTCCTGAAAGAAAATACTCCGAGGAGTGGAAAAGATGGTTAATAACGGCGATTTAGTCGGAGCTCCGAGAAAGGCGTCTGTATAACCACCGAGAGAGAGAGAGACAGAGAGAAAAAGAGAGAGAGAGAGATTGATTGATTGATTGATTGATAGTTTTATTTGCAGCCTTGGGGTATAAACCCTATCTGGCTGAGTAGTAAGTACAGAGTATTAACCTTATAAACTAATAAATTCGAAATATTACGACAATACGCATTTCACAGAGTGCCATGTACTAATACATTCTTACATAGTATAGAAAAGTTTGAATAACAACAGAGATAAATTTCAAAATTAATAGTCAACAACCATTTACCAACTAAATTATAATTAACATTACTAGAGAGAGAGAGGGAGGAAGAGAGAGAGAGAAAGAGCTTAATTAAATTATTTTTATTTACCAATAGAGACTTCGTCATCTTGTTCTTTCTTCTCCTCGTGAACGTCGTTAATCAGGAAACTCACAACTGATCCCAAGCGTGGCGAATGATAAACTGACCACCGTAGGAAGCTTTTGCGCTTCAATCACCTATCTCCCACCACCCATACCCTAAAATTTGCTGACGTTTAAATATTGCAGCTATTGCAAAATTAGTTTCGCACGTTTTATATACACACACATATATATATATATATATATATATATATACACGCGCATAAATAAATATTATAATATTAAGTTTTCGTTTTAGTAATGCACCGGTTGCTCGATGCAATCCTGGAACAGCCAAAATCTACAGGCTTCGCACCGGGCCCACCGCCGAACTTTATGTGTATAAAACACCCGCGCACAAGCGTAACAGAAGTCACGGTTGCGGCGAGGTGATTCTAACACTCCTTCATTCTCGTGCGCGAAAATGTTCCGTCGCCGTACTAATTTTTTTATTTTTCGCTGCATTCTAGCAAGTTCAGAATCGCGGCGGAGTTTTAGCCGCCACGTTTCTCTTTTCGCCCTCAATATTCGGCGATATCGCATTTCGCGATCGCCGTCTATTAGAGGGTCGAATTGTCTAGTTGGTCATTATTATCACTATCACTATTATTATTGTCATTATCACTATTATTATCATTTAAAATTTCGCAGTTCTGGACCACTTCGGGCGGTTGGGGTACATCACCCCTGATGTCCCCAACTGTCTCTCCGCTCGACGATATCCCAGAGTCGTCGTCGTCGGTGAGGTTTAATATTTGGACCTCAACGTTTCCCCACAGTTGTTCTTGATCCACTATCATATCCCACACTTCTAAGTCCCCCTCAACGAGAGGCACCTCTTCACCGTTAATAATCGTTCATGCTTAAATTGTCGCGCTTGATAGTCAACTGATGAGATGTCCCGGAATTTTCAAGATCAAAAGTCACTTATACCACCTCAATTCGATTAAAACTGCTGATTTTAAATTTTATAAAACTCTTGCTTCCCGCACTGATTTTTGTCTAAGTTCACATAAATTTGATATTTTCTTAAAATGCAGCAGCAAGTTGACGCAGCTCTCGTCAAAAAGCAGCGTGAAAAAGGAGACTTGAAGTTTCTTTCCCAACGTTTCAAATTTTTGTATGTGTGGAAAAGTTGAGATGCAAGTGAGTTTACTAAATTATCAAATTATACATTTGATATTCTTGATGAAAAGAAAATTCAAGTATTAGCATCCGGTGGTTTAGACGAGGTAAGAAAGAAATTATCTTACAAGATTAGAGACAGTACAGGTCTCGGTATAAATATTGCAGTATCAACGACAAATTATTAGGAAGAGTGTGGGATTGCGTTCGAGCGAGAGAAAAATTGCAAATTGAGCGTGAGAAAGATTCTGGTCCACATCTAATTATCATAGAAGTAATTTCCAAGTGTTTTTTACAATAAAATGTATCAGGTGCACAGACACAAGGATTAGGAATTTTAAAAGTTATAAATTTATAAAAATAAATATATAGATTCCCAACGAAATTGGAGTACACCTCGTGCGACGGATTAAAAGAGCACGTGTTGAGTGTAAGGATAATGCATTATACACACATACAAGTGTAACTTAAATTACTTACATCGCTTTACCGATATTTAAGAAAAGTATCAATCGAAATTACAATTAAAGTATTCTAATTTGATTAAAAAGTCATATTATTAGTGTAATTATAGGTATTGAATCGATTAAAATCGATATCAAAGTGATTTTCTTAATAAAATGTATTGGGAGAGTAGAGGTGAAAGAAGTATAACACTCTAGTAAAAAGGCGGTGACACTTTGCACCTATAGCTGTCAAGGACCCCACTCCTCAACATTATACACGCCCACCGCTTTCTTTTATTCGTTAGATAAAGAGTATTCACCGCCTAAATCTAAAATTTCGCTAGGTTTGTAATGGCGGTCTAAACGGTGACTCGACCCGTCTTTACAATCGTCCATTAATTCGCTTTGATGTATACATCAATATTTCATGTTTAAAAAAAAGCAATCTGTATTCTTTGTTACTAGAGAAAAGAGAAACTCTTTACCACCAGCAGAAACTAAATTGATATTTGGTGATCGTTACTCAATATTTTACAAATAATTATTTTATCGTTTTGTTATGTAAACTACTATACAAAACGTTCAAATGTAATAATAAAACGTTACACCACGATTTAATCGAATCGATATTTCGAAGATCGATAATCGATAACTCTCTAAATATTAATCTGATCAATTCTCGGTATTACAATTTTGTAACGTTTGATTAGAGACGAATAAAATATGCTTATGCCGCGAATTGTTATAACCATTATTCAGAAAGTTATCGATTATCAATCGTCAACTTTCGGTTCAATCAATTCGTGTCAGATACTGTAGCGTCACTCGTATCAGAAGAATGACAGTACGTTTCAAATTCGTGCAATATTGTCGAATTTATGCATTTTTTCCAACACTATTTTACCCTTCTTTGCGGGCTGGTGGCACTATAAAAAGGTGACGTTTCCGTCGGGATTTACCAGTGTTTCGGAGTTCTGCTTCCTCTTTTGCGTGTGACAAGGTGCAAATAGTGTGTCTATCTCGATATGGAGAAGTCGGTATTGTTGAGAATCGTTCACGTAATATTGAGTGTAGCGATTCAACGTGAACCAGTAGTCAAGCTATTTTGCACTGACAAGTGGCAGAAAAATTTGAAATACTGCACAATCAACGAATTGTTCAGTAGATTAAAGTATATGTTTTCGTATTGTAGTACCCGTACAATAATATATTTATACAATCGTGGAATTTTTTAAAATAAAAAAGAAATAATAATACGTGTCTTTGGTGCGTGTATTGCACGACGTGGTCAACACAATGTTTGTCAGCTGCAAGATCTTATGCTACAGTATCGCACTATTCTTGATTCGTAATAAATTTTACAATAGCATGACTTGTGCGATTTATAAAAAATTCTGAAATTTCAGCTTTTGATACAATGTTGACCGATGACGAGGGTCTTCAATTGAGTGTAGACGCGACACCTGCTCGATCGTTAGCGCATTCGCTACCTAAGGAGTCTGAAGATTCCAGCAGTACCGACACTGCTGATGAGTCGTCAGATACCGAAGATTGTAAATCTACATTTTGCATACATTTAACAAAAAAGAAAAAGACAGCGAAATAACTACCTATGAAGTCAACAGGTCAGATAATCAGTGTGGCGCAGGTGTAAATGGAGCCACTGCTCAATATATCGACATTCGCAAAGAATCTATGCGATTTTACCGACGATTCCAGCTACGAGGACACGAACTACTTGCAACTATAGTCCAACCACCAGTGGGGGCAGATGTATGCAGCTGGTTAGAGAGGGCTGTTCATGAACTTTATGGCCGTGTAAGCGAAAACGTACGTCTCACGGATTATATAGGTGTGTCTGTCAATTCAGAATGGTTTCGTCAGGGTCCTGTCTGGATTTCGTTTAGATTGATGCGCGAATTCTGCCCAATGACTTGTTTGATTTACTTGCTAGTGTAGCGCAAAGTAACGACGGTTTCGAAATTGACGATACGTTGAAAATATGTGTCAATGTTGTCTCTGTACCGCAAGGTCGTGGACGAGTTAAGCTTACAACAGAGCACGTGTGCAAGAGATCAATTTTAAATATTATAAATACTGACGATTTGTGTTTACCGCGCTCTTTGGTTACTGCGCACGTGCACGATATACGCGGTAAGATCCGTTCCGGTATTTTACATAAAAAATGGTTAAAATTACGCAATAGTGCCGGTAAATATCAGAAAGAGCAAGCCGAGAAATTAGTTAGAGCAGCACGAGTTATTGTACCTGTAACGGATTGTGGTATCGAAGAGCTGAAACTATTTCAATAGTATTATGCACTGTTTGACGTTGCAATTGTTGTCTATGCATTTCGAGGCTTTGCTCGGGGTGATAAGCCGCTATACGACGGTACGCAGTACGTTTATAACGTCGGTAATATTGTACGGTATACTATTCGTATAATGTATTATGAAAATAGTGGGCATTATCAGCCAATTTTAAATGTAACAGGTGCGTCGGGTAGTAGAGATTACTGCATACCTTGTAATAAAAAATTAAGAAGTAGACAAAATCATAAGTGTCCGCATAAATGTCGAGGATGTTTGCAGGCTTCGCTTTGTAATGTTAATGAAATAATAAAATGTACTCGGTGTAGTAGAGAATTTTTCGGTCCGTCTTGTTTATCGAAGCATTTAGAGGTAGATTCTTTTGGTAAAAATCATTCGGTTTGTTAAAGTATGAGAATTTGCAAAATATGTTGTAAGACTGTCAGGACTAGCGATCGAGATCCACATGAATGTAATATGATATTTTGTAAGATTTGCAATAAAAAAGCGGATGTTCATCATATGTTACAAAATTTTAGAGAGACCGATATTATTATACATATACATATTACCGAACGTTAAAATTTTGTAACAAATAACTCGCGATACGGTCTAAAAATTCGCGCTCTGGCTGGTGGCTTTTCCCACCACCAGAGGGAGACGACTATCTCTCTACACTCGTTGGAGAGATCGTCGTCTGTTTTCTATATATATAGCCGCAGAACATCTTGCTGGCGTCGCATATCATCTTGCGACAGGCGTCTAAGGTAAGATCTCCAGTTCCTTACTGAGGAGTCCAAGCTGGAGATCGAGGACGAAACGCCTTTAATTATTTTAAAAGGTCGTGCTCTGGGAAATTCCACCAACCATAGTGGACAAAGAGTACGATAGGCCTGCAATATTCTAAAAGTAAAGCATTTGGTTCGGAGAGACCGATATTATTATACATATTCATCATATGTGTTATATGCAAACTATAAAAGATAGTCCAAACAGATCAAAAGCAAAATTGACGCTTTATGTATTTTATGATTTTGAAACTCAATAGTCGGAGAGTGTAGTGGGTGATGATACGGTAAAATTACACGTGCCAAATTTATGCTTTGCTCAACAAGTTTGTACGGTGTGTCTCGACAACGATGATATGAGGAATTCTTGTAATGTATGCGACATACGTGAATATGTATTTAACATTGATCCGGTAAAACAGCTACTCGACCGCGCATTCACACCAATACAAAAATTTAAAGTCATCTATATTGCGCACAATGCGCAAGGTTTCGCCGCACAATTTATTATACGACATCTAGCGGAAAGAAAATATGTACGGGAAAAGCCTTCGATAATCCTGAACGGGGGGAAGATAGTGGTTATGCGAGTGCTACACGTAAAATTTCTGGATAGTCTCAATTATTTACATATGCTTTTAAGCGCATTACCGAAGGCCTATGAACTTGGAAATATTGAGAAGGGTACGTTCCCACACTTATTTAATACTCCAAAAAATCAAGGTTATGTGGGTGTGACGCCACCATTGTGGACGTACTCGCCAGAATCGATGGGAAGCGAGTGAGGAATTATTCCGCAAGATGGCTATAGGTGTTCCAATAGACAATCGATGAAAGCGATGCAGTGGATGTGCTGGATGGAGCAAGTATTACAGTGTCCAATTCAGTTTGCAGGGCGAGCATGAGAAAAGAGACTACCCGTGAGACCCCTAGTAGATGGTTATTGTGAATTAAGTGAGGTGGACAAAGTAGTTTTGCAATTTCACGGGTGCTATTGGCATGGCTGTCTAAGATGTTTCACGCTAAACAGAGATATTCGTCTCGTGAATGGTGAAACCATGGACGAGAGATACGAGAGAACAGTGAGAATTTCAGAAAAAATTAGCAGCTCCGGCTCATCGAAATGTGGGAATGTCAATTAGATCGTGAATGCCGTCAAAATCGCATGATGGCTGACTACATCAGCGAGAAGATGAAAAATTTCCATTCGCCGCTTGACCCGAGAGAAGCGTTTTTCGGCAGCCGAACCGGTAATATCGTCAAATTGTACGACGTTTAAGAAGACGAAAAAATTAAGTATGTGGATGTTTGTTCGTTATATCCGTAAATATGTAAGTATGAACGCTATCCTGTGGGTCAATCGACGCCGCACATTGGTGAAGATGGGTGTCGTGAATTGATGGGTGTGAGTAACGATATAAGTAACGTTGATGGTCTAATAATGTGCGAGGTCTTACCCCCGAGAAATTTATTTCACCCTGTTTTACCGGTCAAGATGCATAACAAGCTGATATTTACCTTGTGTCGGTCTTGCGTGGAGTCGAAAAATCAAGCGAATTGTAATCACGATGACGTAAGGGAGCGCGTCTTTACGGGTACTTGGGTGGCTGACGAGTTGAAGAAAGTTGTCGAGTTACGTGATTCGAAAAGTGTTTGAAATATGGGCGTGCAAAATGACGCAGTACGACAAGGGGACAAAGCAAGGTGGCCTATTCCACGGCTACATAGACAAGTTCTTTATCGAAAAGACTTATGCATCGGGTTATCCGGTGGAATGCGGAGACGACGAAGATGCCATGAAACATCATGTGGAAGAATTTGAGCAAGAGGAGGGGATCAGACTGGATAGAAATTGCATCAACCTCAATCCTGGTCTCAGATCGGTGGCGAAACTGTGCTTAAACTCGTTGTGGGGTAAATTTGGGCAGCCAGAAAATATGGGTAAGACCGAGTTGGTGAACGAACCACGACAACTCTACGAGCTTCTCATCAGTCCCGATGTCGAGGTTAACTCTGTTTTACCGGTTGATGATGACATTATGTATGTGTGTTGGCGTAATATTGACGGGATTGTTGAATCGTCACCACAGTGCAATGTTGTGATTGCGGCTTATACCACAGCACTGGCACGATTAAAACTTTTCTCCAGTTTGGTGGCACTGGGCAAACGCGTTTTGCACTACGACACGGACTCTATCATATACGTGAGCAAACACACGAGCAATGATTACGAGCCGGCGATTGGGCCGTTTTTGGGTAGTCTTACCGACGAATTGGCGTGTCACGGGGTGGGCACGTACATAACATCGTTTGTATCCGGCGGTCCGAAATTTTACGCGTACAAGTACCGAACACCAGACGAAGCGAATCTTGCGTGTGTAAAATAAAACGTAAAAAATTAAATTTTGCTGCGAGTCGAAAAATCGATTTGATTCGGTGCGTAAGTTAGTTCGAGGAGAAATACCACCAATATTTGTCAGCTTTGACGCTATACGGCGCACTTCGTATCACGATGTTGTAACACGGCTTGAGTGTAAAAAATGCGAACCATTGTACGAAAAGAGGCGATTTGTATCACTTAATAAAAGTTACCCATATGGGTATAAAATCAGTTGAATTAAAAATATTTTATTTATTTATTATGACCGTGTGACCTAATGAACCCTCTACATATAATGCTACAGAAACAACGTGGTAAAATGTGGTAAGCAGTAGTGGTAGTAGTAGTAGTAGTAGCATTGGAAGAGATAACTAGCTCGCTCAAAACCGCCGCCGCCGCCACCACGTTATAGCAAGCCTCGTGAGCGGTCGCGGATCTACCATCGCGGTCGCACAGTTAACAAAGCGGTCGCGCAGTTAGCAGCACGATCGAACCGCATGCTCACGATGCAAGCCGACTTGAATCCGCGCTCACGCACGCGACGCGGGGTCTCCCTCCGCCGCGCCACCGTATTTGATTGAGCCGTTTTTTAGTGTTAGCGTTACGGGGAGGGGGGGGAAGACCGAGTAAATACAAGCGTTTAATGTGTGGATGTAGTTGGTGATTTTGTCAGTTGGGATGATGGATGTTCGCTGGATACATCCGTGGACGTCGATGGTTTGCGGTCCCACCTCGTGCGGTAAGACGATGTTTGTCAAGAGATTTCTCCACTATATTGACAGCATGAATGACACACATTTTGATCATATACTTTGGTATTATGGTGTGTGGCAACCCACCTACACAGACGTGGGGGAAAATATCAAGTTTCACGAGGGTCTACCGAGGAGGGAAGATTACGCGGCGGATGGACGACCCAAACTACTGATTCTCGATGACTTCATGCGTAAATCGTCGTGTGCCGCAGTTTGCAACCTGTTCACCAGGGGTAGTCATCACAACAACTTGAGCGTGATCTTTATCACGCAAAATCTCTTTCATCGTGGTCAGCGCGAAATTTCCCTAAACTCGAATTACATTGTAATTTTTAAGAATCCGCGTGACCGTGCGCAAATCCAACACTTGGCTCGACAAATTGCCCGGAAGACCCGAAGTTTTTGCAGGAGGCGTATCAGGACGAGTATCAATACGTGTATGTACCACGCAGGTATATAAAAACCGCCACCTCGAGCAATATGCTTCCAGTTGTGCGTGTGTGATGGGTCGAGTGAGACGTCAGCCTTTCGGGCAAAGATATTTCGATGTTTTCAGGACGTTGTGTCATTTGAATGGTGCACAACGTACTGCTTTACTGCGGCTAGCAGATTCAAAACTAGTGAAGTATATGTGCGAGTGCGCACTCAATATATTACGAGGTAATATACCCCTCACCAAGTTGTACAAACGACAATTGCGTAAACACGCCACGTTATTCGCGCTCATGCGGCCTCTGGTAAATCTTTGACGTTGAGGAAAAAAATTTTAATTAAAGCTACCGCTATTGTACCGTTAATTGTGAAACCTGTTTTATCGGCATGGAGCATGGAAGAAAAATGATTTTAATTCCGGCAGAGTGTGTCGGAAGTGCGACGACGACGATGAAGATGATGACGGACAAGAGGAAGAAGACGAAGAAGTGTGTGGGGCAAAATATGTCGGAAGAGGTGGTGCGAACATTGGGTGGGAAGGAACCACACACGGTGCAGACACCGGGCACGGTGGCAACGCGACTGGATGCCGAAATGAGTAAAATTCTCCATTCCTCGTCGAATTTGAGCGAGCGGGAAAAGCCAATGTTGTTCGAACAAGCGCTGCAGCGATACCTGCGATGCACAAAACGAAATAATAGCAATGCTCTAAATAATAATAATAATGATAATAAAGCGTTGAACGTAGAAAAAGTAGAACAAGACGAAGAAGAAGAAGAAGAAGAATAGGGGTAGGAGGAGAATGAGAAGGAGAAGAGACACGGGTTCGCGATAAGGTGGAAAATACACTGGAGCAACAGATTATCGATGGTATGCCAAAAAAATTTCGCGAAAAAGCAAAGAATCTCATCGGTCGATTGAAGCAGGCGAATAATATATCGTGGGACCAGTACGGTAGAATCACGCTAGATGGTACGCTACTTCATCGCACTAATAACCTGACAGATCTCGTTAACAAGGCTATGAGGTGTAGAAAAAGATCGCCACCACACGGCTACCATCAGTTTGCTCGTATATTGCAAAAAGCAGACATACCACGAGAATTTATTGGTAATGATCATCTTTGGCAAGCTGTTGCCCAAGATCCATCGTCGTTGTCGTCGGATTAGTATTCCTCGTACGATTCCGCCACAGCTTTCTAGGATAAGAGAGAGGGACGGGAGGAGAAGGAGGAGGAGCAGGAGCCTGTGAAGGAATTAAATTTTAGCGTTTTAAGAAAAAAATTGAAGAATTAAGATTTGCGAAAAAGGGGGAGATCCGAAGACGAGGGTGTGAACACATCTTTAGTTTTACGTAAAAAACCGCGGGAAACTGAACCGCTAAAATGGAGTCGTCTGACGACAATAAGCAGCAAGAAAGAATAAGTAGCGACTATAGTGCATTCGGCAATGTGATCAATGGAATGCCGTTTGAGCTACATCTACCGGGATATCAATTCTTGGGGCCCGGTACGCACGTTGAGGAACGTCTGATGCGTGGTGAGAGGGGTATCAATCCACTTGGTGCAGCCTGCCTCGAACACGATCCGCATACTCGGATGGAAATGTTGACCGTTGGCGTTCCGATTGACGGTTAGCCGAGCGCGCTTTTTCGAGAATGTTGTCTAAAAGTGCGGATGGCGAGGAGAAAACTGCAGCTATTATTACCGCATTTTGCATGGTCAGCAAGATTTTTGTCGACAAGATTTTCAGACGTCTCAAAAAGTGTATAAGTCGTCGTAAGTGTCGGTATAGAAGACCAGTAGTAGATAAGGGCGAAGCAGATGGGAGAACGCTTGAAAATTTGTATCACGGTTTACCGGGACCGACTGCCTACGCTGGTGGCGGTAAACTCTTGCACGAAACACGTAAAAAATACCGTCCACAAGAGGTGGACGAGTGGCTTGAAAGTCAAGATGCTTATACTTAGAACAAATTGGTGCGGCATCGATTTCCACGTCGAAATTACGCAGTTTTCAGTCCCTACGACGTGTGGGAGGCCGACTTAGCTGATTTCAGATCGTTTAAAACTTATAATGACGAGTACACGTACCTACTCGTCGTTATAGATGTGCTGTCAAAGTACGCGTGGGTTGAGCCGCTCTTTGACAAGAGTACAAAGTATGTTGCCGTGGCGCTTGAACGGATTCTCAGTGCTAACCAGGGTAAGCGTCCTCTGTACTTTCAAACAGACAAGGGTAAAGAGTTTGTTGGACGCGAGGTTTGTCGGTTGCTGAAAAAGAATGACATTACATATAGGACCTTGCGCGATCCTGACGTCAAAGCAGCGGTAGCTGAACGATTTATTAGAACATTGAAGGGACGTATTTGGCGCTATTTTACCCACCTACATACTAGACGATACATTGATGTGTTGCAAGATGTGGTCACGTCGTACAACAATTCGTGGCACAGTGGTATAAGAATGCCACCTTCTACGGTAAATTTGCATAATGCGGCCAAATCTCGGGAAAATTTGGCGCGACGCTACACGCTAAAACGTGTACGACAGCCTAAATACCGTATTGGCGACCTGCTACGGGTCAGTCGAGCAAAGACTGTCTTTAACAAAGCATACGAGGGCTGGACACTGGAGTTATTTAAAAATGTACGTTTGGATAGAGCGCGATTGCCAGCTGTGTACATTTTGGAGGATCTCGCGGGTGAGCGAATTGACGGGTTCTTTTACGATCAGCAATTGAGCAGAGTACCAAAAGAGCTGACAAATTCAGTATTTGAAATTGATGAGGTACTTCGAAGCAGGGGTAAAGGCAATAAGAGACAATACTTTGTCAGTTGAAAGGGGTATCCCGAGAAATTTAATTCCTGGGTGTCTGGCATGGATTTAAAGAATTTACAATGAAGGAGAAATTTTACATGCCACTGCCGAGCAGTAGCAGAAGTGTATTTCCGGAGAACACGGATACACATTTTACGACACTGTTACCGCAAA
Source organism: Theocolax elegans (assembly GCA_026168455.1). Taxonomy (NCBI): domain Eukaryota; kingdom Metazoa; phylum Arthropoda; class Insecta; order Hymenoptera; family Cerocephalidae; genus Theocolax; species Theocolax elegans. The sequence continues at coordinate 46,037,469 of CM047428.1, read as the reverse complement.
ATTTTTACTTGCACGGAGAGTGGTGTGTGGGTCTATATGAAATACATATACCACTTACTTTCCAGCATATATCAGCAGAGAAGGAGGTGGAGGGGTGGAGGATGTCATTCACGAGACGATATCGAAACGTCATTAAGTGCCGTTCAATGATGTACGGTTTGAATCGGTGAAGAAGAGAGTGTCTCTGATTAAGCCTGGAGTATATCACGATATTGCGAGTCTTTTGGAGGAAATAAACAGCCTTAATGGTGTGGAAGGCCATCTCACGTTTGAGGTTTAATGCGGCGGTTATATTCAAGTCACCTGTGCGTGTACAGAGGAGTGTGCAAATTACATTCACACATGCACTCTGTCGAAGCGACGGTATAGAAGATCAGTAGTAGATAAGGGAGAAGCAGATGAGGAGAACGCTTGAAAATTTGTATTACGGTTTACCGGGACCGACTGCCTACGCTGGTGGCGGTAAACTCTTGCACGAAACGCGTAAAAAATACCGTCCACAGGAGGTGGACGAGTGGCTTGAAAGTCAAGATGCATATATTTGCACAAATTGGTGCGGCATCGATTTCCACGTCGAAATTACGCAGTTTTCAGTCCCTACGAGGTGTGGGAGGCCGATTTGGCTGATTTCAGATCGTTAAAAACTTATAATGACGAGTACACGTACCTGCTCGTCGTTATAGATGTGCTGTCAAAGTACGCGTGGGTTGAGCCGCTCTTTGACAAGAGTACAAAGTCTGTTGCCGTGGCGCTTGAACGGATTCTCAGTGCTAATCGGGTAAGCGTCCTCTGTACTTTCAAACAGACAGGGTAAAGAGTTTGTCGGACGCGAGGTTAGTCGGTTGCTGAAAAAGAATGGTATTACATATAGGACCGTGCGCGATCCTGACGTCAAAGCAGCGGTAGCTGAGCGATTTATTAGAACATTGAAGGGACGTATTTGGCGCTATTTTACCCACCTACATACTAGACGATACATTGATGTGTTGCAAGATGTGGTCAAGTCGTACAACGATTCGTGGCACAGTGGTATAAGAATGCCACCTTCCACGGTAAATTTGCATAATGCGGCAAAAGCTCGGGAAAATTTGGCGCGACGCTACACGCTAAAACGTGTACGACAGCCTAAATACCGTGTTGGTGACCTGGTACGGGTCAGTCGAGCAAAGACTGTCTTTAACAAAGCATACGAGGGCTGGACACTGGAGTTGTTTAAAATTGTACGTGTGGATAGAGCGCGATTGCCAGCTGTGTACATTTTGGAGGATCTCGCGGGTGAGCGAATTGACGGGTTCTTTTACGAGCAGCAATTGAGCAGAGTACGAAAAGAGCTGACAAATTCGGTATTTGAAATTGATGAGGTACTTCGAAGCAGGGGTAAAGGCAATAAGAGACAATACTTTGTCAGTTGAAAGGGGTATCCCGAGAAATTTAATTCCTGGGTGTCTGGCATGGATTTAAAGAATTTACAATGAAGGAGAAATTTTACATGCCACTGCCGAGCAGTAGCAGAAGTGTATTTCCGGAGAACACGGATACACATTTTACGACACTGTTACCGCAAAATTTTTACTTGCACGGAGAGTGGTGTGTGGGTCTATATGAAATACATATACCACTTACTTTCCAGCATATATCAGCAGAGAAGGAGGTGGAGGGGTGGAGGATGTCATTCACGAGACGATATCGAAACGTCATTAAGTGCCGTTCAATGATGTACGGTTTGAATCGGTGAAGAAGAGAGTGTCTCTGATTAAGCCTGGAGTATATCACGATATTGCGAGTCTTTTGGAGGAAATAAACAGCCTTAATGGTGTGGAAGGCCATCTCACGTTTGAGGTTTAATGCGGCGGTTATATTCAAGTCACCTGTGCGTGTACAGAGGAGTGTGCAAATTACATTCACACATGCACTCTGTCGAAAAAACTACGTAGAATACTGGGTCTGGAAAAAGAAAAAGTAATCTCCCGTGTGGGCGAGGAGGAGCATCGTGTTATTGGTAATCGTCCTGCAAATGTGAGTAATGGAGTGCCAAATGTTATGGTGGTATATAGCAGTATCTGCCAACCATATGTCACGGGTAACACAAACTCACGAAACACACGTTTCGTGATTGATATTCAGTGCTTTAAAATAACAAGAATTGTGTTTTACCGAAAGAGGTGGCAGTTTTTGCTTTAAAGCATGATTCTAGTGCACATTGGATCGTATCTCCTACGTGTAGGTTTAAACGTTTAAAGAAGGACATTTTGAAGCAAAATAATTGACTGACGCTGTATCATAATGGTTTAGATTGGCATGATGGTGACGTGACATAGAAACGTCTAGAAAAGAATTTGCAAGATATTTTTCCAAACGCGGTGAGCGAAATTCGATTTTCGAGACCTGTTTTGCGTGGGCAAAATACCACATTCCCTCACTAGTGAGCAAAATGCTTTTGAGATTGGGGGAATGAACTATTTTGCCCACTCAAAACGAAAATGATTAAATTTTAATACAATTACTTAATTTTTCTTTATAATATAATATTAGGATATAGAGGGAGAGAGGGAGAGCGGGAGAGATGACAGAAAAACAAGACATATAACGCAGTCAAAACTTCTTATATTAGGCTCGCAGAAATGGCGCTATGTTTTTTCGTACATGCTACAATCAAAAGAATTTTCACTCTTCTTTATGTCAAATTTCTCCCACCTTGTTAGGAAAAATATTATACGCAACTAGTGAGCAAAATAGGTCATTCCAACACGAGTCGGATTTGCCGCTCGAGCGAAGCTAGGTAATATACTATTTAGCAGAGCCCGCAAAATATACGTAAGAGGAAGGGAGAAGTTTGAGTTTATAAGGAAGCTGACTACGCGTGAAGCTATTAACTTGGAACTCGATGACTCTTGTCCGTCGTTTAAGCATTTAATTGGAGTAAAAAGTATTGTTTACAGCACGCTGTGAAACCCTCTTATTTGCAGTATAGCTGCGCATTGAACAATGCATTTCGATCAAAGTGTTGGTTAAGTAAACGAGACAACTTGGGGGGGGGGGAGTGGTCGTTTGACCCGCCTCTACATCTCTGCGATGAATACGTTCGAGATTCTGGAAATTCTACGCAGCCTAAAGATCCATACGATTGGGGTATACCCCGCGGACGAGATACCCCAGATATGGTCAAGGCCAGCTGGTCTTGTTTTCAACACGCAACCACGGAGGAAGCATGGTGAACATTAGGTGGCTGCGTACGTGACGAGAGACGGCACGGGATTTTACTTTGACAGTTTTGGTGTGCCATCACGTATTCCTGCATACATAAATCGTATACACAAAAATTGCAAAAAATTTAAGTGAAATCGTACGCGCTTACAAAGCACATTTTCGAATGCTTGCGGCTACTATTGTATCATGTTTTTATACTACATGGTGAGCGGCTTAGATTTCACGCGTTTCTTGGAAAACTTTTCGTCCAACTTTGTAAAAAATGACGAAATTGCAAAAAAATTTCTAGAACGATTACGTTTGTGGAAATACCAATGATGCTTACACTGATGATTTGCGAACGAGGTTTGATTGGTGCCCCACTATCCGAAAAGTAGAATAAATTGCAACGATTTTGCGAGAGGTTGGATCAGTCTCTTTTGAGCTCACAAGCGAACAGTTGTAGAGCAATTGGAGAGAAAAAATATCATGGCTGCACGCAAGTACCGCTGGCATCAGGTATTACCGATGGTCTACTTTATTTTTTTTATTCTTACTTTTTTTATTTTTGCTACTCTGCGCATTTAATCGATTCAAAGCAGACTAAGAGGGCATATGTTAGGCCCTTTTTGAGTGTTCTGTGTCATTTGAAATACAAAGAAACATTTTCATTTTTTCTTATTTGAAATACGTATAAATGGTGCCTCTTAGATTAATTTTCAATCATAATTTAAAAAGGGACCAACTCCACACAACCCCTCAAATACTATTCATGAAATTTATACTAAATTCGTCCTCAGTTTGAACCCAGTTCTTACAAAATCAGTACTACATTATAATGAAATTAGTTCTACATAAGAATGAGATTAGTACCAACTTTGTATCATATTGGTACTTTAGTAAGCTTACATATCATTGTAGTGTTTCTAAAATAAATAAAAAAAATAATGAAATAATTTATTTGAAAATAAATTACGGGGTATTGTAAAATACACATTTATAGAGAAATAAACTAAACATAATGTATTTCAAGTATATTATTGTATGCAAATACTGAAAAAATAAAAAAAACCAGAGTATTTTTAGTAAAAAAACACGTTTTTTTAAAAAAAGGAAAAGAGGTAGAGAAAAAGTCCAAGGAGAAAAAAGATGCTATTTTACTCATCAAATGTAAATCTGCATCTTAATACGAGATATGAAAAACAATTGTTTTCCATTTTCTCGCATATAAAAAAGTTAAAAAATCTTTAATTGAGTCAATCAAGTACAATATAAAATAAAAAAAGTGATTTTTAAAAATTTTGTTATGCTAAAACATGGAAAAGAATTATTTTGTTCAAATCTCGTTTAACCCGCAGATCTGTTCTGTGAGTAAAATAGCATCTTTATTCCCTCTGAAGTTTTTCTATATGTCTCTTCCTTTTTTAAATATTTCGATTTTTAAAAAAAGCATGTTTGTTTACTAAAAATACTCCAACATTGGTAAAAAGTGGGTTAAAAAAACGCTCGACCTCTCATTTTAAAGCTAAAGCAATTACCTTCCAAATCTCGTTGGTTTTTTTGTACACTAAATCTGGAATGGATCAAAAAGAGACATGTTGTTTAGTGTTTTCATCTCTTTTTATTACTTATAAAAAACACAAATTAGAATTTTTTAAGTTTTGCAGTAGCATTTACTGAAAGCTTTTACCTGCTTTTTCGAAAGGCTTTAAATTTTTTAATCTACAACGTTTTGTTGCTAAGCACTAAAACTGTGAAATTTTGAAAGCATATATGGTGGAGAGGGTATTTTGTACTAATTTCCAAAAACTTGATGGAAACTTTTGAGGAATCTTTCCACAAAGCCGGTAAGCTATTCATTGCAGTATTTTTAAGTGAAACATTTTTGCATAATTCATCGGGAATATTCCTTGATATGTTGCTGCAATCTTCCATGATAAGCTTCTGGAAGCTTTCTGTGCGAGGCGTTACGTAACTTTTTTGAGCGTGTCCAGAAAGATTATAGTAGTCTATATAGATATATTATATAGTCTAGCTGTCTTTCACGAAAGATTACCAGTTTTATTAATGCAGTATTTTAATAAGCTTTCACGCAACCCTAATTTTATGTTCCACTGCAACTTATCGCGTTTTTTACCGAAAATTTGCAGAAATCTTGCCAGAAACATTGTTTTTTGATCATTCACAAAAATTGCATTGGAATCTTGCTAAAATCTTTTATGAAAGCTTTCTGCAAACTACTTACTAGAAATTGCCGTATTCTTTCTCTGAACTTTTCTGGAACATTAAGCAGCAATATTCCTGAAGCATAACTTTAAGACAAATTAACCAAATTGAGCTTACTATTTTTTAAACTATGTCTCCTTCATCTCAGTTTTTTGGTGGTTTTGAGTTTCAGTGTATGTTTCTATTTGTTTCTGAGATATAAGCGATTAAAATGGGAGTAATTTTTCTTCAAAATTTGCTATAGTGGCTTTTAATTTTCATAAATCAGAGCGTTAGAGTCTAAAATTTTGAATTTCTTCATATTTTTGTATTACAAAACGTATCCCAGAGTTTGGTTAAGAGCCGTGACCCGAAGGTGAGACACTCTCCTAGTTAGTGTATCTATAATAAATAGTTTTTTAATATTTTAATTTAGTTTATTATTATTTATAATTTTCTATAATTTTATTTATTGTAGTTTATTTTACAACTGCAAATAAATGTACATAAATTTATATAAACGATAAAAAATGTATACATTCGTAAATAAATCTAAATAAATGTAAATATCTTTATTGAATCAAAAGGCGCGATAGCGCCTGCACGCAAGTATGCAGGCGCGTAAGCCCTTATTATACAGCTAACTAACCCCTCAGATTTTTTATATTTTCGTACATTTAAAATTATACTATCTATTTATGCAATTACAAATCTCACATCTATTTTTTATATAAGTTTTCACTTTACAATAAATCCGGTTTGAATTCATAAGTGCATAGTGGAGAAATTCGATGTTAGTAAAGTTGCTTGCTGAATTCCGATTCTCGAATTTTTGCTATTTCCACTTTCTTTTTCATTCGATGGCAACAAAAAGAGATAGCGTCATAGGAGATGCGAAAGATAGAAAGAGACGAAATTTTTTCCATCCCGTGAGAGAACGCCTACAGAGGTAAAAACTGTTAGCACGTTGTTTGAGAAGTGGCCGCAAAGAGATATATATATATATCTCTATAATATATAAATATTTCGCCGCCGCCGCCGCCGCCGCCGTGTCTAAGAATTCAGCATTCAACATATATATATATATATATATGTGTTATATATATGTTATATATATATATGTTATATCTCTCTATAATATATAAACATTTCGCCGCCGCCGCCGCCGCCACTGTGTCTAAGAATTCAGAATTCAACATATATATATATATGTCATATATATATATATATATATATATATATATATTATATATATATGTCATTTATATGTTATATATATGTCATATACATAAGTGTGTGTGTGTGTGTGTGTGTGTGCGTGTGTGTGTGCGTGTGTGCGTGTGTGCGTGTGTGCGTGTGTGTGTGTGTGTGTGTGTGTGTGTGTGTGTGTGTGTGTGTGTGCGCGTGTGCGTGTGTGTGTGTGCATGTGTGTGTGTGTGTGTGTGTGTGTACGTGTTACTTGTTTTTTCAAGAATAGATAATATATGTATTTTTTCCGTGCGCAAAAAAAAGTTGTGAATATAACTTGACAGAATGTGTATTAGTTTACTTATTCCTGATAAAACTCATAAAATAAAAACGGACCTAAAATTTAATGTAATGTTTTTAAAAATATGCACAATTTTTCGAAGATAAAATAAATATTAATCAAGTATAACATGCACTTTTCAAATATCTATATGTGAAATATACAATAAATTAAAAATTATATATATTAATTGTTGCATTTTTAAGATAATTCTATTATAAACAGTAATGGCAAAAGAAAATTCAAATTTTAACAGTCGCAATATAAAATACGAATTACATTTCAAAAGTTTTTCGAAAATTATTATTTTAGTAGTATTTAATTTAAATATTATTCAAATCAAAATTTAAAAATTGTATGGATATATAAGTAAGTAGATTACGTATATTTATATAAAACAATATCTTAAATAAACAAGTATGTATTTATTAGAAACAAAAGGTTATTTAAGGAATGCCTTTGTTTATAATAATTAAAATAAATATATGGGGTCTGTAACTAAAGGAAAAAATAATTGGATATAATTATGGATTAAAACGCAAATTTTGAAAGAGGGTGCAAATTACACGAATTACGGGAGAAATAGAAGAAACAGGTTTTTATTTATATACCACTAAAATGTTATAAATAATTTTTTAAAAATAATACAAAAATTAATTTAATTAAGTAGAAAGTTTTATTACTCTAAAAGTACAAAATATTAATGACATATAGAACTCTTGGCGATGACTTAAATAAATTAATCTTAGGAGGTATAGTTCTATTTAGATCCGTTTAAAATAATCTAAAATTTTAATAGGTTTTTACTAAATGCTACAATTAAGTTTATGCACTTTACTATTTTTGGTAAGTTAATTGTTCATTACCACATATTTATATATATATTACACCTTTAATGTAAGTTATGTCCTAAAATACGTGAAAATTAGTGATTTTATGAGGTTTATGAGGCATAAGTTACACCAGCGGTCTTGGCCAATAATCTAACCCAAGCCATTCGAAAGCTCGCGAAAAATGTGAACTTTTGAGAGGTGTTAGATTAAAATCGATTATGGTGTAGTAGCCTTTTTTTTGATATTCAATATGTCCGGGTGTTCTATCTCTTCGAGATTTTAAAATTAAAAAATGTAACCAGGGTAGATAAGTTCTAAAGATTAATTTAAACAAAAGTTGTTTGTAATGTTTTTTCAAAAAAATCAACAGATTTTGAGATAAATGGCTTTAAAAATAGAAATTTTTCTAAAAAATTGAAAAATTTCCACTTTTCATGGTCAAATAACTCTTAAGCAAATTATTTTTAACACTTAAATTTTTTTTGTTTGTTCTGGAAGATGTTTCCAGCCTGTTCTCAAATTTTGGAGTGATTTAAAATTTTCATCGTACTTGACGTGAAATAGCCCATATATGTGTATATATATGTATGTATGTATGTGGGTGTGTGTGCGTGCGGCGGAATATTAATATAATATATATATATTTTAAAATTGTTTTTTCAAGAATACATAATATATGTATTTTTTCCGTGCGCAAAAAAAAAGTTGTGAACATAACATGAAAGAATGTGTATTTGTTTACTCATTCTTGATAAAACTCATAAAATTTTTAAACGTATACTCAATAATAATAACGGATCTAAAATTCAATGTAATGCTTTAAATACAGATGCAAAATTGTTTGAAGATGAAATCAATATTAATCAAGTATAACATACACTTTTCCAAATATCCATATGATATATACAATGGGTTAAAAATTAAATATATTAATTATTGCATTTTTAAGATAATTCTATTTTTATACTTATTTATATTTTAATTACACCTTTTTATAAGTAATTTATACTCCATAATAGTTTTCTGCAATTGAAAGTACTCAAATCAAAAACACCTTTCAAAACGGTGTCAAAACCCGCAAGTATATGTGTTAGCATTTTTAAGATAATTCTATTATAAACAATTAAATATATTAATTATTGCATTTTTAAGATAATTCTATTTTTATACTTATTTATATTTTAATTACACCTTTTTATAAGTAATTTATACTCCATAATAGTTTTCTGCAATTGAAAGTACTCAAATCAAAAACACCTTTCAAAAAGGTGTCAAAACCCGCAAGTATATGTGTTATTCTAATCAAACTTTGAAAATTGTTATCTGATAAATAAAATTGTTATCTGTCTGATAAATTTTAAAGTATAAGATAAAAATATCTTTGATTCTAATTCCCATATTTTCTCTACTTATTTATATTTTTATTACACCTTTTCTATATCTAACTTATATTCCATAATATTTTTCTGCAATTGAAAGTATTCAATTCGAAAACACCTTCCAAGAAGGTGTCAAAACCCGCAAGTATTGTGCTATTCTAATCAAACTTTGAAAATTGTTATCTGATAAATAAATTCTGCAATTCAATCAAATTGTTATCTGATAAATAAATAATTTTAATTTCTAACTACCTTATTTTATCTATTTCTTTGAAGTTTAATGAAACATTTTTATAAATATTACGAAAATTTCGTATAAAAAATTTCTGCATTTGAAGAAATTGAAATGAAACTGAAATCGACAAGTATTTTGAATCGTACCATAAATTTATATTTTATATAAACATTTTTATATATATTACTTAAACTTCGTAAAAAGTTTCTGGAATTGAAAGCACTGAAATCAAACTGTAATCGACAAGTATTTTGAACCATGCAAAAATTTCTACCAATCTGAATACAGATTTTTTTATATGAAAAGTATCTTACACTATTATTTTTCATTTCTGGCCCTCACATGTTTTACAGTAATAAATAAATAATATTCTAATGATATTAATTTGTGCAAAATTAATTTCTGCAATACTAATAAAATGGACATTTCTTTTTTATTCTTTTAAATAATAAAATAATACTTGCACCACCGTTGGTTAAACGCTTCATATATGTGTTAATTCTGACTATATTAACTGATGTTACATTTTATAAATAATTACATACATCTTAGCTTTTATCTTATTAATTAAATAATTAATTGGTAATATCATGTAGATTGTATATCCTTAGTTAAGCGAAATAATAATTATTTTACATAACTACTAAGAAAAACTTGCTAATCAGCGACGGAGGTCATACGATGTCTTGGTGAAGAAAGCACTTGTTGAAAATATAGTCGCTAGTGGTGCTTGTATCAATCGGCCGGGGACGGGAATCAAACCTGGGACCTCCAGATTATGAGTCCGTCGCCCTACCGACCAAGCCATCGCAGGACTCTTTTAGGAACTTTATTCGATAAAAATAATGATGTCTATTTTATCATTGGTGATGTAGGATATTAAAATTGCCAGATAGTATTGCAATATTTATATATTATTACTCATTGCAGTTTCTTCACGGTATTATATACTTTCATAAATGTAAAGGAATACATTAGTAAGTCAGAATTAACACATATATGAAGCGTTTAACCAACGGTGGTGCAAGTATTATTTTATTATTTAAAAGAATAAAAAAGAAATGTCCATTTTATTAGTATTGCAGAAATTAATTTTGCACAAATTAATATCATTAGAATATTATTTATTTATTACTGTAAAACATGTGAGGGCCAGAAATGAAAAATAATAGTGTAAGATACTTTTCATATAAAAAAATCTGTATTCAGGTTGGTAGAAATTTTTGCATGATTCAAAATAATTGTCGATTACAGTTTGATTTCAGTGCTTTCAAGTGCAGAAACTTTTTACGAAGTTTAAGTAATATATATAAAAATGTTTATATAAAATATAAATTTATGGTACGATTCAAAATACTTGTCGATTTCTTATATATACGATTATAAAAGCAGCGGCTTTGCCGTTCAAAGTGCCAATCACGTTGGCCGTGGTCGCTCGCGTTCGCGCGTTTGCAAGGTGCACGGCTCACCTGGACGCTCGTCTCTTAGATCTCTCTGACACACGCGTAGCCCGTAAAATTGCTGGCTCGTGTCGAAAATGTCGGTGGTCGGTCGCAGTCTGACGATCATCGGCACGCACGAAGCGAGAGAGTTCGTCTACACGGGCCGTGGTTTCGCTGCCTCGACGGAGATGTCGTCGACAACGTTGACTTTCTTGGTGCTGGATGGCGGTCGAGTAATTGCGGCCCTGCTGAGAGTACTATCTGCGAGGTAAGATTTAGATCGTTCCTCGTTACCTCGATTTTAGGCTAAATCGATCCCCTCGAGTTTCCTCATTGCAGGTGCCGTATATCGTCGATACGGGATCCTCGGCTCGGAGTTTCCGGAGGGCTGGAGCACATCGGTGCCCCATAACAGCCCTCAGTTAGCGGAGCCAGGCGGCGGTGAATCGTCGTCGTCCTTTTGAGTGCCGCCGAGGTAATTTATCTGCTTTCCTCGGGCTCTAGTTTGAATGTTTACTTGTGTCTTCCATAACCTCAAACTAGATCTGTCATCTCCTTTCCTTTTGGTCCTGCTGACATACCTGGGAGAAGCTATGCTTGGTTATAGCTTCTCCATCCTCGTTCCTTAGTAGTCGATCAACTTGGAAATTAACTACCGTTTCAGGTAGTTTGGTTGGCAGTGCACCGTTGCTTGAGCGCAAGGGCGCTACACTCATTACAAGGGTTGGAGTCTTCACCTGGGCTGCTCAACATCGGAGGCTTTTCTTGGGTGCTGGAGAGAGCATTCAAGGCTGGACGGGACCTCGGGATACTATACGGGTCATTCCTGGTGCTGGACAAGGCATTAGGATGCTGGATCTACGGAGCAGTGTGTGTGTGTGCAATTGTGCGTATTCAGGAGTCGCATCTCCTTCGCTTCGGGTTCTCCTACTTACTACGCAATGTAAGCCTATTCCGGTTTCACACGTTCGCATATGTGTGTCATACTAGGACTTGATTGGTGTGTATAGCACACTTACTTCGCATAGTAAGCTTGACAGGTGCAATACTATACCTTGTCTCGCTGTTTTATTTTCCAAGTGACATGTAGCATAACTACAATGTCACAAACGCTTTTGTAGAATGTTCCTTTGAAAGATTGCTGTAAGATTTAGTTAAGTTTTAGGGAGGTTGCAGCAAACTTGCAAAGGAATATTGTATGAATCTTTCATCGGGAAGCTTAATTAAATATTAATAATACAGCTATAATTAAATATAATTAAATATTAATAAATCATAGTGTTAAATAATTACTTGGAACTAAGTCTTTATTCTCACATTCTACAAATGAACATATATTCGATAATCTCGAATTTCGAATATCCAGATCGATTTCAGCGTAATTAGAAATAAGTAGATCTGTTAATTGTACATATAATTACAAAATATAATTTATTATTAATATCAATATTAATAAATAATAAAGATAAAAAACTATTTACGAAGAATTTCTTTATACATAATACTGCAGAAGCAGTATTTAAATATCTTCCCGATGGAAGATTCATGCTATACTTAAACTTTTTTGAAAGATTGGCAGTTACGTTACTGCTATATTTGAGACAATATTTCAGCAAGCTTCCATGCAAGCTAAACTTTATTTTCCATTGTGACTTTCGGTGCGGTTTTCTGAAAACTTGCAGGACGCTTGCCGAAAATATTCTCTTTCGATCTTCCTTAAAAATTTCATTGGAATCTTGCTGGAAGCTATTAGGGAAGCTTTCTACAAAGCACGTACTGTACATTGTGATATTCTTTTGTTAAACCTTTTTGCATAATTCAATGGGAATATTCTCTAACAGGTTGTTTCAATCATCCAGAATAAGCTTCTGAAAGCTTGTCGTGCAGTGCCTGATGAAACTCTTTTAAAGGTGACCAAAAAGGTTGTGGCAATCTGTCTGCCTGTCTTTTACGAATGATAACGAGTAACATTCCTGCAATATTTCAGCAAGGTTTCATGCAAGCTTAATTTTATTTTCTTCTGCAACTTTCGGTGCGGCTTCCAGGAATCTTGCAGGAAGCTTGCCGGAAATATTGTCCTATGATCTTTCAGAAAGAATGCATTGAAATCCTGCTGCAATCTTTTACGCAAGTTTTCTACAAAGTAGGTACCATCGATTCCCGCAATCTTTCGTGAAACATTTTTCATAATTTAACGGGAATATTCCTTGACCGGCTGCTGCAATCTTTCAGAATAAGCTTCTGAAAGCTTGTTGTGCACTGCATGACGAATCTCTATTGAAGGTGGCAAGAATGGTTGTGGCAATCTGTCTTGCCTGTCTTTCACGAAATATTACGAGTAACATTTGTGAGGCGAGCCTCACTAGCCCACATACTAATACATATTATCAGGGGGGGGAGATTGTCAGAGCGGGACACACCTAAAACAAAAACATATATATTAGTAATCAAGAAACAAAAACTTATGAATATAAATTAATATAATAGGAAGAAATGAATAAAAAAGAATGAATATATGTATGATGTTATTACCTGGATACGTACTGGAATCCTGGGGTCCAATAGTGGTTCAGCGATGACTACTCATACTCTGGAGGACTCCTTGGGTAGCCTTCGCTGGTGATCCTGAGGGTTCGCTGGAGTATATGGATGGTTCCTGGTCCTCCTGTAAATAAAATAATCATAAGTAAAATAATATTAATGTATGTAGGATAGGTTAGGATAATTATAATAGATATATGGGATATAAGGAAATATATGTTTTGTATAGGAAGTTTGAGGTTAGGAATAGGTAAACATTGGTTTATGAATATGGGCCCGAGCCATTCTCGTCACCGACGTTCACCGAAGGATAGGATAGGAAATAATCTTATTTTATACATGTATGTTTGAGGAAAATGTAACGAAAGAAAGGAGATGGAAAGAAATGGAAGGCAACACACGAAACAATACTACCTACCGTACAGGCGAAGTCTACCTGTGTTCATCGACGCCGTCTGCTCCTGTCCTCGTCCACGGGAGCCAACGTTGCGGTGATCCTGTCCAGGTACGGAGTTCCCCCGGCGAAGAGGTTGATCCCGTAGAACACCGATGAAACTCACGATTAAGAAAACTGCATACGGGTATACGCGCACGTAGACAAACAATGTGTCTATATCTCCCGTCGAGCGTGAGAGTGGGGGAAGTCTTCTCGCTCTCGCGCAACTGCTCGACGCAAGATGGTGGTGCGCCGCGGGGGAACGGAGGAACGAGCGGGAACGATCCAGATAGACTCCCCGTATGTAAGAGAGAGAAAGAAGATATACTGATGCAATGGGGGAGGTGGAGAATTCGACCGCTGTGGATCATTTTCGCAAGAGTTGTACCGCCACTAGGAGAGAGGTTGAAGAAGAGAGGAATAGGTGGCGGTACAGTAGTTGGCAGGAAATTCAAACTAGACGATAGGAGAACGGGATTGGAGAAGAACAACGGCAAAGAAGGATACGAGTAGCGCCGTGTAACGGAAAAACGGAAAAGGATATCGAGGAAGAAGAACGACCACTCACTCACCGCCGATACCTTGAAGGAGAAGCACCGAGAGATTTCGAGAGATAATTGAGAAGTTGAGAGCATTGTGGGGGAGATAGTGAGCTAGTTGAGAGTAAAGAAAGGAGAATTGAAAGGAACATTGAAGAAAGTATAGTTATTTAAAGAATATTAAAGTTATAATTGGAAAATCCTGTTGAAAAGGGAGGCACAAGAAGGAGAAGAGATTTAGACCGAGAAGAAGAATAAAAGAAGCTAGCGGTGCACGTGGCCATTTTTATAATTTATATTTTTCTCGGAATGAATCGGGTTCCTCACCGCGGTACTTAATAATTTTTCGGGATATTAATAACGTTTGTTTTTGATTGGATTAAATCCAGATTAATTAATAAACATATATATAATTTACGGTGTTTTATTAGAAGAGTGTGACGGGAAGATCGGGCCCGTATAAAGTAATAATATATTCGAAAATTGTTGTCGGGAGTAAATTTATATAATTAAATTATAATGAATGTGTTAATGGAAATGTTCATATATTCTTGTTATAATTATTTTTAATACTATTGAGTCTCCTTACCCCCCCTTTCCTAACAAGTGTCGTTCCCGCAACGACGGCACCACGAACCCGAGACCAGAGTCGGCGACGGCAGTGAGGAGGACAATAAAAAAAAATATATATATACGTATTATTAATATTGAAGATTAAGAAAATCATATCAGGTAGAAGTATATTTCACGTGGTGTAATGCGCGGGATACTACATCACACATTTCTGCAATATTTGTGGTAATATTTTAGCAAGGTTTTATGCAAACTTAATTTTCTTTGCTTTTGCGACTTTCGATGCGGCTTTCAGGAAGCTTGCAGAAAGCTTGCCGGAAATATTGTCCTATGATCTGTCAGAAAGAATCATTTAAATCTTGCTGGAAGGCTTTTAAGCAAGCTACCTAGAAGCTAGTAAGCAATACCTGCTGTATTCTTTTACTGAACTTTTCTGGAACGTTAAGAGGGAATATTCCTTGAATGGTTGCAGCAATATATTTGAATCGCTTGCAGCAAGCTTACACCGTATAATTTCTTTGAATCTGTTATAAATCTTACTTCAATGTTTCGAGTTGTCTTTCATGAAAGCAATGTTTCATGCAATATATCATTTCACCGTGATTTTTATCTTTCTTGGAATCATGCTACAATATTGTATAACGCTTTCGAGGAATAATCCTTTGAAAGATTGCTGTAAGATTCAGTAAAGTTTTAGGAAGGTTGCAGCAAACTTGCAAAGGAATATTGCATTAATCTTTCATCGGAAAGCTTTCATGCTGTCTGGGATTGCAGAAACTCTATGAACTTTAAGCAAAGTATAAGTAGAAATAGGATGGGCGTAAGAATTAAAGACTTTTTTATCAGATAACATTTTTAATAGTGTGATTGGAGACCACACTTGTGAATGTTGACACCTTCGTGGAAGGTGTTTTATCTAAAGTACTGTCTAGAGGCACAAATTTTATGTGGAATATTTAATAATGAATAATTAAATTACTGAACGTGAAACTCTAATAAATATATAAATTTAATATTCAACTATAATAGTGTATAAATCAATTTTGTTGTTTAAATTAATATTAAACTATAATAGTGTTTAAATCAATTTTGCGGTATTTACAATATTTACATAATTATATTTAAGGAATAAATCGATGATCCTTTATTCTAGGCAAGTTTAATTGTGACTTGTCAAGAAGAATTGTACATATTATCTAATGGATATATGGTATGGTGGCATAATTCACTGTTAACCGTAGTTGTATTTTTCTTTGAATAAATGATTATTAAATATGTCATAATACACAAATTTGTTTGTAAAATAAATACAATGCAACTAGGAAATGTTTCATTTCACTGTTTTGTAAGAAATGTTTCATTTTACTGTTTTGTAAGAAATTTTTTAACGCATAAATGAAATGATAATTAAATATTTTTATTTTATTTTTCTTTTTTATTAATTTATTAAAATTATACACTGATGTATTAATAAAAACACCTTCTACGAAAATGTCAACATTTGCAAGTATGGTTTCCAATCACACTTTGAAAAATGTTATCTGATAAAAAAATCTTTAATTATTACTCCCATCCTATTTCTACTTATATTTTGCTTAAACTCCATAAAAAGTTTCTGCAATAGAAAGTACTGAAATCAAATATCGACAAGTAATTTTAATTGAATATTTATACTTATATTTTTTTTTCTTAAACTCCAAAAAGATTCTGCAACAGAAAGTACTGAAATCAAAGCGGAATAATTGACAAGTATTTTTTACCATACCATACACTGAATTTTTTTTAATTAAACTTTTATATATTTTGCTTAAACTCTATAAAAAGTTTTAATTAATTTCCACAAAACTGATAAAAAGGAAACTTCTTTTTTTTAATTTTCTTTAAATAAACAATGCCTATCCTTCCCGTGCTTTACATCAGTAGACAAACAATTTTATAGAATAATAACCTTTTTTATATGTAACTTGTATTCCATAATAGTTTTCTGCAATTGAAAGTACTGAAATCAAAAACACCTTCCAAGAAGGTGTCAAAACCCGCAAGTATTGTTATTCTAATCAAACTTTGAAAATTGTTATCTGATAAATAAATAATTTAAATTCTAACTCCTTTATTTTATCTATTTCTTTGAATTTTAATTAAACATTTTTTTTAATATTACAAAAATTACATATAAAAAATTTCTGCAATTGAAAGAACTGAAATCAAACTGAAATCGACAAGTATTTTGATTCGTACCATAAATATATATTTTAAATAAACATTTATATATATATATACATATATATATATATATATATATATATATATATATATATATATATATATATATATATATATATATATGGGGTATTCCACGTGAAGTGGTCCGATGAAAATTTTAAAATGCACCAAATTTTGGGTATACATTGCAAATGTTTTTCAGAATACAGAAAAAAATTTTTAGGTACTGGTATTTATTAGCTCAAAAGTTATTCTAACCTCAAAAAGTGAACTTTTTCCAGTTTTTTTCAACAACGCTATTTAACCCAAAATCTATCAACTTTTATTATACAACATTATATGTAACATTCGTTGCTAATTATGTGTAGAATTTATTCTTCTGGATTAGAATTTATAATCTCAAGGTCAATATTACTTAAACTACATGTCAATATTCAACTTAAAAAAAGTGTAAGTGCGCCTAAATAAATAGCGATAAACCCAGCTGGTGTTGAAAAAAACTGGAAAAAGTTCACTTTTTGAGGTTATAATAACTTTTGAGCTAATAAATTCCAGTACCTAAAAATTTTTTTCTGTATTCTGAAAAACATTTGCAATGTGTACTCAACATTTGGTGCATTTTAAAATTTTCATCGGACCACTTCACGTGGAATACCCCATATATATATATATATATATATATATATATATATATATATATAATATATATATGGGGTATTCCACGTGAAGTGGTCCGATGAAAATTTTAAAATGCACCAAATTTTGGGTATACATTGCAAATGTTTTTCAGAATACAGAAAAAAATTTTAGGTACTGGTATTTATTAGCTCAAAAGTTATTCTAACCTCAAAAAGTGAACTTTTTCCAGTTTTTTTCAACAACGCTATTTAACCCAAAATCTATCAACTTTTATTATACAACATTATATGTAACATTCGTTGCTAATTATGTGTAGAATTTATTCTTCTGGATTAGAATTTATAATCTCAAGGTCAATATTACTTAAACTACATGTCAATATTCAACTTAAAAAAAGTGTAAGTGCGCCTAAATAAATAGCGATAAACCCAGCTGGTGTTGAAAAAAACTGGAAAAAGTTCACTTTTTGAGGTTATAATAACTTTTGAGCTAATAAATTCCAGTACCTAAAAATTTTTTTCTGTATTCTGAAAAACATTTGCAATGTGTACTCAACATTTATATATAATTATATATATTACGTGATATATATATATATATATATATTACTTAAACTTCGTAAAAAGTTTCTGCAATTGAAAGCACTGAAATCAAACTGTAATCGACAAGTATTTTGAATCATGCAAAAATGTCTTTCGATCTGAATACAGATTTTTTTTATTAAAAGTATCTTATACTTTTACTTTTCATTTCTGGCCCTGCCATATCTTACAGTAATAAATAAATAATATTCTAATCATGTTAATTTGTGCAAAATTAATTTCTGCAAAACTAATAAAATGAACATTTCTTCTTTTTTATTCTTTTAAATAAAACAATACTTGCACCACAAATTATTTTATTAATAATAATTTATTGGTTTATAGTATACAGTCTTGTTTCCACGCGTGGGTCTTTACACTATTTAATAATATGCCACAAGTCGCTTTGCATAATATATTAGGCCCCTTAAATTTTAAAATAAGATAATAGCTAAGATGTATGTAATGATTCATTAAATGTAACATCAGTTAATATAGTCAGAATTAACACCTATATGAAGCGGTAACACCTATTAACCAATGGTGGTGCAAGTATTATTTTAATTAAACGAATAAAAAAGAAGAAATGTGCATTTTATTAGTTTTGCAGAAATTAATTTTGCACAAATTAACATCATTAGCATATTATTTATTTATTACTGTAAGACATGGCAGGGCCAGAAATGAAAAATAAAAGTATAAGATACTTTAATAAAAAAAATCTGTATTCAGATTGAAAGACATTTTTGCATGATTCAAAATACTTGTCGATTACCGTTTGATTTCAGTGCTTTCAATTGCAGAAACTTTTTACGAAGTTTAAGTAATATATATATATATACTAGCCATATTACCTTGGTCGCTAACGCTCCCTCGGTTGAATTCCGCTTTTGAGGGTAAATGTTGATTATAAAGAGTAATACTTAAATCAGTTAATTATAAATATTTTTTAAATGTTTTAAATATAATTATTTTACCTAATTTTTTAACTAATTTTTTATAACTTTTGTCATGTGTTATAATCTGTTAATTATCATTTATTATTGTATTATTAAAACAAAAAAAAATTATAAAATATATACAACTTATATTACCTTTACTCATCATGATATTTAACTATAAAATTTTATACTTGAATGTTGGTTAATTTTATTTTCTCTTTGCATTCACAGGCTTGAGATTGTCATATTATGAATGTAATAAAAAAAATACAAATAAAATAGAGATTAAAATATGCTAAAACAGTTGCAAAATTTTAAAGACACTTTTGAATAATATATGTTGCAAAATTATTATATGTATAAATTATTTAATTATTTAAATACCTTGATATAATTATGTTCAAAATATGGCTGCATTAAAAATAAAATAGTACCACATATAGCAGATAATTTATTATTTGTAAAAATGGTGTTTTCTGCTAATAATTTTGTTAATAAATGTCGCTAATGGCAGACAAATGATATTATTAATGTTTACAGTTATAAAAGTTATTAGTATAAAAGTTGTAGTATAAACAGTTTTAATGTGATGTAAAAAATTTAGTAAATTGAATTAAAATTAATATTGTCTGAATTATGAGGCTTGATTCAGACAATTAATTATTTAAAAAATTTTTTTTCCTTAAATAATTTATATTCAAAATGTCGCTTTATGCAGACAATTTATTATTTCAAACATTTAGTTTAAATAAGGAATTTATATAAAAAATATCGCTCAAAATGCAGAGAATTTGTTATTTCAAAAATGTATTTTTCGTAAGTAGTTTAGATAGAAAATATCGCTTAATGCAGACAATTTGTTATACCAAAATTGTATTTTTCGTAAGTAATTTATATAAAAAATGTCGCTTAATGCAGACAATTATTATTTTATAACATTAGTTTACGTAAGGAAATTATATAAAGAATGTCGCTTGATGCAGACAATTTGTTATTTCAAAAATGTATTTTTCGTAAGTAATTTATATAAAAAATGTCGCTTAATGTAGACAATTACTATTTTAAAACATAAGTTTACGTAAGGAAATTGTATAAAGAATATCGCTTATTGCAGATAATTTATTATTTGAAAAAATAATTATTTTATGAGTAAATTATATAACGAATGTCGCTTGATACTAACAATTTAAAAAAAATTTTATTTACGAGTATTTCATATAAATAATGTTGCCTTATGCAGACAGTTTGATACTTTATACATTTGTTCATTTTAATCAACTTTTTTTTGTAACAACATTTTCAGTTGAAATAATGACATTATAAATATTAAATTAATACTAAATTAAAAAATTTAAATCATTTATATTTTTATTTTTTTTATTTTTGAGTTTTTTAATATCAAAAATGAAATTTTTATTTAAAAATTATTAATTATTTTCAAACACTTCAGAAAAAACTACATTAGTCGTATATATTATTGCAGTATCACTTAAATCGTTTTCATTTACATTAAGTATTTCTCCTTCTGTATTTGTGACTATCATTGATGATTTTAAAAATTTTATTTTCAAATTTTTTTCATCTTTAACCCTCGATAATGCTACATATAATTGACTATGACTAAATACAGGTTTTGGTAAATATAAACCTACTTTTTCAAATGATTGACCTTGTGATTTGTTTATTGTCATAGCAAAACTTGGTCTAATAGGAAATTGTCGTCTTACCATATTAAAGGGAATTTTATCCTTTGATGGACTTAAATCTATTCTTAGAATCATTGCGATTTGTCCTGAATTTTGTCCTGTTATAATTTAACCATATATCGTCGGCTGAGTGGAAGAAGTCTATCTCGGAACTTGCTTGGAAAACGCCCTATCTCGCGATCCGCTAGGAAAACGCCCTATCTCGCGCCTCGGTTGAAGAACGCCCTATCTCAAACGAAATTTTTCGCTTTAAAATTTTGTAGTGGCACCACTGCGCAACTTAAAAATTCTAAGCTTAAAAATCTCATCCGTTCTCGCAACTTTTTTTTTAACCTTTATTAACTTAAAACATTTTTTAAATTGCACACAGGTCAGCTGATATAATAAGTACTCGATACATCGCCGCTGATAGACAGATAAAGTCAGAGAAGTCTCTCTTTCTCTGAGAAGTCCCGATGACGCATAAACAATTTTTTTCCGAATTTTAAACACTTTACTAATTAATTTATTTTAATTAGAAAGATCGTATTTTTAAGTTGCGCAGTAGTGCCACTACAAAATTTGAAAGCGAAAAATTTCATTTGAGATAGGGCGTTCTTCAACCGAGGCGCGAGATAGGGCGTTTTCCAAGCAAGTTCCGAGGTAGACTGTTCTTCCACTCAGCCGACGATATAGTATATTGTTTTAATTCGGTAATAAAGAGTCTGGTGCCATTACATAACCCTATCAGCACACAATGTTTTAAAAACGTTTAAATTACGTTGCGGCTAAAACCTTTAAACGTTAGAATTTAATACTTGATAAACGTTTGAACTACGTTTAAATTTGGTTAAAATGTCCTCTTTAATTTTGCGAAAGTAATATTTTTTAACGTATTTCAAACGTATTTTTTACGTTAGATAAACAAAATTATCTGATGTATGTTATTATGGAGCATGCGCAGTTGTTACTTATCAATTATAGCTATGCGCAATTGTCATTTTTGCACACATATAAATAATTTATAATTATAAATAAATATAAAAATAGCATTTGCGCATATCTATAATTGATAAGTAACTGCGCATGCTCCATAATAATATACATCGGATAATTTTGTTTATCCAACGTTTAAAATACGTTTGAAATACTTTAAAAAATATTACTTTCCTAAAATTAAAGAGGACATTTTAACCAAATTTAAACGTAGTTTAAACGTTTTTCAAGTATTAAATTCTAACGTTTAAAGGTTTTAGCCGCAACGTAATTTAAACGTTTTTAAGACATTGTGTGCTGATAGGGAAACCTCCATTTAAATTCATATTCCTAAGTAACATAATGATCGTTCCTTTCTTTAACACTCATTTATGGGGTGGTAAATCATTTGGCATTAAAGAATTTAAAAATTCAATCGTAATTGATTCGTCTAATTTATTATTTTCATCATTATTAAAACTATCGATGATCAAATATACTTTACTGTCACCTTTAATTCTTTCAACAATTTCATTATTAATAGCTAAAACGTCATTATTTCTTGGAGAAAGTATAACTATGTATTTAAGAGTAGATAAATCGTTGATGTTTATTTTATGTCCAAATATATCAGCAATCGAATTATTAAAAGTAATAAATTCATTAGGAATGTTGGTTACTTTATTATCAATTTCACATTTTGTATCGTTCTTATTTTCTCCAATATCTAATATAACCACGTTTTAAACATACTATTTTGATTGATTAATCGTAAATTATTATTTAAAGTTAACTTTTGGAATAAACGCCATAACGAACTACTTTTAACGCATGATTCTAGTATTTGTATTCTGTTTCCATAATGAACTATAGGTAGTGTTTGTCGAAAATCACCAGATGTTACTAATATTTCACCACCGAATGGTTTATTATTGCGACATAAATCTTTGAAAAAAATATCTGTAGTATCTAATGCATATTTTGAAGTCATTGATATTTCGTCCCGAATAATTAACTCAATATTTTTTAATATTTTACCTAATTTTGAATTGGAAGAAATATTATATGTTGATTGTTCATTTAAATTGAATGGCAATTTGAATGTCGAATGTATAGTTTTACCACCTATTAATAAATTTGCCGCAATACCTGTCCAAGCAACAACTAACTCTGGTATTTTATTCAATTTCACAAATTTCATTATAGTATTTAATAAATAACTTTTTCCACTACCACCAGGACCATCAATGAAATATAAATTGTTTTTACTTTTATCGTTGAGGGCGTTTATTACTATATCAAATATTAGTTTTTGTTTAGTTGTTAAAGATTTTAGTAATATTTTTATTTCTTCAATTTCATTATTGATATCATCAATAACATTCGAATCTAAGTAAATTTCATTATCAATTTTTGGTAGTTTAAATTGTTCCAATGTTAAATGGTGCATTGATAAAATGTTGTCTATAATTTTTAGAGCTTTTTGTTCTCCTAAACGTTCAGGTAATCTTGGGTCAAAAAAATGTTTTTTATATTTGTTATAAATTTGCAATCCATCACAGTTGCAATCAAAAGATAGAATGAAAGCGTAAAGTTTACATAGTGCTTGTGGAAATTGAAAGCAACAATTTTCTTGTAAACATTTATCCCATTCATTATCAGTAATGATTAAATCTCTCTTCATGCATGCTTCATAAAATGTATCATAAACAGTGCCATCAAGTGATGAAGATTCGGCACCACGTACATTTAGTAACAATAATCTAAGGAAAAATCGTTCTCTATCTTTAGGATTTACATGAAACATTCTTACTAATATAGGTTTATTGAATTTTTTTCGTTGATTCCACACTTTCTTCATTTTATCGTAAACATAATATTGGGGGATTTCAGAATACAAAAATTGATTTGCTTTTGCATCAGATTTATTTAATAAAAACCAACTTGTCAATGTTGTTTCATAATTTTTGTTAATTAATTTATGTTCAGATCCTTCTTGAAAATAAACATATTGTTGAACTTCAAGATATACAGCCAATCTATATATTGCATGTGACTGAGAATGCAATTTGAATTCCTTCAAACAATAAATAGCCTCGGGCGGACAAACGTACCTCGTAGAAATATATTCTGAGATTTCATCATAATTTGTTATATTTTGTTTTTGCACCTTTTCACCTTCTACATTGTTAGTTTCCATAACTTGGCGGAATCCTGTTCTCAGATTTCCTGAGTTGGGAGAGGGTGAGTAACTCGGCCCCCAGTTCCGAGAGTTCGAATTTTACCTCCTGCGATAGTGGAGGAAGAGGATTGCCACTAGTGCGCCTCGAAGTTGTGTTGTTTCGCTGAGCCTGTGTTGGCGATCAACTGTCCAACATGCAGTGTTCGATATACTATACGCTTGGTTATTGTTCATATGCCGTTGGCGACTATACTATTCATCAGAGCGACCGCAGTCATGGAAGACCTTACCCCAGACCGCAACTGCCGAGATGTCTCACAGAGGTGTGTTATCGAATGACGGGAAGCCTTCCAGGCTTTTAAATGTATTTCTCCCGACGTTTCCTTACGTAGGTTCGATGCACCATAACTCGCACGAGAAGGCATTAAGAGCGTCAAGCTCCGAGCCTGATCATGCCGACTACACTATTGTCGAAAGTGAGTGTAGTCGAAAACCCATTTGGCCGGACTCTCTTTGTATTGTTCCGGCTCGGTGTATACCGGGGTGGGAACAGCCTAAAAATGCCTTCGAAAATCATTGTGGAGTTCAACGTACCTTAAGGACTCAACTCAGTCTCTGGCAAGCCAAAGCAGGAGATCAACTGAGGGGAAATTCCTTAGGAATACGTTCCACACGCCTCGAAAGGGCGAAACCAGCATTGTGCAGAAAGTTGTTTCTTGAAAATGGTCCAGGTAACTCGGGTTTACTCGGGTAGATAATAAATTTCCGCCTATCGCCTAGCAAGCGATGGGTCCACCACTGTGGGTAAAGGGCCTCGGCCGGAGTCATAGCAGCTCCCAAAAGCAAGGAACCTCCGAAGCACAATGTAGGGTTGAACAACGTACTTCGTAAAGTATCTTTAAAGCCGAGAATTAGTAGGTTCGCCGAAGTATCTCGTCGAATTGATCCTTTCGATTTTCAGTTGTGAGTTAGTATACTCGTCGAGAGATCGTCTCGAAGCATTGTCCTCTCCGAACAGGACTTATACCTTCGGGTATACAAAGTACCTATTATACCCGGCCGGATGGCTGGGTTTTCTATTTGTAGAAATTATTACCCGGCCGGATGGCTGGGTTTTTCTATTTGTAGAAATTTTCGAAAGTGGCGGAGAGAATGATGTCGGGAAGACAAATCCAGAGACGAGTAGAAGTCCCGCATACTGACCCAGTTTAGCTATGTACAAGTAAAGAGTCCTAAAGACACTTGAAG
Organism: Theocolax elegans; assembly: GCA_026168455.1. Classification (NCBI taxonomy): domain Eukaryota; kingdom Metazoa; phylum Arthropoda; class Insecta; order Hymenoptera; family Cerocephalidae; genus Theocolax; species Theocolax elegans. The sequence goes on along the minus strand of CM047428.1, from coordinate 46,012,098 downwards.
CGTATTAAGGCTTTACCAGGACGGATGCTTAGTAAGTCTTTTCGAACGGCAGACTGAAACGGACCCGGAAATTCGAATAGCATGGATAGACTAATGAAGGGAGCTCCAATGATACGAGGAACCCAACGAAGGTCTTGATGTGCGATCCAATAGCCTATGCAGTATGCCTTGGCTCCCCACAACTGACCACGTACCATTTACCGATCATGACGTTAAAGGCAGGCAACCATACCTAGCCTTAATCTTGTAAACAATAAATAGCCTCGGGCGGACAAACGTACCTCGTAGAAATATATTCTGAGATTTCATCATAATTTGTTATATTTTGTTTTTGCACCTTTTCACCTTCTACATTGTTAGTTTCCATAACTTGGCGGAATCCTGTTCTCAGATTTCCTGAGTTGGGAGAGGGTGAGTAACTCGGCCCCCAGTTCCGAGAGTTCGAATTTTACCTCCTGCGATAGTGGAGGAAGAGGATTGCCACTAGTGCGCCTCGAAGTTGTGTTGTTTCGCTGAGCCTGTGTTGGCGATCAACTGTCCAACATGCAGTGTTCGATATACTATACGCTTGGTTATTGTTCATATGCCGTTGGCGACTATACTATTCATCAGAGCGACCGCAGTCATGGAAGACCTTACCCCAGACCGCAACTGCCGAGATGTCTCACAGAGGTGTGTTATCGAATGACGGGAAGCCTTCCAGGCTTTTAAATGTATTTCTCCCGACGTTTCCTTACGTAGGTTCGATGCACCATAACTCGCACGAGAAGGCATTAAGAGCGTCAAGCTCCGAGCCTGATCATGCCGACTACACTATTGTCGAAAGTGAGTGTAGTCGAAAACCCATTTGGCCGGACTCTCTTTGTATTGTTCCGGCTCGGTGTATACCGGGGTGGGAACAGCCTAAAAATGCCTTCGAAAATCATTGTGGAGTTCAACGTACCTTAAGGACTCAACTCAGTCTCTGGCAAGCCAAAGCAGGAGATCAACTGAGGGGAAATTCCTTAGGAATACGTTCCACACGCCTCGAAAGGGCGAAACCAGCATTGTGCAGAAAGTTGTTTCTTGAAAATGGTCCAGGTAACTCGGGTTTACTCGGGTAGATAATAAATTTCCGCCTATCGCCTAGCAAGCGATGGGTCCACCACTGTGGGTAAAGGGCCTCGGCCGGAGTCATAGCAGCTCCCAAAAGCAAGGAACCTCCGAAGCACAATGTAGGGTTGAACAACGTACTTCGTAAAGTATCTTTAAAGCCGAGAATTAGTAGGTTCGCCGAAGTATCTCGTCGAATTGATCCTTTCGATTTTCAGTTGTGAGTTAGTATACTCGTCGAGAGATCGTCTCGAAGCATTGTCCTCTCCGAACAGGACTTATACCTTCGGGTATACAAAGTACCTATTATACCCGGCCGGATGGCTGGGTTTTTCTATTTGTAGAAATTTATTACCCGGCCGGATGGCTGGGTTTTTCTATTTGTAGAAATTTTCGAAAGTGGCGGAGAGAATGATGTCGGGAAGACAAATCCAGAGACGAGTAGAAGTCCCGCATACTGACCCAGTTTAGCTATGTACAAGTAAAGAGTCCTAAAGACACTTGAAGCGTATTAAAGCTTTACCAGGACGGATGCTTAGTAAGTCTTTTCGAACGGCAGACTGAAACGGACCCGGAAATTCGAATAGCATGGATAGACTAATGAAGGGAGCTCCAATGATACGAGGAACCCAACGAAGGTCTTGATGTGCGATCCAATAGCCTATGCAGTATGCCTTGGCTCCCCACAACTGACCACGTACCATTTACCGATCATGACGTTAAAGGCAGGCAACCATACCTAGCCTTAATCTTGTAAATAATAAAACTGTCCTCGGACAGATAGACCTAAGAGCACGAAATCTTGTATATACACAGAGCCGGGGCACGGCTAATCAAGCAAGTGCCCCGGGAGCGCAAACAGATCGGCCAGATGCCATGTACATATTATATCTAGAGCCGGCGTACAACTAATCAAGTGGCTACCCGGATGCGTAGAGAGATTGGCCATATGCCTTGTAAATATACAAATTTATAAAAATTTATAAAAATCAAATCTAACTATTCCAACTAATCTGTATGAATTGATATGATTCGAAAGTGCACAGTTTGAGGCGTGGAGCTCATATCAATCAATCAAAGGCAAAATAGCCAGAGACCACGCCAATGATATGAACAGCACATACAAGATTAAGATTACAAATTAAATCAATCACATAGATCGCATGGGCATAAGCATGCGTGTAAATATTGTAAATATTGTACATATTGTAAATAGTAGGAAACGGAAAAGTTAGATAGTAAGAAGTCTTGTCACCTTCTCGTCGTTGCGTCGTACATCTCTCTCGTAGGCTCTCTCCAAGCTCCGCATATTTTCACACAAAACCTCTTTCGTCTGTTTTGCGATTTTGCGATTATTTTATACTTTTTATATATATACTATACATACTCGTTGCTCTAGGTTGAAACTGCCAAAAGCACTTACTGAACAAGAAAATGCCCCCTTCCACTAAGGTGAAGAAGGCGAGGGCCATGACACAAAAGAGACGAGGCATAGCCGAAGGTTCGCGTATCGAACGCACGAACGCGAAACCGGCCGGCAAGCCCTCTCACGGTACAAAAGGAGTCCAAACCGACAGAAGCGCCCAAGAGCCACCAAACTCGAAGGCGGGACTGAAGGTAAGGATACTCCAACTAAACATGGGTAGGTCGAGGGCCGTCACAGACGAAACTCGATGTAGAATGGCCAAAACAGGGCTCGACCTCGCTTTAGTCCAGGAACCCTATGCGCCGAAAGGCACATTAACAGGGTTCGGACTTAGCTTTGGTACAATTACAGGCGCCAGGCCCGACCATACAACAGCGGCAGCTGTGGTTCACAGCTCTGGCGCCTTAACGTACACAAGGGTCTCCCAGTTTTGTACTACCCATTGCGTCTGCTCCATGGTGAGCGGCGCATTTGGACATTTTTACGTGGTCAGTATATACTGCCAATTCAGGGACTCGATAGAGAGATACCTAGCGCAGCTACGACACATTCTATCCTCGCTAAAAGATCAAAAGATCTTAATAGCAATGGACGCGAATGCAAAGTCGTCCTGGTGGGGCTCGCCAGTAAATGATGGCAGGGGTCGAGTTCTCGAGGACTTTGTTCTGGAGCATGACCTGACTGTAATGAATCGAGAGGGGCAACCGGCCACCTGCGTAAGCTCGAGAGGTAAAACCTTTATCGATGTAACGCTGGCGACCAAGAGCCTCAAACCTTTCGTTACGGGATGGTCAGTAGAAGATTGGTCTACGAGCGATCATAGGCCAATCCATATCGTTGTTGACTTCGGAAGGCAACCCGTGCGTCTGCAAAGGGTACTAGAACCACGGTTCAATACCCGAAAAGCAGACTGGGAAGCCTTTCAAGAAGCCCTCAAGGCCGAAAAGTCGCGCCTCTCGGACATGCCGATCAACTCGGAAGACGATGTCGACAAATACGTCGACGCGTTAGAAGAGACGATCATCAAGGCATGTAAGAAGGCGATCCCCATGAAGAGGAGATTTTCCAAATCGTCCCCATGGTGGAATCCAAGGCTGACACATCTCAGAGGTAAGGTCAAGCGTCCAGAGCGCTTATGGCTAACTCAGAGCACAGGAAGCGGGACGACTAAGGTCAGGAGGAGACAACGAAGGCTCAGGAACACACTCTCCCTCATGCGGAGAGCTAAGACCGAATACAAGTCCCAGATTACGAGGTCCAAGAAAGAGAGCTGGAAACAGTTCGTCAGCCGGGAAAGCGAGAAAGACGTATGGAGTCTTCCATACAGGCTCGCTTCAGGCAAAGTACGAACGATGAAGGCTCTCAACACTGTAACAGGAGCTAAAGGATCCACAACAACTTGGAAAGAGACCTGTGACGCTTTACTAGACACTCTAGTGCCAGACGATGACGTATCGAAGGAGACAGACTTTCACGTTGAAAAACGCAGAGCCTGTCTCGGAGGGCTAGACTCCCAGGAGACACCTCCCTTCACCCGACTTGAAATATTTCAAGCAATCTTTGACAACAAGAGCGGGAAGAGTCCAGGCACGGACAGAGTGGAAGTAGAAGTGCTCAAGAAGTCATTACCATTGCTAGACGAAATCGACAAATTGTTCAATGCCTGTTTGAGGTATGGTGTCTTCCCTAAGAGATGGAAGGAAGGAATGCTAATCACTCTTTTGAAATCGCCTGACAGAGATGAGTAGGAGATGAAGTCTTACAGACCGATTTGCCTGCTCAGCGTCATGGGTAAAACCCTTGAACGCCTCATAATAAAAAGGCTTAAAGAACAGCAACAGGACGAGCCAGGGCCTACAGGTATCCAGACATCCGGAGATCAATTCGGATTCAAATCCGGATTGTCGACGGAGGATGCCATCATGAGGCTCAGGCAATTAGTCCAAAGTAGCGATAGTTCTTATGTGATGGCGTTCCCTCTAGACATCTCAGGGGCGTTCGACAACTTGTGGTGGCCGAGTCTCCTCAGTGAGCTCAAGAGTCGAAAGTGCCCAGCAAGTCTGTTTAATTTGCTCTCGAATTACCTTCAGGACCGAGAAGTCTGCATCAGAGCGGACTTCGAAGAGGTCCGAAAGAAGGTGAGCAAAGGATGCCCGCAGGGATCGATTTTCGGCCCAATTGGCTGGAATCTCGATTATGACACCTTACTCAGAGAGCTGCACAGGAACGGGTTTAACGCAATTGCGTACGCCGACGACATTATCACCTTAGTCGAAGGCGAAACCCGTACACAGCTCCAAGAACATGGCCAGAGGATGATGGACATTGTCGAAACCTGGTGCGAACAACACAAACTGGACATATCGATCCCGAAATCGGGTATGATATTATTGAAAGGACGACTCGATGCTCGTAAACCCCCAAAGGTTCAACTGAAGGGGCAAACGATCAAAATGCTAAAAGATATGAAGTACCTTGGTGTAACCTTTCAAGAAAGGTTCGGAGTAACAAAGCACATCCAAATCATCGAATCTAAGTGGTACGACCTACTTGGTCGCTTATCACAGATCTCTGGCGCGAATTGGGGGATGAAAAATAGATCCCTCAGCCTGGTGTACAAGTGCCTATTTACCCCCATAGTTGCGTATGCAGCTGCTGGGTGGTGGAGCGATGTTGATACAGCTGGAAAGAAGAAGCTTGCATCTTTGCAAAGACGGACTCTTATCTGGCTTTCGAAAGCGTATAACACCGTCTCCCATGAGGCACTTCAGGTGATCTCTGCTGCTCTGCCCATCGACCTAGTGTTGAAGGAAAGAGCAGCTCATTACCACATCAGGCGGAGCAGATCCGTCCTCGTGAACGACGTGCGTATCAAAGTGGACCCCGACAGTAGAACATTCGAAAGTGACATCTCTGAAGCCAAAAGAAAAGTCCGTAAGGAACTTTTGAACGAGTGGCAGAGGAGATGGGACTCTACAGGCAAGGGGTCTACTACGCACAAGTTCATCCGCTCTGTACATGACAGGACTAGAAAGAGTTGGTTACGGCCGAACCACTACACATCGCAGTTCCTCACGGGACACGGGTCTTTTAAGTCTTATCTGCACCGTTTCGGGAGAAGCGAAGACCCGAGATGTAACTGTGGGCTCGAGCAAACTTCTGACCATATGCTGGGAACTCTACAGGCAAGGGGTCTACTACGCACAAGTTCATCCGCTCTGTACATGACAGGACTAGAAAGAGTTGGTTACGGCCGAACCACTACACATCGCAGTTCCTCACGGGACACGGGTCTTTTAAGTCTTATCTGCACCGTTTCGGGAGAAGCGAAGACCCGAGATGTAACTGTGGGCTCGAGCAAACTTCTGACCATATACTCTTTGACTGTCCCCGTGTAGCCAAGAGCAGACAACCACTCATCGATGCGGTTCACAGGTATGGCCACACGTGGCCATGTGATCCTTCGGTGTTGGTTGACCGCATAGAGATCTATCGGGCGTTTACCAAATTCGCCCGAGAATTCGTTCTCCCCTCAGATCGGAACTCCGAGGACGGTGACAGCGATGATTGCGAAGTTACTCCACCAACACCAAGTTGGAATGAAAGGGAAAGGTCGAATGTTTCTAGAAAGAGGCCACTTCCCTGGCAATCCAGAGTGAAGCCGTGTACTGTGAAGCTGGTTAGACTGTCTCATCAGGATCTCCAGTCCGTACATCGAGCTTGAAAGGCATCCCCAAAGCCGGGATCGCCTGTTTGAACCCGATTAAGGGAATCGTCAGAACCCTCGACTTCGAACGGCCTCGTGTGAACGACGAGAACAGAGGGTTCAGACACATCACAGAATGCAGAGGAATTTCTCCTACAAATTGCATTCTTATCGAACGTTAGGCCACCTACCGCAAAACCTCCCCGGGGATCCGGGGAGTAATAGGGAGGCATGTTTCGGCATGTCGAAAGTTGGACCAGGATGACTTTACTCTGGTACGCGGGGACTGGGTACGAGCCCCACGTCGACGTACCTCTGTGTCGAAAGTGAAACGTTGGCGTGTCCCAGGTGGGTTGGACTCTGCGTGGTATGTGGTTGCAAGCAGGCTTGACGGGTAAAGCATGGTTGACCCGGATGCCGCTTATGTTCGAAAGCGGAAGACGGCGGGGTGCTAAACACCGCCGCATCCCTACCGAGGATTACGGCTCTAGGCTAACCGTTAGGTCGAACGGAAACGGTGGGCTGTAGTAAGGAGCTTCGGTACACTAACTAGTTAGTGGCCTCTCATCGGGGTTAACCGATGCCATAGGGGCTCTCATGAGAGTCTCACTTTTCGATGGGGAAACTCTAGGCACCATCGCCGACGAATGAAACCGACGAGCTGTGGGGCTTGTTGACGAGGGCTCCGGGGCAGGAAATACTGCGGATTGATGCGGTGACACTGCCCTAAGGAAAGACTCTAGTACAGTCATAGAATACATGTTAGTTTCCATAAGTTGGCGGAACCCTGTTCTCAGATTTCCTGAGTTGGGAGAGGGTGAGTGACTCGGCCCCCAATTCCGAGAGTTCGATTTTTACCTCCTGCGACAGTGGAGGAAGAGGATTGCCACTAGTGCGCCTCGAAGTTGTGTTGTTTCGCTGAGCCTGTGTTGGCGATCAACTGTCCAACATGCTATATGTTTGATATACTATACGCTTGGTTATTGAACACATGCCGTTGGCGACTATACAATTCATCAGAGCAACCGCGGTCATGGAAGACCTTACCCCAGACCGCAATCGTCGAGATGTCTCACAGAGGTGTGTTATCGAATGACGGGAAGCCTTCCAGGCTTTTAAAAGTATTTCTCCCGACGTTTCCTTACGTAGGTTCGATGCACCATAAACTCGCACGAGAAGGCATTAAGAGCGTCAAGCTCCGAGCCTGATCATGCCGACTACACTATTGTTGAAAGTGAGTGTAGTCGAAAACCCATTTGGCCGGACTCTTTTACATTGTTCCGGCTCGGTGTATACCGGGGTGGGAACAGCCTAAAAATGCCTTCGAAAGTCATTGTGGAGTTCAACGTACCTTAAGGACTCAACTCAGTCTCTGGCAAGCCAAAGCAGGAGATCAACTGAGGGGAAATTCCTTAGGAATACGTTCCACACGCCTCGAAAGGGCGAAACCAGCATTGTGCAGAAAGTTGTTTCTTGAAAATGGTCCAGGTAACTCGGGTTTACTCGGGTAGATAATAAATTTCCGCCTATCGCCTAGCAAGTGATGGGTTCACCACTGTGGGTAAAGGGCCTCGGCCGGAGTCATAGCAGCTCCCAAAAGCAAGGAACCTCCGAAGCACAATGTAGGGTTGAACAACGTACTTCCAAAAGTATCTTTAAAGCCGAGAATTAGTAGGTTCGCCGAAGTATCTCGTCGAATTGATCCTTTCGATTTTCAGTTGTGAGTTAGTATACTCGTCTGGAAAACGTCTCGAAGCATTTTCCTCTCCGAACAGGACTTATACCTTCGGGTATACAAAGTACCTTTTATACCCGGCCGGATGGCTGGGTTTTTCTATTTGAAGAAATTTGAAAGTGGCGGAGAGAATGAGGCTAGTAGACGAAATCACAGAGGAGTAGAAGTCCCGCATACTGACCCAGTTTAGCTATGTACAAGTAAAGAGTCCTAAAGACACTTGAAGCGTATCAAGGCTTTACCAGGACGGATGCTTAGTAAGTCTTTTTGAACGGCAGACTGAAACGAATCTGGAAATTCGAATAGCATGGATGGACTAATGAAGGGAGCTCCAATGATACGAGGAACCCAACGACGGTCTTAAAGTGTGATCCAATAGCCTATGCAGTATGCCTTGGCTCCCCACAACTGACCACGTACCATTTACTGATCATGACGTTAAAGGCAGGCAACCATACCTAGCCTTAATCTTGTAAACAATAAAACTGTCCTCGGACAGATAGACCTAAGAGTTGAAATCTTGTATATAATCAGAACCGGGGCACGGCTAATCAAGCAAGTGTCCCGGGTGCGCAAACAGATTGGCCAGATGCCATGTAAATAGCTAGAGCCGGAGTCCAACTAATCAAGTTGTGACCCGGATGCGTAGAGAGATTGGCCATATGCCTTGTAAATATATAAATCAAATCAAATTATCTGTATGAATCCAAAATGATTCGAAAGTGCATCGTTTGTGGCGTGGTACTCATATCAATCAATCAAAGGCAAAACAGCCAGAGACCACGCCAATGATATAAACCGCACATACAAGATTAAAGACGAGATTAAGATTATCACAAATTTCAATTAATCAAGAAAGCATGAGGATAACCATGCGTGTAAATATTGTACATAAAGTAGGAAACGGAAAAGTTTAGTTTCAATTCAGGGATTCGATAGAGAGACACCTAGTGCAGTTACGACACATTCTGTCCTCGCTGAAAGATCAAAAGATCTTAATAGCGATGGACGCGAATGCTAAGTCGTCCTGGTGGGGCTCGCCAGTAAATGACGGCAGAGGTCGAGTTCTCGAGGACTTTGTTCTTGAGCATGACCTGACTGTGATGAATCGGAAGGGGCAACCGGCCACCTGCGTGAGCTCGAGAGGTAAAACCTTTATCGACGTAACGCTGGCGACCAAGAGCCTCAAACCTTTTGATACGGGATGGTCAGTCGAAGATTGGTCTACGAGCGATCATAGACCAATCCATATCGTTGTTGACTTCGAAAAGCAACCCGCACGTCTGCAAAGGGTACTAGAACCACGGTTCAATACCCGAAAGGCAGACTGGGAAGCCTTTCAAGAAGCCCTCAAGGCCGAAAAGTCGCGCCTCTCGGACATACCGATCAACTCCGAAGACGACGTCAACAAATACGTCGATGCGTTAGAAGAGACGATCATCAAGGCATGTAAGAAGGCGATCCCCATGAAGAGGAGATTTTCTAAATCGTCCCCATGGTGGAATCCAAAGCTGACACATCTCAGAGGTAAAGTCAAGCGTCTAGAACGCTTATGGCTAACCCAGAGCACAGGAAGCGGGACGACTGAGGCCAGGAAACAACGACGGCTCAAGAACACGCTCTCCCTCATGCGGAGAGCTAAGACCGAATACAAGTCCGAGATTACGAGGTCCAAGAAAGAGAGCTGGAAACAGTTCGACAGCCGGGAAAGCGAGAAAGACGTATGGAGTCTTCCATACAGGCTCGCTTCAGGCAAAGTACGAACGATGAAGGCTCTCAACACTGTAACAGGAGCTAAAGGATCCACAACAACTTGGAAAGAGACCTGTGACGCTCTACTAGACACTCTAGTGCCAGACGATGACGTATCGAAGGAGACAGACTATCATGCTGAAAAACGCAGAGCCTGTCTCGGAGGGCTAGACTCCCAGGAGACACCTCCCTTCACCCGGCTTGAAATATTTCAAGCAATCTTTGACAACAAGAACGGGAAGAGTCCAGGCACGGACAGAGTGGAAGTAGAAGTGCTCAAGAAGTCATTACCATTGCTAGACGAAATCGACAAATTGTTCAATGCCTGTTTGAGGTATGGTGTCTTCCCTAAGAGATGGAAGGAAGGAATGTTAATCACTCCTTTGAAATCGCCTGACAGAGATGAGCAGGAAATGAAGTCTTATAGACCGATTTGCCTGCTCAGCGTCATGGGTAAAACCCTTGAACGCCTCATAATAAAAAGGCTTAAAGAACAGCAACAGGACGAGCCAGGGCCTACAGGTATCCAGACATCCGGAGATCAATTCGGATTCAAATCCGGATTGTCGACGGAGGATGCCATCATGAGGCTCAGGCAATTAGTCTAAAGTAGCGATAGTTCTTATGTGATGGCGTTCCCTCTAGACATCTCAGGGGCATTCGACAACTTGTAGTGGCCGAGTCTCCTCAGTGAGCTCAAGAGTCGAAAGTGGCCAGCAAGTCTGTTTAATTTGCTCTCGAGTTACCTTCAGGACAGAGAAGTCTGCATCAGAGCAGACTTCGAAGAGGCCAGAAAGAAGGTGAGCAAAGGATGCCCGCAGGGATCGATTTTCGGCCCAATCGGCTGGAATCTCGACTATGACACCTTACTCAGAGAGCTGCCCAGTAACGGGTTTAACGCAATAGCGTATGCCGACGACATAGTCACCTTGGTCGAAGGCGAAACCCGTACGCAGCTCCGAGAACATGGACAGAGAATGATGGATATTGTCGAAACCTGGTGCGAACAACACAAACTGGACATATCGATCCCGAAATTGGGTATGATATTATTGAAAGGACGACTCGATGCTCGTAAACCCTTAAAGGTTCAACTGAAGGGGCAAACGATCAAAATGCTAAAAGATATGAAGTACCTTGGTGTAACCTTTCAGGAAAGGTTCGGAGTGACGAAGCACATCCAAATCATCGAATCAAAGTGGTACGACCTTCTTGGTCGCTTATCACAGATCTCTGGCGCGAATTGGGGGATGAAAAATAGATCCCTCAGCCTGGTGTACAAGTGCCTATTTACCCCCATAGTTGCGTATGCAGCTGCTGGGTGGTGGAGCGGTGTTGATACTGCCGGAAAGAAGAAGCTTGCATCTTTGCAAAGACGGACTCTAATCTGGCTTTCGAAAGCGTATAATACCGTATGCCATGAGGCACTTCAGGTGATCTCTGCTGCCCTGCCCATCGGCCTAGTGTTGAAGGAAAGAGTAGCTCATTACCACATCAGGCGGAGCAGATCCGTCCTCGTGAACGACGTGCGTATTGAAGTGGACCCCGACAGTAGAACATTGGAAAATGACATCTCTGAAGCCAAAAGAAAAGTTCATATTGAACTTTTGAACGAGTGGCAGAAGAGATGGGACTCTACAGACAGGGGGTCTACCACGCGCAAGTTCATCCGCTCTGTACATGACAGGACTAGAAAGAGTTGGTTACGGCCGAACCACTACACACCACAGTTCCTCACGGGACACGGGTCTTTTAAGTCTTATCTGCACCGTTTCGGGAGAAGCGAAGATCCGAGATGTAACTGTGGGCTCGAGCAAACTTCTGACCATATACTCTTTGACTGTCCCCGTGTAGCCAAGAGCAGACAACCACTCATCGATGCGGTTCACAAGTATGGCCACACGTGGCCATGTGATCCTTCGGTGTTGGTTGACCGCATAGAGATCTATCGGGCGTTTACTAAATTCGCCCGAGAATTCGTTCTCACCTCAGATTGGAACTCCGAGGACGGTGACAGCGATGATTGCGACGTTACTCCACCAACACCAAGTTGGAATGAAAGGGAAAGGTCGAATGTTTCTAGAAAGAGGCCACTTCCCTGGCAATCCAGTGTGAAGCCGTGTACTGTGAAGCTGGTTAGACTGTCTCATCAGGATCTCCAGTCCGTACATCGAGCTTGAAAGGCATCCCCAAAGCCGGGATCGCCTGTTTAAACCTGATTAAGGGAATCGTCAGAACCCTCGACTTTGAACGGCCTCGTGTGAACGACGAGAACAGAGGGTTCAGACACATCACAGAATGCAGAGGAATTTCTCCTACAAATTGCATTCTTATCGAACGTTAGGCCACCTACCGCAAAACCTCCCCGGGGATCCGGGGAGTAATAGGGAGGCATGTTTCGGCATGTCGAAAGTTGGACCAGGATGACTTTACTCTGGTACGCGGGGACTGGGTACGAGCCCCACGTTGACGTACCTCTGTGTCGAAAGTGAAACGTTGGCGTGTCCCAGGCGGGTTGGACTCTGCGTGGTATGTGGTTGCAAACAGGCTTGACGGGTAAAGCATGGTTGACCCGGATGCTGCTTATGTTCGAAAGCGGAAGACGGCGGGGTGCTAAACACCGTCGCATCCCTACCGAGGATTACGGCTCTAGGCTAACCGTCGAATGGAGACGGCGGGCTGTAGTAAGGAGCTGCGGTACACTAACTAGTGGCCTCTCATCGGGGTAAACCAATGCCATAGGGGCTCTCATGAGAGTTTCACTTTTTGAACGCATCGGGGAAGCTTTTGGCACCAACGCCGACAAGGGAAACCGACTAACTGTGAAGCTTGTTGACGAGGGCTCCGGGGCAGGAAATACTGCGGATTGATGCGGTGACACTGCCCTAAGGAAAGACTCTAGTACACTCATAGAATACATGTTAGTTTCCATATTACTAAATTTTATTAAAGATGTGTCTGGACCTTTGTAAAGATGCTTAAATAAGCATTTTACAGATTTTATTGTACCACATATTTCTATATTTATATGACATTCAAATTTAGAAGTAAATGTGGATGATATGGAACAACAAAAGTATTATCCGCAGTTTAGTTTTTGGAGTATATAATTAGTCATCCATCATTCCGTCTGCGATGAATAGGATAACCATTATGAGATAATTCTGTTTGTGAAGTAAAACATTTTGGAAAATTTTTTGTGCAATACGTTTTAGTTTCGTGCATGGAGACACTATTTTTATTCTGAACTCGACAAGGGCCATGAATCATATTTTGTTTTACTAACTCATATATTCTTGGAAATTTGTTTCTATTAGGAATTTCAGCACATATGAGATTATTAATTTGATCTGTGTTTTGAATTTTATCTTTTTCATCTAACCATAATAACTTATGAATACGAGGCGATCCGCGTTTTTGAAATTCGATTACATAAATGTATGAATTCAATTTACCAAGAATTTCTTCCTGCAGTAACTCGTTCATTAATACCTTTACTTTCTGATCAACTACTCGTACTATTAGATCTGGTCTATCGAGTGTACCTTCGTATTCTAATAAGTTTTCTGTAATTTCTTTCCATTTTGGATTACATGTCATTGTTACAAAAATGTCCGGTTTTCCATTATTTTGCATTATGGTTGTTGCATCTAAAAAGTTCTGTTGCATTGCTCTTGGGCTGCCTATAAAACTAGATGGAAAAATAACCATTTTACTAATAGAAATATTTTCATTACTATATCTATTGTTAAGTTGATCCATTAAACCTTTATATTGTTCTGTTCGTATATTATGTTGATCTTTTCTTATAAAATATAAACGATTATTTTCAACTTTCGTTCACGAATTGAGAATAAATTGATTCGATAAACTTTTGAGATTTAAACATGGATTAAATTCTTTTCGTATACTAAATCTGTATGAATAATATTGTAAAGCAGTTATATTATCATATTTTCGTTCACCTGAACTTTTCATAAATGGTTCCCAACCTGAATCATCGTATGGAAATATTAATGGATATACCATTGGATCAATATTTTTGTTAATAATTGCAATTGTTTGAGGTTTTTTTCCTTTTTGAAAAATACATATAACTCTATTGGCAGGTGGTTCTCCATTTTCTCCAACATATACGATAGCAACTTCATTACAAACCGCTATTTGTGATTTATTTTTTAATGTTTTATCTCTAGTTAAATACATTTTAATTTCTTGAACTGGACGATTTAATTCAGTTGAACGTGCATGTTCTTCTTTTTCGATTTCATGCATCATTTTATATGCATTTGCAAATGGATTTATTTCACATAGTACACTATCTAATTCTTGTATTAATTCGTTGTCTAAATTGTTCTGATGACATTGAGGTAATCTATATTAATTTGCTATTTCATTGTCTGGTATATATAATTGGCCAAATTTTGGATTTTCAGATTCATTTGGATGTAACGCATACGTATTGTGGTAAATTTCATCACAAATATTTAATACTTGCAGTCCAGCAGTAGTAAAATGAGCTAATTTTGCACCAAAACTTGCAAATGCTAATAAATTGTTGTAAATTCTTATATTTTGTTTAAAATTTTTATCTTTAATAGATTGTTCTATTAAATAAGTCTTAAAAGTTTTAGGATACGGAGTTATACTTTCAAGTTTTACTTTGTTTCCATGAAAACAATCGGGATACTTATTATCTTTTTTTATTTCGTTTCTGAAATGTATTGCTTCGCAAAATTGACATTTGTAAATAAGTTTTCCAAGATAATTGCACTCAATTGTCGATTCATAAAATTCTGCCAACTTATGTACTTTGGTCATTTGTTTTCATTTTGACTTTTAGTTACTAGAATTTGCTTTTTTCTAGATTGAGATACTCTACATTTTCGTTTTCGGTCTGTTTCACTCTTCATTTTAAAGGTTTCATTTTTTTCAACTTCAAATTGTGAAGCCCGAAATTTGTGTATTTGTTCTGGTTCAGCTATTTTGTGTGCCTTAATCATTTGTTTTCTTTTCTCACTATTTATTCTAGAAATTTCTTTTTTTTATCTGCATATTGTGATGCTCTAAACTTACGTTGTCGTTCTGCTTCGGCTAATTTTTGTTCTTCAGACATTTATATTCTTTTCTTGGTTTTTATTACTGAGATTTCTTTTTTTTTTATCTGTAGATTGAGATGCTCTAAACTTACGTTGTCATTCTGCTTCGGCTAATTTTTGTTCTTCAGTCATTTCTTGTCTTTTCATGGTTTTTATTACTGAGATTTCTTTCTTTTTATCTGCAGATTAAGATGCTCTAAACTCACGCACTCGCTTTGCTTCAGCTAATTTGTATTCTTCAGCCATTTGTTCTCTTTTCTTGGGTTTCATTACTGAGATTTCTTTTTTTTTATTTGCAGATTGTGATGCTCTAAACTTACGTTGTCGTTCTGCTTCGGCTAATTTTTGTTCTTCAGTCATTTGTATTCCTGTCTTAGTTTTTATTACTGAGATTTCTTTCTTTTTATCTGCAGATTGAGATACTCTAAACTCACCCACTCGCTTTGCACCAGCTAATTTGTATTCTTCAGTCATTTGTACTCTTTTCTTGGTTTTTATTATTGAGATTTCTTTCTTTTTATCTGCAGATTGAGATGTTCTAAACCCATGCACTCGCTTTGCCTCAGCTAATTTTTGTTCTTCAGTCATTTGTATTCTTTTCTTGCTTTTCATTATTGAGATTTCTTTTTTTTTATCTGCAGATTGAGATGTTCTAAACCCACGCACTCGCTGTGCCTCAGCTAATTTGTATTCTTCAGTCATTTGTTCTCTTTTTTTACTTTTTATTAGTGAGATTTCTTTTTCTTTATCTGCAGATTGAGATGCTATAAACTCACGCACTCGCTTTGCCTCAGCTAATTTTTGTTCTTCAGTCATTTGTATTCTTTTCTTGGTTTTTATTACTGAGATTTCTTTTTTTTATCTGTAGATTGAGATGCTCTAAACTTACGTTGTCATTCTGCTTCGGCTAATTTTTGTTCTTCAGTCATTTCTTGTCTTTTCATGGTTTTTATTACTGAGATTTCTTTCTTTTTATCTGCAGATTGAGATGCTCTAAACTCACGCACTCGCTTTGCTTCAGCTAATTTGTATTCTTCAGCCATTTGTTCTCTTTTCTTGGTTTTCATTACTGAGATTTCTTTTTTTTATCTGCAGATTGTGATGCTCTAAACTTACGTTGTCGTTCTGCTTCGGCTAATTTTTGTTTTTGAGTCATTTGTTTTATTTTTTTGTCTTTAATTGTTGCTGATTCTGTTTCTCCATCTTCGGACTGAGATGGTCGTAATTTTCTTTTACATTCTAATTTATTAATTTTGCTTTGTTGTTTTATTTCAAAGTGTTTGTTCTATATAACGTGTAGCTCTTTATTCTGTTGGTTATACTTCTTTATATCTACATCTTTAATTTGTAGTTTTAGTGTGTCAGCAAAAGTAAGTTTTGTTTTTTGTTTTGTTATTTCTGTTTTACTATCATTAATAGTCGTCCGTTTTCTTTTAATTCTTTATGAAATTTGTTATCTTGTTTAATTAAATCGATTTACTCATGAATCAATGGAACATTTAGCAATGAATTATGATAAGTAGCCGAATACTCTGATATATTATAATTTTTAAAAACTTGTTTTAATTATGAATTACAATTTTGTTTTTATGACTCTGATTATTTGGAATAACACTTCTAAAAATAGGAAACATTTTAACTGATTGATTTTTATAAGTCATTTCTAAATGGCTTCTCATCATTGATTCACCGAATATTATATTACAAGTACAAACACCATTAGAAATTGATATTGCGAAAGCTATATAGCAAATAAACCACAATTGTAAGTTTGTGATTGATTTTGAGCGTATTCCTGTACAATTGTAATTGATTTTTTATTGGAAAATAATCTGTTTATGTATTTCAAGTGATCATTTCGAAGACCTGAATATAAACTATCAAATACATGAATAAATTTTTTATCATACCAAATGCAAATCCAGTGTCCCATATTACTTGGACCACTAAACAATATTTGTATAAATTTTTCATCATAAGAACGCTCTTTAATATTGTTCAAAGTGGATAAAAAAATTGTATCTTGCATTTTAAAATGTGGATTTAATTTCATAAATTCAAACATATGCCTATCAAAGAGGCACTTTGCGGCATTTAATTTTGACTTATAGTCAGTTAATCGATAGCTTTATTAATTATCTATCCATACAGATTTGCATTGGACGACAGAGAAACGTGTATATTTTGAAACAATCCTTAACGTTATATTATATAATATAGAGATTATTAATATTATTTAATTTTTTATATTATTTTAATAATCTAAATTTTTTATTTAAATACAATATTATTTTATAATTTAATTTTTACTTATAGGCAGTCAATCGATAGCTTTTTAAATCTGTTTTTTAATTAAATCTTAAGGATTATTTATCTTGTTTTAAACCCCCTTTACCTGAATTGTTAGATAATTAAAAAAGCCATCGATCGACTGCCTATAAGTCAAAATTAAATAACGAAAAGTACCCCGTTTAGTCGGATAACGTTAAAGGTTGTTTCAAAATATACATGCTTCCCTTACATAGAAGCTTTCAAGGGTGTGTTGCCTAATTGGAATCCAGCTGAATAGATAGATAAGTAAAAAAGCTATCGATTGAATCCCTATAAGTCAAAATTAAATACTGCAAAGTATCCCTTTTAATCGCATAACGTTAAGGGTTTTTCAAAATATTCAAGTCTTTACGCATTTTATTACGTAAATTTCTGTATGTGCGTGTGCGTGAGCATACATACACATACGTACATACATACATGTACACATGCACATTTATGAACATTTATATTTGTTGAAAAAACAATATAGTTTAAGCGAACAGTTGAAATACTGGTGTTACCAGTGACGTGTTGTTATTATAGCGCTGAAATTACTGGTGAAATATCAAACGTATTTATGACGTCCTAAGTATTAAATTCTTATTCCACATTAGTTTTTGTGAAATTAATAATGATTTAACTAAAAATAACTGTGTCCAGAGAAAAAAAAACTTTATAAACGAACGAAGTAGGGGCAATCTGATTGCCCATATAATTGACTGTAAGACCGATAAAAATATTAATCAATTTAGTTATACTACAGTCGACATAAGTAATATTTTATTAATTTATAAACGAACGCAGTATTATCATCATGATATTCCGTAGCATGAAGGTATTACTGCGGTGCATCATTATCTTACTCTTTATACTACGTTATAAAATATACTAATTGTTTTCTAAAGTACAAAATTAATCATTAACAACTTGTATTATTCTTTAATATACTTATGTTGATCGAATTTAGTAAGTCACATTTATTTTACATCAGCGTAAAGCAACTTTTGCACGAATCGCAGTAATACCTTCATACGCAGTAATATCCTCACTTAGCACAGCACTAGTCACAATCGGAAAGATTTTAACTGGTCGATTTTATATAAATAAACTACAATTGTAAGTTTTTAATTGATTTTAAACGTATTCCTGTATATAATATATGAATAAATTTGTTATTATACCAATTGCAAATCCACTGTCCCATATCAGTTGGACCACGAAACAATATTTGTATACATTTTTCATGGTAAGAACGTTGTTTAATATTTTTCATAGCGGATAAAAAAATTGTATCTTGCATTTTAAAATGTGGATTTAATTTCATAATTTCATACATATACCTATCATCTAACATTCTATACGCTGTATTGCCATCTTGTTGAATTACAAATCGTATCGGGACGTTTCGTCACAGGACATTTCATCTTAAGGACTTTTCACCGTACGGACTATTCATCGCAAGTACTTCTCATTGCATGGACTTTTCATCGTAATGATGGAATTTTCAATACATTACATTATCAAAATCCGTCGAGTTTACGGGATACATGTTCAAAGATACTTGTTTTAATGAACACTTATTTAAATTATTATTTGTATTTTTTTTATTTGTTATTTTCCTAAAATAATGTATTTCAGAAATCAATAAAAAAACAATGTTAAATTGAAACGTTACAATTATTTAAGAATTAATTTCCCTTTTTTAATTTCCACTCTTTAGTTGGTTATTGGGTATTAGGGTTATTAGATATTAGGGTTATTGGGTATTAGGGTTATTGGGAACTGGGGTATTGGGGTATTGGGGTATTGGGGTATTAGCGTTATTGGGTACGTTCGTACAATGAAAATTCCATCTTTGCAATGATAAGTCCGTGCAATGAAAAGTCCTTGCGATGAAAAGTCCGTGCGATCAAAAGTCCGTGCGATAAAAAGTCCGTGCGATGTAAAGTCCGTCATGAAACATCCGACAATGAAATGTTCTGCGACGAAACGTCCGTGACCTATTACAAATTCATGATTAATTTCTAGAAATTTATATTTTTTCAATTTTGCTTTACTAAACTATTAGCATAATTTTGATGAAAATTTTTATTTAGTTATAATGAGTGTAGACTTATTATAAAATTATCGTATGTTACACAGAGCAAAAAAAACTGCGTTAAATATTAATTAAATTAATTAATTTACTAATTATTACATTTTAAACTAATTTAAGGTCATTACAAATGTATGTTTTCTTTTCATATTATTCAATTTAATTATTGAATCACAAAATATTAGGCATTAACCTTACAACATTTATTAGATACAAAAAAGCAAGAATTTTACGACAACAAATTTAATTATAAATTAAAATGGAAACAATTTGTGTAGCAGAGTTTGTTCAATTATCCATAATTTATCTAAAACGCCGCATTAGACAAAAGTAACTACGGTTTTTTTTATATTTTCCATTTTTAATATTTTGCTCCCAATCTACTGGAAAGTCCACATTCCATATTCCTTGGATTAAAAAAAATACTGTCACATCCTGGAGACGATGTCAAAGTGGTCAGGCTGACCCCCATATCATCCGGACATCGTCTACAGGAAAGTCTACATTCCATTCTGCATAAATAAGCAAAAAATATTGTCACTTCCTGGAGATGATGACCAGGTGGTCAGGGTGACCTCCTTATCATCCGGACATCGTCTACAGGAAAGTCTACATGCCATTCTGCATAAATATGCAAAAAATATTGTCAATTCCTGGAGATGATGTCCAGGTGGTCACGGTGTACTCCATATCAGCCGGACAACGTCTACAGGAAAGTCTACATTCCATTCTGCATAAATATGCAAAAATATTGTTACTTCCTGGGGATGATGTCCAGGTGGTCTGGGTGTACTCCATATCATCCGGACATCGTCTACAGGAAAGTCTACATGCCATTCTGCATAAATATGCAAAAAATATTGTCACTTCCTGGAGTTGATGTCCAGGTGGTCAGGCTGACCCCCGTATCATCCGGACATCGTCTTCAAGAAAGTGTACATGCCATTCTGCATAAATATGCAAAAGATTTCTTTTTTTTTATCTGCAGATTGAGATGTTCTAAACTCACGCACTCGTTGTGCCTCAGCTAATTTGTATTCTTCAGTCATTTGTTCTCTTTTCTTGCTTTTTATTAGTGAGATTTCTTTTTCTTTATCTGCAGATTGAGATGCTATAAACTCACGCACTCGCTTTGCTTTAGCTAATTTTTGTTCTTCAGTCATTTGTATTCTTTTCTTGGTTTTTATTACTGAGATTTCTTTTTTTTTTATCTGCAGATTGTGATGCTTAAACTTACGTTGTTGTTCTGCTTCGGCTATTTTTTGTTTTTGAGTCATTTGTTTTATTTTTTTGTCTTTAATTGTTGCAGATTCTATTTCTCCATCTTCGGACTGAGATTGTCGTAATTTTCTTTTACATTCTGATTTATTAATTTTGCTTTGTTGTTTTATATCAAATTGTTTGTTTTTTTATAACGTGTAGCTCTTTATTCTGTTTGTTATACTTCTTTATATCTACATCTTTAATTTATAGTTTTAGTGTGTCAGCAAAAGTAAGTTTTGTTTTTTGTTTTGTTATTTCTGTTTTACTATCATTAATAGTCGACCGTTTTCTTTTAATTCTTTATGAAATTTGTTATCTTGTTTAATTAAATCGATTGACTCATTAATCAATGGAACATTTAGCAATGAATTATGATAAGTAGCGAGTACTCTGATATATTATAATTTTTAAAAACTTTTTTTAATTATGAATTACAATTTTGTTTTTATGACTCCGATTATTTGGAATAACACTTCTAAAAATAGGAAACATTTTAACTGATTGATTTTTATAAATCATTTCTAAATGGCTTCTCATCATTGATTCATCGAATATTATATTACAAGTACAAACACCATTAGAAATTGATATTGCGAAAGCTATATAGCAAATAAACCACAATTGTAAGTTTGTGATTGATTTTGAGCGTATTCCTGTACAATTGTAATTGATTTTTTATTGGAAAATAATCTGTTTATGTATTTCAAGTGATCATTTCGAAGACCTGAATATAAACTATCAAATACATGAATAAATTTTTTATCATACCAAATGCAAATTCAGTGTCCCATATTACTTGGACCACTAAACAATATTTGTATAAATTTTTCATCATAAGAACGCTCTTTAATATTGTTCAAAGCGGATAAAAAAATTGTATCTTGCATTTTAAAATGTGGATTTAATTTCATAAATTCAAACATATGCCTATCAAAGAGGTACTTTGCGGCATTTAATTATGACTTATAGTCAGTTAATCGATAGCTTTATTAATTATCTATCCATACAGATTTGCATTGGACGACAGAGAAACGTGTATATTTTGAAACAATCCTTAACGTTATATTATATAATATAGAGATTATTAATATTATTTAATTTTTTATATTATTTTAATAATCTAAATTTTTTATTTAAATATAATATTATTTTATAATTTAATTTTTACTTATAGACAGTCAATCGATTGCTTTTTAAATCTGTTTTTTAATTAAATCTTAAGGGTTATTTATCTTGTTTTAAACCCCCCTTTACCTGAATTGTTAGATAATTAAAAAAGCTATCGATCGACTGCCTATAAGTCAAAATTAAATAACGAAAAGTACCCCTTTTAGTCGGATAACATTAAAGGTTGTTTCAAATATACATGCTTCCCTTACATAGAAGCTTTCAAGGGTGTGTTGCCTAACTGAAATCCAGCTGAATAGATAGATAATTAAAATAGCTATCGATTGACTCCCTATAAGTCAAAATTAAATACTGCAAAGTATCCCTTTTAATCGAATAACGTTAAGGGTTGTTTCAAATTATTCACGTCTTTACGCATTTTATTACGTAAATTTCTGTATGTGCGTGTGCGTGAGCATACATACACATACGTACATACATACATGCACACATGCACATTTATGAACATTTATATTTGTTGAAAAAACAATATAGTTTAACGAACAGTTGAAATGCTGGTAATACCAGTGACGTGTTGTTATTATAGCGCTGAAATTACTGGTGAAATATCAAACGTATTTTTTACGTCCTAAGTATTAAATTCTTATTCCACATTAGTTTTTGTGAAATTAATAATGATTTAACTAAAACTAACTGTGTCCAGAGAAAAAAAAACTTTATAAACGAACGCAGTTTTATCATCATGATATTCCGTGGCATGAAGGTATTACTGCGGTGCATCATTATCTTACTCTTTATACTACGTTATAAAATATACTAATTGTTCTCTAAAGTACAAAATTAATCATTAACAACTTGTATTATTCTTTAATATACTTATGTTGATCGAATTTAGTAAGTCACATTTATTTTACATCAACGTAAAGCAACTTTTGCACGAATCGCGGTAATACCTTCATACGCAGTAATATCCTCACTTAGCACGGCACTAGTCACAATCGGAAAGTCTTTAACTGGTCGATTTTATATAAATAAACTACAATTGTAAGTTTTTAATTGATTTAAAACGTATTCCTGTATATAATATATGAATAAATTTGTTATTATACCAATTGCAAATCCACTGTCCCATATCAGTTGGACCACGAAACAATATTTGTATACATTTTTCATCGTAAGAAAGTTGTTTAATATTGTTCATGGCGGATAAAAAAATTGTTTCTTGCATTTTAAAATGTGGATTTAATTTCATAATTTCATAATTTCATACATATACCTATCATCTAACATTCTATACGCTGTATTGCTATCTTGTTGAATTACAAATCGTACCCGGACGTTTCGTCACAGGACATTTCATCTTAAGGACTTTTCACCGAACGGACTATTCATCGCAAGTACTTCTCATTGCATGGACTTTTCATCGTGATGATGGAGTTTTCAATACATTACATTATCAAAATCCGTCGAGTTTACGGGATACATGTTCAAAGATACTTGTTTTAATGAACACTTATTTAAATTATTATTTGTATTTTTTTTATTTGTTATTTTCCTAAAAATAATGTATTTCAGAATTTAATAAAAAAACAATGTTAGATTGAAACGTTACAATTATTTAAGAAATAATTTCCCTTTTTTAATTACCACTCTTTAATTGGTTATTGGGTATTAGGGTTATTGGGTATTAGGGATATTGGGTACTGGGGTATTGGGGTATTAGGGTATTGGGGTATTAGCGTTATTGGGTACGTTCGTACAATGAAAATTCCATCTTTGCAATGATAAGTCCGTGCAATGAAAAGTCCTTGCGATGAAAAGTCCGTGCGATAAAAAGTCCGTGCGATAAAAAGTCCGTGCGATGTAAAGTCCATCATGAAACATCCGACAATGAAATATTCTGCGACGAAACGTCCGTGACCCATTAAAAATTCATGATTAATTTCTAGAAATTTATATTTTTTCAATTTTGCTTTACTAAACTATTAGCATAATTTTGATGAAAATTTTTATTTAGTTATAATGAGTGTAGACTTATTATAAAATTATCGTATGTTACACAAAGCAAAAAAAACTGCGTTAAATATTAATTAAATTAATTAATTTACTAATTATTACATTTTAAACTAATTTAAGGTCATTACAAATGTATGTTTTCTTTTCATATTATTCAATTTAATTATTGAATCACAAAATATTAGGCATTAACCTTACAACATTTATTAGATACAAAAAAGCAAGAATTTTACGACAACAAATTTAATTATAAATTAAAATGGAAACAATTTGTGTAGCAGAATTTGTTCAATTATCCATAATTTATCTAAAACGCCGCATTAGACAAAAGTAACTACGGTTTTTTTATATTTTCCATTTTTAATATTTTGCTCCCAATCTACTGGAAAGTCCACATTCCATATTCCTTGGATTAAAAAAAATACTGTCACATCCTGGAGACGATGTCAAAGTGGTCAGGCTGACCCCCATATCATCCGGACATCGTCTACAGGAAAGTCTACATTCCATTCTGCATAAATAAGCAAAAAATATTGTCACTTCTTGGAGATGATGACCAGGTGGTCAGGGTGACCTCCTTATCATCCGGACATCGTCTACAGGAAAGTCTACATGCCATTCTGCATAAATATGCAAAAAATATTGTCAATTCCTGGAGATGATGTCCAGGTGGTCAGGGTGTACCTCCAGGCGATCGGAAATCGTCTACAGGAAAGTCCACATGCCATTCGGCATAAATATGAAAAAAATATTGTTACTTCCTGGAGATGATGTCCAGGTGGTCAGGGCTGACCCCATATCATCCGGGCATCGTCTACAGGAAAGTCTACATTCCATTCTGCATAAATATGAAAAAATATTGTACTTCCTGGAGATGAGTCCAGGTGGTCAGGGTGTACCTCCATATCATCCGGACATCGTCTACAGGAAAGTCTACATTCCATTCTGCATAAATAAGCAAAAAATATTGTTACTTACCTGGGGATGATGGTCCAGGTGGTCTGGGTGTACTCATATCATCCGGACTCGTCTACAGGAAATTCTACATGGCCATTCTGCATAAATTATGCAAAAAATATTGTCACTTCCTGGAGATGATGTCAAAGTGGTCAGGCTGACCCCCATATCATCCGGACATCGCCTACAGGAAATCTACATTCCATCTGCATAAATATGCAAAAATATTGTTACTTCTGGGGATGATGTCCAGGTGGTCTGGGTGGTACCTCATATCACCGGACATCGTCTACAGGAAAGCTACCTACATGCCATTCTGCAAATATGCAAAAAATATTGTCACTTCCTGGAGATGATGTCCAGGTGGTCAGGCTGACCCCCATATCATCCGGACATCGTCTACAAGAAAGTGTACATGCCATTCTGCATAAATATGCAAAAGATTTCTTTTTTTTATCTGCAGATTGAGATGTTCTAAACTCACGCACTCGTTGTGCCTCAGCTAATTTGTATCTTCAGTCATTTGTTCTCTTTCTTGCTTTTTATTAGTGAGATTTCTTTTTTCTTTATCTGCAGATTGAGATGCTATAAACTCACGCACTCGCTTTGCTTTAGCTAATTTTTGTTCTTCAGTTCATTGTATCTTTTCTTGGTTTTATTACTGAGATTTCTTTTTTTTTATCTGCAGATTGTGATGCTTAAACTTACGTTGTTGTTCTGCTTCGGCTATTTTTTGTTTTTGAGTCATTTGTTTTATTTTTTGTCTTTAATTGTTGCAGATTCTGTTTCTCCATCTTCGGACTGAGATGGTCGTAATTTTCTTTTACATTCTGATTTATTAATTTGCTTTGTTGTTTTATTTCAAATTGTTTGTTTTTTTATAACGTGTAGCTCTTTATTCTGTTTGTTATACTTCTTTATATCTACATCTTTAATTTATAGTTTTAGTGTGTCAGCAAAAGTAAGTTTTGTTTTTTGTTTTGTTATTTCTGTTTTACTATCATTAATAGTCGACCGTTTTCTTTTAATTCTTTATGAAATTTGTTATCTTGTTTAATTAAATCGATTGACTCATTAATCAATGGAACATTTAGCAATGAATTATGATAAGTAGCGAGTACTCTGATATATTATAATTTTTAAAAACTTGTTTTAATTATGAATTACAATTTTGTTTTTATGACTCCGATTATTTGGAATAACACTTCTAAAAATAGGAAACATTTTAACTGATTGATTTTTATAAATCATTTCTAAATGGCTTCTCATCATTGATTCATCGAATATTATATTACAAGTACAAACACCATTAGAAATTGATATTGCGAAAGCTATATAGCAAATAAACCACAATTGTAAGTTTGTGATTGATTTTGAGCGTATTCCTGTACAATTGTAATTGATTTTTTATTGGAAAATAATCTGTTTATGTATTTCAAGTGATCATTTCGAAGACCTGAATTTAAACTATCAAATACATGAATAAATTTTTTATCATACCAAATGCAAATTCAGTTTCCCATATTACTTGGACCACTAAACAATATTTGTATAAATTTTTCATCATAAGAACGCTCTTTAATATTGTTCAAAGCGGATAAAAAAATTGTATCTTGCATTTTAAAATGTGGATTTAATTTCATAAATTCAAACATATGCCTATCAAAGAGGTACTTTGCGGCATTTAATTATGACTTATAGTCAGTTAATCGATAGCTTTATTAATTATCTATCCATACAGATTTGCATTGGACGACAGAGAACGTGTATATTTTGAAACAATCCTTAACGTTATATTATATAATATAGAGATTATTAATATTATTTAATTTTTTATATTATTTTAATAATCTAAATTTTTTATTTAAATATAATATTATTTATAATTTAATTTTTACTTATAGACAGTCAATCGATTGCTTTTTAAATCTGTTTTTTAATTAAATCTTAAGGGTTATTTATCTTGTTTTAACCCCCCTTTACCTGAATTGTTAGATAATTAAAAAAGCTATCGATCGACTGCCTATAAGTCAAAATTAAATAACGAAAAGTACCCCTTTTAGTCGGATAACATTAAAGGTTGTTTCAATATACATGCTTCCCTTACATAGAAGCTTTCAAGGGTGTGTTGCCTAACTGAAATCCAGCTGAATAGATAGATAATT
Source organism: Theocolax elegans (assembly GCA_026168455.1). Taxonomy (NCBI): domain Eukaryota; kingdom Metazoa; phylum Arthropoda; class Insecta; order Hymenoptera; family Cerocephalidae; genus Theocolax; species Theocolax elegans. Next base: position 45,985,351 of record CM047428.1, on the reverse strand, counting down.
AAAATAGCTATCGATTGCACTCCCTATAAGTCAAAATTAAATACTGCAAAGTATCCCTTTTAATCGAATAACGTTAAGGGTTGTTTCAAATTATTCACGTCTTTACGCATTTTATTACGTAAATTTCTGTACTGTGCGTGTGCGTGAGCATACATACACATACGTACATACATACATGCACACATGCACATTTATGAACATTTATATTTGTTGAAAAAACAATATAGTTTAAGCGAACAGTTGAAATGCTGGTGTTACCAGTGACGTGGTTGTTATTATAGCGCTGAAATTACTGGTGAAATATCAAACGTATTTTTTACGTCCTAAGTATTAATTCTTATTTCCACATTAGTTTTTGTGAAATGAAAGTAATGATTTAACTAAAACTAACTGTGTCCAGAGAAAAAAAAACTTTATAAAACGAACGCAGTTTTATCATCATGAGATTCCGTGGCATGAAGGTATTACTGCGGTGCATCATTATCTTACTCTTTATACTCCGTTATAAAATATACTAATTGTTCTCTAAAGTACAAAATTAATCATTAACAACTGTATTATTCTTTAAATACTTATGTTGATCGAATTTAGTAAGTCACATTTATTTACATCAACGTAAAGCAACTTTTGCACGAATCGCGGTAAGACCTTCATACGCAGTAATATCCTCACTTAGCACGGCACTAGTCACAATCGAAAGTCTTTAACTGGTCGATTTTATATAAATAACTACAATTGTAAGTTTTTAATTGATTTAAAACGTATTCCTGTATATATATATGAATAAATTTGTTATTATACCAATTGCAAATCCACTGTCCCATATCAGTTGGACCACGAAACAATATTTGTATACATTTTTTCATCGTAAGAAAGTTGTTTAATAGTGTTCATGGCGGATAAAAAATTGTTTCTTGCATTTTAAAATGTGGATTTAATTTCATAATTTCATACATATACCTATCATCTAACATTCTATACGCTGTATTGCTATCTTGTTGAATTACAAATCGTACCGGACGTTTCGTCACAGGACATTTCATCTTAAGGACTTTTCCCGAACGGACTATTCATCGCAAGTACTTCTCATTGCATGGACTTTTCATCGTGATGATGGAGTTTTCAATACATTACATTATCAAAATCCGTCGAGTTTACGGGATACATGTTCAAAGATACTTGTTTTAATGAACACTTATTAAATTATTATTTGTATTTTTTTTATTTGTTTTTTCCTAAAATAATGTATTTCAGAATTTAAATAAAAAACAATGTTAGATTGAAACGTTACAATTATTTTAAGAAATAATTTCCCTTTTTTAATTACCACTCTTTAATTGGTTATTGGGTATTAGGGTTATTGGGTATTAGGGATATGGGGTACTGGGGTATTGGGGTATTAGGGTATTGGGGTATTAGCGTTATTGGGTACGTTCGTACAATGAAAATTCCATCTTTGCAATGATAAGTCCGTGCAATGAAAAGTCCTTGCGATGAAAAGTTCGTGCGATAAAAAGTTCCGTTGCGATAAAAAGTCCGTGCGATGTAAGTCCATCATGAAACATCCGACAATGAATATTCTGCGACGAAACGTCCGTGACCCATTACAAATTCATGATTAATTTCTAGAAATTTATATTTTTTCAATTTTGCTTTACTAAACTATTAGCATAATTTTGATGAAAATTTTTATTTAGTTATAATGAGTGTAGACTTATTATAAAATTATCGTATGTTACACAGAGCAAAAAAAACTGCGTTAAATATTAATTAAATTAATTAATTACTAATTATTACATTTTAAACTAATTTAAGGTCATTACAAATGTATGTTTTCTTTTCATATTATTCAATTTAATTATTGAATCACAAAATATTAGGCATTAACCTTACAACATTTATTAGATACAAAAAAGCAAGAATTTTACGACAACAAATTTAATTATAAATTAAAATGGAAACAATTTGTGTAGCAGAGTTTGTTCAATTATCCATAATTTATCTAAAACGCCGCATTAGACAAAGTACTACGGTTTTTTTTATATTTTCCATTTTTAATATTTTGCTCCCATCTACTGGAAAGTCCACATTCCATATTCCTTGGATTAAAAAAAATACTGTCACATCCTGGAGACGATGTCAAAGTGGTCAGGCTGACCCCCATATCATCCGGACATCGTCTACAGGAAAGTCTACATTCCATTCTGCATAAATAAGCAAAAAATATTGTCACTTCCTGGAGATGATGACCAGGTGGTCAGGGTGACCTCCTTATCATCCGGACATCGTCTACAGGAAAGTCTACATGCCATTCTGCATAAATATGCAAAAAATATTGTCACTTCCTGGAGATGATGTCCAGGTGGTCAGGGTGACCTCCAGGCGATCGGAAATCGTCTACAGGAAAGTCCACATGCCATTCGGCATAAATATGAAAAAAATATGTTACTTCCTGGAGATGATGTCCAGGTGGTCAGGCTGACCCCCATATCATCCGGACATCGTCTACAGGAAAGTCTACATTCCATTCTGCATAAATAAGCAAAAAACATTGTCACTTCCTGGAGATGATGTCCAGGTGGCCAGGGTGACCTCCATATCATCCGGACATCGTCTACTGGAAAGTCTACATGCCATTCTGCACAAATATGCAAAAAATATTGTCACTTCCTGGAGATGATGTCCAGGTGGTCAGGCTGACCCCATATCATCCGGACATCGTCTACAAGAAAGTGTACATGCCATTCTGCATAAATATGCAAAAGATTCTTTTTTTTTATCTGCAGATTGAGATGTTCTAAACTCACGCACTCGTTGTGCCTCTAATTTGTATTCTTCAGTCATTTGTTCTCTTTTCTTGCTTTTTTAGTGGATTTCTTTTTCTTTATCTGCAGATTGAGATGCTATAACTCACGCACTCGCTTTGCCTCAGCTAATTTTGTTCTTCAGTCATTTGTATTCTTTCTTGGTTTTTTATTACTGAGATTTCTTTTTTTTTATCTGCAGATTGTGATGCTTAACTTACGTTGTTGTTCTGCTTCGGCTATTTTTTGTTTTTGAGTCATTTGTTTTATTTTTTGTCTTTAATTGTTGCAGATTCTATTTCTCATCTTCGGACTGAGATTGTCGTAATTTTCTTTTACATTCTGATTTATTAATTTTGCTTTGTTGTTTTATTCAAATTGTTTGTTTTTTTATAACGTGTAGCTCTTTATTCTGTTGTTATACTTCTTTATATCTACATCTTTAATTTGTAGTTTTGTGTGTCAGCAAAAGTAAGTTTTGTTTTTTGTTTTGTTATTTCTGTTTTACTATCATTAATAGTCGACCGTTTTCTTTAATTCTTTATGAAATTTGTTATCTTGTTTAATTAAATCGATTGACTCATTAATCAATGGAACATTTAGCAATGAATTATGATAAGTAGCCGATACTCTGATATTATAATTTTTTAAAACTTGTTTTAATTATGAATTACAATTTTGTTTTTATGACTCCGATTATTTGGAATAACACTTCTAAAAATAGGAAACATTTTAACTGATTGATTTTTATAAATCATTTCTAAATGGCTTCTCATCATTGATTCATCGAATATTAATTACAAGACAAACACCATTAGAAATTGATATTGCGAAAGCTATAGCAAATAAACCACAATTGTAAGTTTGTGATGATTTTGAGCGTATTCTGTACAATTGTAATTGATTTTTTATTGGAAAATAATCTGTTTATGTATTCAAGTGATCATTTCGAAGACCTGAATATAAACCTATCAATACATGAATAAATTTTTTATCATACCAAATGCAAATCCAGTGTCCCATATTACTTGGACCACTAAACAATATTTGTATAAATTTTCATCATAAGAACGCTCTTTAATATTGTTCAAAGTGGATAAAAAAATTGTATCTTGCATTTTAAAATGTGGATTAATTTCATAAATTCAAACATATGCCTATCAAAGAGGTACTTTGCGGCATTTAATTTGACTTATAGTCAGTTAATCGATAGCTTTTTAATTATCTATCCATTCAGATTTGCATTGGACGACAGAGAAACGTGTATATTTTGAAACAACCCTTAACGTTATATTATATAATATAGAGATTATTAATATTATTTAATTTTTTATATTATTTTAATAATCTAAATTTTTTATTTAAATTTAATATTATTTTATAATTTAATTTTTACTTATAGGCAGTCAATCGATAGCTTTTTAAATCTGTTTTTTAATTAAATCTTAAGGGTTATTTATCTTGTTTTAAACCCCCCTTTATCTGAATTGTTAGATAATTAAAAAAGCTATCGATCGACTGCCTATAAGTCAAAATTAAATAACGCAAAGTACCCCTTTTAGTCGGATAACGTTAAAGGTTGTTTCAAATATACATGCTTCCCTTACATAGAAGCTTTCAAGGGTGTGTTGCCTAATTGGAATCCAGCTGAATAGATAGATAATTAAAAGCTATCGATTGACTCCCTATAAGTCAAAATTAAATACTGCAAAGTATCCCTTTTAATCGAATAACGTTAAGGGTTGTTTCAAATATTCACGTCTTTACGCATTTTATTACGTAAATTTCTGTATGTGCGTGTGCGTGAGCATACATACACATACGTACATACATACATGCACATGCACATTTATGAACATTTATATTTGTTGAAAAAACAATATAGTTTAAGCAAACAGTTAAATGCTGGTGTTACCAGTGACGTGTTGTTATTATAGCGCTGAAATTACTGGTGAAATATCAAACGTATTTTTACGTCCTAAGTATTAAATTCTTATTCCACATTAGTTTTTGTGAAATTAATAATGATTTAACTAAAAATAACTGTGTCCAGAGAAAAAAAAACTTTATAAACGAACGCAGTATTATCATCATGATATTCCGTAGCATGAAGGTATTACTGCGGTGCATCATTATCTTACTCTTTATACTACGTTATAAAATATACTGATTGTTCTCTAAAGTACAAAATTAATCATTAACAACTTGTATTATTCTTTAATATACTTATGTTGATCGAATTTAGTAAGTCACATTTATTTTACATCAACGTAAAGCAACTTTTGCACGAATCGCAGTAATACCTTCATACGCAGTTACCTCCTTAGCACAGCATAGTCACAATCGGAAAGTTTTAACTGGTCGATTTTATATAAATAAACTACAATTGTAAGTTTTTAATTGATTTAAACGTATTCCTGTATATAATATATGAATAAATTTGTTATTATACCAATTGCAATCCACTGTCCCATATCAGTTGGACCACGAAACAATATTTGTATACATTTTTCATCGTAAGAACGTTGTTTAATATTGTTCATAGCGGATAAAAAAATTGTATCTTGCATTTTAAAATGTGGATTTAATTTCATAATTTCATACATATATACCTATCATCTAACATTCTATACGCTGTATTGCCATCTTGTTGAATTACAAATCGTATCCGGACGTTTCGTCACAGGACATTTCATCTTAAGGACTTTTCACCGTAACGGACTATTCATCGCAAGTACTCTCATTGCATGGACTTTTCATCGTAATGATGGAATTTTCAATACATTACATTATCAAAATCCGTCGAGTTTACGGGATACATGTTCAAAGATACTTGTTTTAATGAACACTTATTTAAATTATTATTTGTATTTTTTTTATTTGTTATTTTCCTAAAAATAATGTATTTCAGAATAATAAAACAATGTTAAATTGAAACGTTACAATTATTTAAGAATTAATTTCCCTTTTTTAATTTCCACTCTTTAATTGGTTATTGGTATTAGGGTTATTGGGTATTAGGGTTATTGTATTAGGGTTATTGGTATTAGGGTTTGGTATTGGTATTGGGTACTGGGGTATTGGGGTATTGTATTAGCGTTATTGGGTACGTTCGTACAATGAAATTCCATCTTTGCAATGATAAGTCCGGGCAATGAAAAGTCCTTGCGATGAAAAGTCCGTGCGATCAAAAGTCCGTGCGATAAAAAGTCCGTGCGATGTAAAGTCCGTCATGAAACATCCGACAATGAAATGTTCTGCGACGAAAAGTCCGTGACCTATTAACAAATTCATGATTAATTTCTAGAAATTTATATTTTTTCATATTTGCTTTACTAAACTATAGCATAATTTTGATGAAAATTTTTATTTAGTTATAATGAGTGTAGACTTATTATAAAATTATCGTATGTTACACAGAGCAAAAAAACTGCGTTAAATATTAATTAAATTAATTAATTTACTATTATTACATTTTAAACTAATTTAAGGTCATTACAAATGTATGTTTTCTTTTCATATTATTCAATTTAATTATTGAATCACAAAATATTAGGCATTAACCTTACAACATTTATTAGATACAAAAAAGCAAGAATTTACGACAACAATTTAATTATAAATTAAAATGGAAACAATTTGTGTAGCAGAGTTGTTCAATTATCCATAATTTATCTAAAACGCCGCATTAGACAAAGTAACTACGGTTTTTTTTATATTTTCCATTTTTAATATTTTGCTCCCAATCTACTGGAAAGTCCACATTCCATATTCCTTGGATTAAAAAAAATACTGTCACATCCTGGAGACGATGTCAAGTGGTTCAGGCTGACCCCCATATCATCCGGACATCGTCTACAGGAAAGTCTACATTCCATTCTGCATAAATAAGCAAAAAATATTGTCACTTCCTGGAGATGATGACCAGGTGGTCAGGGTGACCTCCTTATCATCCGGACATCGTCTACAGAAAGTCTACATGCCATTCTGCATAAAATATGCAAAAAATATTGTCATTCCTGGAGATGATGTCCAGGTGGTCACGGTGTACTCCATATCAGCCGGACAACGTCTACAGGAAAGTCTACAGTCCATTCTGCAAAATATGCAAAAATATTGTTACTTCCTGGGGATGATGTCCAGGTGGTCTGGGTGTACTCCATATCATCCGGACATCGTCTACAGGAAAGTCTACATGCCATTCTGCATAAATATGCAAAAATATTGTCACTTCCTGGAGTTGATGTCCAGGTGGCAGCTTGACCCCCCATATCATCTCAGAAAGTGTACATGCCATTCTGCATAAATAGGCAAAAGATTTCTTTTTTTTATCTGCAGATTGAGATGTTCTAACTCACGCACTCGTTGTGCCTCAGCTAATTTGTATTCTTCAGTCATTTGTTCTCTTTTCTTGCTTTTATTAGTGAGATTTCTTTTTCTTTATCTGCAGATTGAGATGCTATAAACTCACGCACTCGCTTTGCTTCAGCTAATTTTTGTTCTTCAGTCATTTGTATTCTTTCTTGGTTTTTATTACTGAGATTTCTTTTTTTTTATCTGCAGATTGTGATGCTTAAACTTACGTTGTTGTTCTGCTCGGCTATTTTTTGGTTTTGTGAGTCATTTGTTTATTTTTTTGTCTTTAATTGTTGCAGATTCTATTTCTCCATCTTCGGACTGAGATTGTCGTAATTTTCTTTTACATTCTGATTTATTAATTTTGCTTTGTTGTTTTATATCAAATTGTTTGTTTTTTTATAACGTGTAGCTCTTTATTCTGTTTGTTATACTTCTTTATATCTACATCTTTAATTTATAGTTTTAGTGTGTCAGCAAAAGTAAGTTTTGTTTTTTGTTTTGTTATTTCTGTTTTACTATCATTAATAGTCGACCGTTTTCTTTTAATTCTTTATGAAATTTGTTATCTTGTTTAATTAAATCGATTGACTCATTAATCAATGGAACATTTAGCAATGAATTATGATAAGTAGCGAGTACTCTGATATATTATAATTTTTAAAAACTTTTTTTAATTATGAATTACAATTTGTTTTTATGACTCCGATTATTTGGAATAACACTTCTAAAAATAGGAAACATTTTAACTGATTGATTTTATAAATCATTTCTAAATGGCTTCTCATCATTGATTCATCGAATATTATATTACAAGTACAAACACCATTAGAAATTGATATTGCGAAAGCTATATAGCAAATAAACCACAATTGTAAGTTTGTGATTGATTTTGAGCGTATTCCTGTACAATTGTAATTGATTTTTTATTGGAAAATAATCTGTTTATGTATTTCAAGTGATCATTTCGAAGACCTGAATATAAACTATCAAATACATGAATAAATTTTTTATCATACCAAATGCAAATTCAGTGTCCCATATTACTTGGACCACTAAACAATATTTGTATAAATTTTTCATCATAAGAACGCTCTTTAATATTGTTCAAAGCGGATAAAAAAATTGTATCTTGCATTTTAAAATGTGGATTTAATTTCATAAATTCAAACATATGCCTATCAAAGAGGTACTTTGCGGCATTTAATTATGACTTATAGTCAGTTAATCGATAGCTTTATTAATTATCTATCCATACAGATTTGCATTGGACGACAGAGAAACGTGTATATTTTGAAACAATCCTTAACGTTATATTATATAATATAGAGATTATTAATATTATTTAATTTTTTATATTATTTTAATAATCTAAATTTTTTATTTAAATATAATATTATTTTATAATTTAATTTTTACTTATAGACAGTCAATCGATTGCTTTTTAAATCTGTTTTTTAATTAAATCTTAAGGGTTATTTATCTTGTTTTAAACCCCCCTTTACCTGAATTGTTAGATAATTAAAAAAGCTATCGATCGACTGCCTATAAGTCAAAATTAAATAACGAAAAGTACCCCTTTTAGTCGGATAACATTAAAGGTTGTTTCAAATATACATGCTTCCCTTACATAGAAGCTTTCAAGGGTGTGTTGCCTAACTGAAATCCAGCTGAATAGATAGATAATTAAAATAGCTATCGATTGACTCCCTATAAGTCAAAATTAAATACTGCAAAGTATCCCTTTTAATCGAATAACGTTAAGGGTTGTTTCAAATTATTCACGTCTTTACGCATTTTATTACGTAAATTTCTGTATGTGCGTGTGCGTGAGCATACATACACATACGTACATACATACATGCACACATGCACATTTATGAACATTTATATTTGTTGAAAAAACAATATAGTTTAACGAACAGTTGAAATGCTGGTAATACCAGTGACGTGTTGTTATTATAGCGCTGAAATTACTGGTGAAATATCAAACGTATTTTTTACGTCCTAAGTATTAAATTCTTATTCCACATTAGTTTTTGTGAAATTAATAATGATTTAACTAAAACTAACTGTGTCCAGAGAAAAAAAAACTTATAAACGAACGCAGTTTTATCATCATGATATTCCGTGGCATGAAGGTATTACTGCGGTGCATCATTATCTTACTCTTTATACTACGTTATAAAATATACTAATTGTTCTCTAAAGTACAAAATTAATCATTAACAACTTGTATTATTCTTTAATATACTTATGTTGATCGAATTTAGTAAGTCACATTTATTTTACATCAACGTAAAGCAACTTTTGCACGAATCGCGGTAATACCTTCATACGCAGTAATATCCTCACTTAGCACGGCACTAGTCACAATCGGAAAGTCTTTAACTGGTCGATTTATATAAATAAACTACAATTGTAAGTTTTTAATTGATTTAAAACGTATTCCTGTATATAATATATGAATAAATTTGTTATTATACCAATTGCAAATCCACTGTCCCATATCAGTTGGACCACGAAACAATATTTGTATACATTTTTCATCGTAAGAAAGTTGTTTAATATTGTTCATGGCGGATAAAAAAATTGTTTCTTGCATTTTAAAATGTGGATTAATTTCATAATTTCATAATTTCATACATATACCTATCATCTAACATTCTATACGCTGTATTGCTATCTTGTTGAATTACAAATCGTACCCGGACGTTTCGTCACAGGACATTTCATCTTAAGGACTTTTCACCGAACGGACTATTCATCGCAAGTACTTCTCATTGCATGGACTTTTCATCGTGATGATGGAGTTTTCAATACATTACATTATCAAAATCCGTCGAGTTTACGGGATACATGTTCAAAGATACTTGTTTTAATGAACACTTATTTAAATTATTATTTGTATTTTTTTATTTGTTATTTTCCTAAAATAATGTATTTCAGATTTAATAAAAAAACAATGTTAGATTGAAACGTTACAATTATTTAAGAAATAATTTCCCTTTTTTAATTACCACTCTTTAATTGGTTATTGGGTATTAGGGTTATTGGGTATTAGGGATATTGGGTACTGGGGTATTGGGGTATTAGGGTATTGGGGTATTAGCGTTATTGGGTACGTTCGTACAATGAAAATTCCATCTTTGCAATGATAAGTCCGTGCAATGAAAAGTCCTTGCGATGAAAAGTCCGTGCGATAAAAAGTCCGTGCGATAAAAAGTCCGTGCGATGTAAAGTCCATCATGAAACATCCGACAATGAAATATTCTGCGACGAAACGTCCGTGACCCATTAAAAATTCATGATTAATTTCTAGAAATTTATATTTTTTCAATTTTGCTTTACTAAACTATTAGCATAATTTTGATGAAAATTTTTATTTAGTTATAATGAGTGTAGACTTATTATAAAATTATCGTATGTTACACAAAGCAAAAAAAACTGCGTTAAATATTAATTAAATTAATTAATTTACTAATTATTACATTTTAAACTAATTTAAGGTCATTACAAATGTATGTTTTCTTTTCATATTATTCAATTTAATTATTGAATCACAAAATATTAGGCATTAACCTTACAACATTTATTAGATACAAAAAAGCAAGAATTTTACGACAACAAATTTAATTATAAATTAAAATGGAAACAATTTGTGTAGCAGAATTTGTTCAATTATCCATAATTTATCTAAAACGCCGCATTAGACAAAAGTAACTACGGTTTTTTTTATATTTTCCATTTTTAATATTTTGCTCCCAATCTACTGGAAAGTCCACATTCCATATTCCTTGGATTAAAAAAAATACTGTCACATCCTGGAGACGATGTCAAAGTGGTCAGGCTGACCCCCATATCATCCGGACATCGTCTACAGGAAAGTCTACATTCCATTCTGCATAAATAAGCAAAAAATATTGTCACTTCTTGGAGATGATGACCAGGTGGTCAGGGTGACCTCCTTATCATCCGGACATCGTCTACAGGAAAGTCTACATGCCATTCTGCATAAATATGCAAAAAATATTGTCACTTCCTGGAGATGATGTCCAGGTGGTCAGGGTGACCTCCAGGCGATCGGAAATCGTCTACAGGAAAGTCCACATGCCATTCGGCATAAATATGAAAAAAATATTGTTACTTCCTGGAGATGATGTCCAGGTGGTCAGGCTGACCCCCATATCATCCGGACATCGTCTACAGGAAAGTCTACATTCCATTCTGCATAAATAAGCAAAAAACATTGTCACTTCCTGGAGATGATGTCCAGGTGGCCAGGGTGACCTCCATATCATCCGGACATCGTCTACTGGAAAGTCTACATGCCATTCTGCATAAATATGCAAAAAATATTGTCACTTCCTGGAGATGATGTCCAGGTGGTCAGGATGAACTCAAGATCATCCGGACTTCGTCTACAAGAAAGTGTACATGCCATTCTGCATAAATATGCAAAAAATATTGTCACTTCCAAGAGATGATGTCCAGGTGGCCAGGGTGACCTCCATATCATCCGGACATCGCCTACAGGAAAGTCTACATTCCATTCGGCATAAATAAGAAAAAAATATTGTCACCTCCTGGAGATGCTGTTCAGGTGGCCAGGGTGACCTCCATATCATCCGGAAATCGCCTACAGGAAAGTCTACATGCCATTCTGCATAAATATGCAAAAAATATTGTCACTTCCTGGAGATGATGTCCAGGTGGTCAGGCTGACCCCATATCATCCGGACATCGTCTACAGGAAAGTCTACATTCCATTCTGCATAAATATGCAACAAATATTGTCACTTCCTGGAGATGATGTCCAGGTGGTCAGGGTGAACTCTAGGTCATCCTGGCATCATCTACAGGAAAGTCCACATGCCATTCTGCATAAATATGAAAAAGATATTGTCACTTCCTGGAGATGATGTCCAGATGGTCAGGGTGTACTCCATATCATCCGGACATCGTCTACAGTAAAGTCTACATTCCATTCTGCATAAATAAGCAAAAAACCTTGTCACTTCCTGGTGATGATGTCCAGGTGGCCAGGGTGACCTCCATATCATCCGGACATCGTCTACTGGAAAGTCTACATGCCATTCTGCATAAATATGCAAAAAATATTGTCACTTCCTGGAGATGATGTCCAGGTGGTCAGGCTGACCCCATATCATCCGGGCATCGTCTACAGGAAAGTCTACATTCCATTCTGCATAAATATGAAAAAAATATTGTTACTTCCTGGAGATGATGTCCAGGTGGTCAGGGTGTACTCCATATCATCCGGACATCGTCTACAGGAAAGTCTACATTCCATTCTGCATAAATAAGCAAAAAAATATTGTCACTTCCTGGTGATGATGTCCAGGTGGTCAGGGTGTACCTCCATATCATCCGGACATCGTCTACAGGAAAGTCTACATGCCATTCTGCCATAATATGCAAAAAATAATTGTCACTTCCGGAGAGATGATGGTCCAGGTGGTCAGGATGAACTCCAGATTTATCCGCACATCGTCTACAAGAAAGTGTACATGCCATTCTGCTGCATAAATATGCAAAAAATAGTGTCACTTCCAAGAGATGATGTTCCCAGGTGGCCCAGGTGACCTCCAGATCATCCGGACATCGCCTACAGGAAAGTCCTACATTCGATTCTGCATAAATAAGAAAAAAAAGTATTGTCATCTTCCTGCGATGCCTGTTCAGGTGGGCCATGGGGACCTACATATCATCCGGAACATCGCCTACAGGAAAGTCTACATGCCATTCTGCATAAATATGCAAAAAATATTGTCACTTCCTGGAGATGATGTCCAGGTGGTCAGGCTGACCCCATATCATCCGGACATCGACTACAGGAAAGTCTACATTCCATTCTGCATAAATATGCAACAAATATTGTCACTTCCTGGAGATGATGTCCAGGTGGTCAGGGGTGAACTCTAGGTCATCCTGGCATCATCTACAGGAAAGTCCACATGCCATTCTGCATAAATATGAAAAAGATATTGTCACTTCCTGGAGATGATGTCCAGGTGGTCAGGGTGTACTCCATATCATCCGGACATCATCTACAGTAAAGTCTACATTCCATTCTGCATAATAAGCAAAAAACCTTGTCACTTCCTGGAGATGCTGTCCAGGTGGCCAGGGTGACCTCCATATCATCCGGACATCGTCTACTGGAAAGTCTACATGCCATTCTGCATAAATATGCAAAAAATATTGTCACTTCCTGGAGATGATGTCCAGGTGGTCAGGCTGACCCCATATCATCCGGGCATCGTCTACAGGAAAGTCTACATTCCATTCTGCATAAATATGAAAAAAATATTGTTACTTCCTGGAGATGATGTCCAGGTGGTCAGGGTGTACTCCATATCATCCGGACATCGTCTACAGGAAAGTCTACATTCCATTCTGCATAAATAAGCAAAAAATATTGTCACTTCCTGGAGATGATGACCAGGTGGTCAGGGTGACCTCCATTTCATCCGGACATCGTCTACAGGAAAGTCTACATGCCATTCTGCATAAATATGCAAAAAATATTGTCACTTCCTGGAGATGATGTCCAGGTGGTCAGGATGAACTCCAGATCATCCGCACATCGTCTACAAGAAAGTGTACATGCCATTCTGCATAAATATGCAAAAAATATTGTCACTTCCAAGAGATGATGTCCAGGTGGCCAGGGTGACCTCCATATCATCCGGACATCGCCTACAGGAAAGTCTACATTCCATTCTGCATAAATAAGAAAAAAATATTGTCACTTCCTGGAGATGCTGTTCAGGTGGCCAGGGTGACCTCCATATCATCCGGACATCGTCTACAGGAAAGTCTACATGCCATTCTGCATAAATATGCAAAAAATATTGTCACTTCCTGGAGATGATGTCCAGGTGGTCAGGCTGACCCCATATCATCCGGACATCGTCTACAGGAAAGTCTACATTCCATTCTGCATAATATGCAACAAATATTGTCACTTCCTGGAGATGATGTCCAGGTGGTCAGGGTGAACTCATATCATCCGGGACATCGTCTACAGGAAAGTCCACATGCCATTCTGCATAAATATGCAAAAAAATATTGTCACTTCCTGGAGATGATGTCCAGGTGGTCAGGGTGTACTCCATATCATCCGGACATCGTCTACAGGAAAGTCTACATTCCATTCTGCATAAATATGCAAAAAATATTGTCACTTCCTGGAGATGATGTCCAGGTGGTCAGGGTGTACTCCATATCATCCGGACATCGTCTACAGGAAAGTCTACATGCCATTCTGCATAAATAAGCAAAAAATATTGTTCACTTCCTGGAGATGATGACCAGGTGGTCAGGGTGACCTCCATATCATCCGGACATCGTCTACAGGAAAGTCTACATGCCATCCTGCATAAATATGTCAAAAAATATTGTTAACTTCCTGGAGATGATGTCCAGGTGGTCAGGGTGTACGTCCATATCATCCGGACATCGTCTACAGAAAGTCTACATGCCATTCTGCATAAATTTGCAAAAAATAATGTCACTTCCTGGAGATGATGTCCAGATGGTCAGGATGAACTCCAGATCATCTGGACATCGTCTACAAGAAAGTGTACATGCCATTCTGCATAAATATGCATAAAATATTGTCACTTCCTGGAGATGATGTCCAGGTGGTCAGGGTGACCTCCATATCATCCGGACATCGTCTACAGGAAAGTCTACATGCCATTCTGCATAAATATGTAAAAAATATTGTCACTTCCTGGAGATGATGTCCAGGTGGTCAGGGTGACCTCCATATCATCCGGACATCGTCTACAGGAAAGTCTACATTCCATTCTGCATAAATAAGCAAAAATATTGTCACTTCCTGGAGATGATGTCCAGGTGGTCAGGGTGTACTCCATATCATCCGGACATCGTCTACAGGAAAGTCTACATTCCATTCTGCATAAATATGCAAAAAATATTGTTACTTCCTGGAGATGATGTCCAGGTGGTCAGGGTGTACTCCATATCATCCGGACATCGTCTACAGGAAAGTCTACATGCCATTCTGCATAAATATGCAAAAAATATTGTCACTTCCTGGAGATGATGTCCAGGTGGTCAGGCTGACCCCATATCATCCGGACATCGTCTACAGGAAAGTCTACATTCCATTCTGCATAAATATGCAACAAATATTGTCACTTCCTGGAGATGATGTCCAGGTGGTCAGGGTGTAACTCCATAGTCATCCTGGACATCGTCTACAGGAAAGTCTACATGCCATTCTGCATAAATATGCAAAAAATATTGTTACTTCCTGGAGATGATGTCCAGGTGGTCAGGGTGTACTCCATATCATCCGGACATCGTCTACAGGAAAGTCTACATTCCATTCTGCATAAATAAGCAAAAAATATTGTCACTTCCTGGAGATGATGTCCAGGTGGTCAGGGTGACCTCCATATCATCCGGACATCGTCTACAGGAAAGTCTACATGCCATTCTGCATAAATATGCAACAAATATTGTCACTTCCTGGAGATGATGTCCAGGTGGTCAGGGTGAACTCTAGGTCATCCTGGACATCGTCTACAGGAAAGTCTACATGCCATTCTGCTTAATATGAAAAAAATATTGTTACTTCCTGGAGATGATGTCCAGGTGGTCAGGGTGTACTCCATATCATCCGGACATCGTCTACAGGAAAGTCTACATGCCATTCTGCATAAATATGCAAAAAATATTGTCACTTCCTGGAGATGATGTCCAGGTGGTCAGGGTGTAGTCCATATCATCCGGACATCGTCTACAGAAGTCTACATTCCATTCTGCATAAATATGCAAAAAATATGTCACTTCCTGGAGATGATGTCCAGGTGGTCAGGGTGAACTCCAGATCATCCTGGACATCGTCTACAGGAAAGTCTACATGCCATTCTGCATAAATATGCAAAAAATATTGTCACTTCCTGGAGATGATGTCCAGGTGGTCAGGGTGACCTCCATATCATCCGGACATCGTCTACAGAAAAGTCTACATTCCATTCTGCATAAATATGCAAAAATTATTGTTACTTCCTGGAGATGATGTCCAGGTGGTCAGGGTGACCTCCATATCATCCGGACATCGTCTACAGGAAAGTCTACATGCCATTCTGCATAAATATGTAAATAATATTGTCACTTCCTGGAGATGATGTCCAGGTGGTCAGGGTGACCTCCATATCATCCGGACATCGTCTACAGGAAAGTCTACGTGCCATTCTGCATAACTATGCAAAAAATATTGTCACTTCCTGGAGATGATGTCCAGGTGGTCGGGCTGACCCCCATACCATCCTGACATCGTCTACAGGATAGTCTACATTCCATTCTGCATAAATATGCAACAAATATTGTCACTTCCTGGAGGTGATGTCCAGGTAGTCAGGGTGTAATCCATATCATCCGGACATCGTCTACAGGAAAGTCTACATTCCATTCTGCATAAATATGCAAAAAATATTGTTACTTCCTGGAGATGATGTCCAGGTGGTCAGGGTGTACTCCATATCATCCGGACATCGTCTACAGGAAAGTCTACATGCCATTCTGCATAAATATGCAAAAAATATTGTCACTTCCTGGAGATGATGTCCAGGTGGTCAGGGTGACCTCCATTCATCCGGACATCGTCTACAGGAAAGTCTACATGCCCATTCTGCATAAATATGCCAAAAATATTGTCACTTCCTGGAGATGATGTCCAGGTGGTCAGGCTGACCCCCATATCATCCGGACATCGTCTACAGGAAAGTCCTACATTCATTCTGCATAAATATGCAACAAATATGTCACTTCCTGGAGATGATGTCCAGGTGGTCAGGTGTACGTCCAGATCATCCGGACATCGTCTACAGGAAAGTCTACATGCCATTCTGCATAAATATGCAAAAAAATATTGTCACTTCCTGGAGATGATGTACCAGGTGGTCAGGGTGACCTCCATATCATCCGGACATCGTCTACAGGAAAGTCTACATGCCATTCTGCATAAATATGCAAAAATATTGTCACTTCCTGGAGATGATGTCCAGGTGGTCAGGGTGACCTCCATATCATCCGGACATCGTCTACAAGAAGTCTACATTCCATTCTGCATAAATATGCAAAAAATACTTGTCACTTCCTGGAGATGATGTCCAGGTGGTCAGGGTGACCTCCATATCATCCGGACATCGTCTACAGGAAAGTCTACATGCCATTCTGCATAAATATGCAAAAAATATTGTCACTTCCTGGAGATGATGTCCAGGTGGTCAGGCTGACCCCATATCATCCGGGCATCGTCTACAGGAAAGTCTACATTCCATTCTGCATAAATATGAAAAAAATATTGTTACTTCCTGGAGATGATGTCCAGGTGGTCAGGGTGTACTCCATATCATCCGGACATCGTCTACAGGAAGTCTACATTCCATTCTGCATAAATAAGCAAAAAATATTGTTACTTCCTGGGATGATGTCCAGGTGGTCAGGGTGTACCTCCATATCATCCGGACATCGTCTACAGGAAAGTCTACATGCCATTCTGCATAATTATGCAAAAAATATTGTCACTTCCTGGAGATGATGTCAAAGTGGTCAGGCTGACCCCCATATCATCCGGACATCGTCTACAGGAAAATCTACATTCCATTCTGCATAAATATGCAAAAATATTGTTACTTCCTGGGGATGATGTCCAGGTGGTCTGGGTGTACTCCATATCATCCGGACATCGTCTACAGGAAAGTCTACATGCCATTCTGCACAAATATGCAACAAATATTGTCACTTCCTGGAGATGATGTCCAGGTGGTCAGGCTGACCCCCATATCATCCGGACATCGTCTACAAGAAAGTGTACATGCCATTCTGCATAAATATGCAAAAGATTTCTTTTTTTTTATCTGCAGATTGAGATGTTCTAAACTCACGCACTCGTTGTGCCTCAGCTAATTTGTATTCTTCAGTCATTTGTTCTCTTTTCTTGCTTTTTATTAGTGAGATTTCTTTTTCTTTATCTGCAGATTGAGATGCTATAAACTCACGCACTCGCTTTGCTTTAGCTAATTTTTGTTCTTCAGTCATTTGTATTCTTTTCTTGGTTTTTATTACTGAGATTTCTTTTTTTTTTATCTGCAGATTGTGATGCTTAAACTTACGTTGTTGTTCTGCTTCGGCTATTTTTTGTTTTTGAGTCATTTGTTTTATTTTTTTGTCTTTAATTGTTGCAGATTCTGTTTCTCCATCTTCGGACTGAGATGGTCGTAATTTTCTTTTACATTCTGATTTATTAATTTTGCTTTGTTGTTTTATTTCAAATTGTTTGTTTTTTTATAACGTGTAGCTCTTTATTCTGTTTGTTATACTTCTTTATATCTACATCTTTAATTTATAGTTTTAGTGTGTCAGCAAAAGTAAGTTTTGTTTTTTGTTTTGTTATTTCTGTTTTACTATCATTAATAGTCGACCGTTTTCTTTTAATTCTTTATGAAATTTGTTATCTTGTTTAATTAAATCGATTGACTCATTAATCAATGGAACATTTAGCAATGAATTATGATAAGTAGCGAGTACTCTGATATATTATAATTTTTAAAAACTTGTTTTAATTATGAATTACAATTTTGTTTTTATGACTCCGATTATTTGGAATAACACTTCTAAAAATAGGAAACATTTTAACTG
Source organism: Theocolax elegans (assembly GCA_026168455.1). Taxonomy (NCBI): domain Eukaryota; kingdom Metazoa; phylum Arthropoda; class Insecta; order Hymenoptera; family Cerocephalidae; genus Theocolax; species Theocolax elegans. The sequence goes on along the minus strand of CM047428.1, from coordinate 45,966,488 downwards.
ATTGATTTTTATAAATCATTTCTAAATGGCTTCTCATCATTGATTCATCGAATATTATATTACAAGTACAAACACCATTAGAAATTGATATTGCGAAAGCTATATAGCAAATAAACCACAATTGTAAGTTTGTGATTGATTTTGAGCGTATTCCTGTACAATTGTAATTGATTTTTTATTGGAAAATAATCTGTTTATGTATTTCAAGTGATCATTTCGAAGACCTGAATTTAAACTATCAAATACATGAATAAATTTTTTATCATACCAAATGCAAATTCAGTTTCCCATATTACTTGGACCACTAAACAATATTTGTATAAATTTTTCATCATAAGAACGCTCTTTAATATTGTTCAAAGCGGATAAAAAAATTGTATCTTGCATTTTAAAATGTGGATTTAATTTCATAAATTCAAACATATGCCTATCAAAGAGGTACTTTGCGGCATTTAATTATGACTTATAGTCAGTTAATCGATAGCTTTATTAATTATCATCCGGACATCGTCTACAGGAAAGTCTACATTCCATTCTGCATAAATATGCAACAAATATTGTCACTTCCTGGAGATGATGTCCAGGTGGTCAGGGTGAACTCTAGGTCATCCTGGCATCATCTACAGGAAAGTCCACATCCCATTCTGCATAAATATGAAAAAGATATTGTCACTTCCTGGAGATGATGTCCAGGTGGTCAGGGTGTACTCCATATCATCCGGACATCGTCTACAGGAAAGTCTACATTCCATTCTGCATAAATATGCAAAAATTATTGTTACTTCCTGGAGATGATGACCAGGTGGTCAGGGTGACCTCCATATCATCCGGACATCGTCTACAGGAAAGTCTACATGCCATTCTGCATAAATATGCAAAAAATATTGTTACTTCCTGGAGATGATGTCCAGGTGGTCAGGGTGTAGTCCATATCATCCGGACATCGTCTACAGGAAATTCTACATGCCATTCTGCATAAATATGCAAAAAATATTGTCACTTCCTGGAGATGATGTCCAGGTGGTCAGGCTGACCCCATATCATCCGGACATCGTCTACAGGAAATTCTACATTCCATTCTGCATAAATATGCAACAAATATTGTCACTTCCTGGAGATGATGTCCAGTGGTCAGGGTGAACTCCTAGATCATCCTGGACATCAGTCTACAGGAAAGTCCACATGCCATTCTGCATTAAATATGAAAAAATATTGTTACTTCCTGGAGATGATGTCCAGGTGGTCAGGGTGTACTCCATATCATCCGGACATCGTCTACAGGAAAGTCTACATTCCATTCTGCATAAATAAGCAAAAAAATATTGTCACTTCCTGGAGATGATGACCAGGTGGTCAGGGTGACCTCCATTTCATCCGGACATCGTCTACAGGAAAGTCTACATGCCATTCTGCATAAATATGCAACAAATATTGTCACTTCCTGGAGATGATGTCCAGGTGGTCAGGGTGAACTCTAGGTCATCCTGGCATCATCTACAGGAAAGTCCACATGCCATTCTGCATAAATATGAAAAAATATTGTACTTCCTGGAGATGATGTCCAGGTGGTCAGAGTGTACTCCATATCATCCGGACATCGTCTACAGGAATGTCACATGCCATTCTGCATAAATAAGCAAAAAATATTGTCACTTCCTGGAGATGATGTCCAGGTGGTCAGGGTGACCTCCGTATCATCCGGACATCCTCTACAGGAAAGTCTACGTGCTATTCTGCATAACTATGCAAAAAATATTGTCACTTCCTGGAGATGATGTCCAGGTGGTCAGGGTGACCTCCAGGTCATTCGGAAATCGTCTACAGGAAAGTCAACATGCCATTCTGCATAAATATGAAATAAATATTGTACTTCCTGGAGATGATGTCAAGGTGGTCAGGGTGACTCCAGGTCATTCGGAAATCGTCTACAGGAAAGTCTACATGCCATTCTGCATAAATATGAAAAAAATATTGTTGCTTCCTGGAGATGATGTCCAGGTGGTCAGGGTGTACTCCATATCATCCGGACATCGTCTACAGGAAAGTCTACATGCCATTCTGCATCAATATACAAAAAATATTGTCACTTCCTGGAGATGATGTCCAGGTGGTCAGGCTGACCCCATGTCATCCGGACATCGTCTACAGGAAAGTCCACATGTCATTCTGCATAAATATGCAAAAAATAATGTTACTTCCTGGAGATGATGTCCAGGTGGTCAGGATGAACTCCAGATCTTCCGGACATCGTCTACAGGAAAGTCCACATGCCATTCTGCATAAATATGCAGCAAATAATGTCACTTCCTGGAGATGATGTCCAGGTGGTCAGGATGAACTCCAGATCATCCGGACATCGTCTACAGGAAAGTCTACATGCCATTCTGCATAACTATGCAAAAAATGTTGTCACTTCCTGGAGTTGATGTCCAGGTGGTCAGGCTGACCCCCATACCATCCGGACATCGTCTACAGGATAGTCTACATTCCATTCTGCATAAATATGCACAAATACTGTCACTTCCTGGAGAGGATGTCCAGGTGGTCAGGGTGTACTCCATATCATCCGGACCATCGTCTACAGAAAGTCTACATGCCATTCTGCATAAATATACAAAAAATATTGTCACTTCCTGGAGATGATGTCCAGGTGGTCAGGCTGACCCCCATATCATCCGGACATCGTCTACAGGAAAGTCCACATGTCATTCTGCAAAATATGCAAAAAAATAATGTCACTCCTGGGATGATGTCCAGGTGGTCAGGATGAACTCCAGATCTTCCGGACATCGTCTACAGGAAAGTCCACATGCCATTCTGCATAAATATGCAAAAATAATGTCACTTCCTGGAGATGATGTCCAGATGGTCAGGATGAACTCCAGATCATCCGGACATCGTCTACAAGAAAGTGTACATGCCATTCTGCATAAATATGCATAAAATATTGTCACTTCCTGGAGATGATGTCCAGGTGGTCAGGGTGACCTCCATATCATCCGGACATCGTCTACAGGAAAGTCTACATGCCATTCTGCACAAATATGCAAAAAATATTGTCACTTCTTGGAGATGATGTCCAGGTGGTCAGGGTGTACTCCATATCATCCGGACATCGTCTACAGGAAATTCTACATTCCATTCTGCATAAATATGCAAAAATATTGTCACTTCCTGGAGATGATGTCCAGGTGGTCAGGGTGACCTCCAGGTATATCGGAAATCGTCTACAGGAAAGTCTACATGCCATTCTGCATAAATATGCAAAAAAAAATTGTCACTTCCTGGAGATGATGTCCAGGTGGTCAGGGTGACCTCCAGGTCATTCGGAAATCGTCTACAGGAAAGTCTACATACCATTCTGCATAAGTATGAAAAAAATATTGTTACTTCCTGGAGATGATGTCCAGGTGGTCAGGGTGACCTCCAGGTCATCGGACATCGTCTACAGGAAAGTCTACATGCCATTCTGCATAAATATGCAAAAAATATTGTTACTTCCTGGAGATGATGTCCAGGTGGTCAGGGTGTACTCCATATCATCCGGACATCGTCTACAGGAAAGTCTACATGCCATTCTGCATCAATATACAAAAATATTGTCACTTCCTGGAGATGATGTCCAGGTGGTCAGGATGAACTCCAGATCATCCGGACATCGTCTACAGGAAAGTCCACATGCCATTCTGCATAAATATGCAACAAATATTGTTACTTCCTGGAGATGATGTCCAGGTGGTCAGGGTGTACTCCATATCATCCGGACATCGTCTACAGAAAGTCTACATTCCATTCTGCATAAATATGCAAAAAATATTGTTACTTCCTGGAGATGATGACCAGGTGGTCAGGGTGACCTCCATATCATCCGCACATCGTCTACAGGAAAGTCTACATGCCATTCTGCATAAATATGCAAAAAATGTTGTCACTTCCTGGAGATGATGTCCAGGTGGTCAGGCTGACCCCCATATCATCCGGACATCGTCTACAGGATAGTCTACATTCCATTCTGCATAAATATGCAACAAATACTTGTCACTTCCTGGAGAGGATGTCCAGGTGGTCAGGGTGTACTCCATATCATCCGGACATCGTCTACAGAAAAGTCTACATGCCATTCTGCATAAATATGCAACAAATATTGTCACTTCCTGGAGATGATGTCCAGGTGGTCAGGCTGACCCCAATATCATCCGGACATCGTCTACAGGAAAGTCTACATTCCATTCTGCATAAATATTCAACAAATATTGTCACTTCCTGGAAATGATGTCCAGGTGGTCAGGGTGAACTCTAGGTCATCCGGACATCGTCTACAGGAAAGTCTACATTCCATTCTGCATAAATAAGCAAAAAAATATTGTCACTTCCTGGAGATGATGACCAGGTGGTCAGGGTGACCTCCATATCATCCGGACATCGTCTACAGGAAAGTCTACATGCCATTCTGCATAAATATGCAAAAAATATTGTCACTTCCTGGAGATGATGTCCAGGTGGTCAGGGTGACCTCCATATCATCCGGACATCGTCTACAGGAAAGTCTACGTGCCATTCTGCATAACTATGCAAAAAATGTTGTCACTTCCTGGAGATGATGTCCAGGTGGCCAGGGTGTACTCCATATCATCCGGACATCGTCTACAGGAAAGTCTACATTCCATTCTGCATAAATAAGCAAAAAATATTGTCACTTCCTGGAGATGATGTTCAGGTGGCCAGGGTGACCTCCATATCATCCGGACATCGTCTACAGGAAAATCTACATGCCATTCTGCATAAATATGCAAAAAATATTGTCACTTCCTGGAGATGATGTCCAGGTGGTCAGGCTGACCCCCATACCATTCGGACATAGTCTACAGGATAGTCTACATTCCATTCTGCATAAATATGCAACAAATATTGTCACTTCCTGGTGATGATGTCCAGGTGGTCAGGGTGTAGTCCATATCATCCGGACATCGTCTACAGGAAATTCTACATGCCATTCTGCATAAATAAGCAAAAATTATTGTTACTTCCTGGAGATGATGACCAGGTGGTCAGGGTGACCTCCATATCATCCGGACATCGTCTACAGGAAAGTCTACATGCCATTCTGCATAAATATGTAAAAAATATTGTTACTTCCTGGAGATGATGTCCAGGTGGTCAGGGTGTAGTCCATATCATCCGGACATCGTCTACAAGAAAGTCTACATGCCATTCTGCATTAATTTGCAAAAAATAATGTCACTTCCTGAAGATGATGTCCAGATGGTCAGGATGAACTCCAGATCATCTGGACATCGGCTACAAGAAAGTGTACATGCCATTCTGCATAAATATGCTTAAAATATTGTCACTTCCTGGAGATGATGTCCATGTGGTCAGGGTGACCTCCATATCATCCGGACATCGTCTACAGAAAAGTCTACATTCCATTCTGCATAAATATGCAAAAATTATTGTTACTTCCTGGAGATGATGACCATGTGGTCAGGGTGACCTCCATATCATCCGGACATCGTCTACAGGAAAGTCCACATGCCATTCTGCATAAATATGCAACAAATATTGTTACTTCCTGGAGATGATGTCCAGGTGGTCAGGGTGTACTCCATATCATCCGGACATCGTCTACAGAAAAGTCTACATTCCATTCTGCATAAATATGCAAAAAATATTGTTACTTCCTGGAGATGATGACCAGGTGGTCAGGGTGACCTCCATATCATCCGCACATCGTCTACAGGAAAGTCTACATGCCATTCTGCATAACTATGCAAAAAATGTTGTCACTTCCTGGAGATGATGTCCAGGTGGTCAGGCTGACCCCCATACCATCCGGACATCGTCTACAGGATAGTCTACATTTCATTCTGCATAAATATGCAACAAATACTGTCACTTCCTGGAGAGGATGTCCAGGTGGTCAGGGTGTACTCCATATCATCCGGACATCGTCTACAGGAAAGTCTACATGCCATTCTGCATAAATATACAAAAAATATTGTCACTTCCTGGAGATGATGTCCAGGTGGTCAGGCTGACCCCATATCATCCGGACATCGTCTACAGGAAAGTCTACATGTCCATTCTGCAAAAATATGCAAAAAATAATTGTCACTTCCTGGAGATGATGTCCAGGTGGTCAGGATGAACTCCAGATCATCCGGACATCGTCTACAGGAAAGTCCACATGCCATTCTGCATAAATATGCAAAAAATAATGTCACTTCCTGGAGATGATGTCCAGATGGTCAGGATGAACTCCAGATCATCCGGACATCGTCTACAAGAAAGTGTACATGCCATTCTGCATAAATATGCATAAAATATTGTCACTTCCTGGAGATGATGTCCAGGTGGTCAGGGTGACCTCCATATCATCCGGACATCGTCTACAGGAAAGTCTACATGCCATTCTGCATAAATATGCAAAAAATATTGTCACTTCCTGGAGATGATGTCCAGGTGGTCAGGGTGTACTCCATATCATCCGGACATCGTCTACAGGAAATTCTACATTCCATTCTGCATAAATATGCAAAAAATATTGTCACTTCCTGGAGATGATGTCCAGGTGGTCAGGGTGACCTCCAGGTCATTCGGAAATCGTCTACAGGAAAGTCTACATGCCATTCTGCATAAATATGAAAAAAAATTGTCACTTCCTGGAGATGATGTCCAGGTGGTCAGGGTGACCTCCAGGTCATTCGGAAATCGTCTACAGGAAAGTCTACATACCATTCTGCATAAGTATGAAAAAAATATTGTTACTTCCTGGTGATGATGTCCAGGTGGTCAGGGTGACCTCCATATCATCCGACATCGACTACAGGAAAGTCTACATTCCATTCTGCATAAATAAGAAAAAAATATTGTTACTTCCTGGAGATGATGTCCAGGTGGTCAGAGTGTAGTCCATATCATCCGGACATCGTCTACAGGAAAGTCTACATTCCATTCTGCATAAATAAGCAAAAAATATTGTCACTTCCTGGAGATGATGTCCAGATGGTCAGGATGAACTCCATATCATCCGGACATCGTCTACAGAAAGTGCTACATGCCATTCTGCATAAATATGCATAAAATATTGTCACTTCCTGGAGATGATGTCCATGTGGTCAGGGTGAACTCATAGTCATCCGGACATCGTCTACAGGAAGTCTACATGCCATTCTGCATAAATATGCAAAAAATATTGTTACTTCCTGGAGATGATGTCCAGGTGGTCAGGGTGTACTCCAGATCTTCCGGACATCGTCTACAGGAAAGTCTACATTCCATTCTGCATAAATAAGAAAAAAATATTGTTACTTCCTGGAGATGATGTCCAGGTGGTCAGAGTGTAGCTCCATATCATCCGGAACATCGTCTACAGGAAAGTCTACATTCCATTCTGCATAAATAAGAAAAAAATATTGTACTTCCTGGAGATGATGTCCAGGTGGTCAGGGCTGACCCCATATCATCCGGACATCGTCTACAGGAAAGTCTACATTCCATTCTGCATAAATATGCAACAAATATTGTCACTTCCTGGAGATGATGTCCAGGTGGTCAGGGTGAACTCTAGGTCATCCGGACATCGTCTACAAGAAAGTGTACATGCCATTCTGCATAAATATGCATAAAATATTGTCACTTCCTGGAGATGATGTCCAGGTGGTCAGGGTGACCTCCATATCATCCGGACATCGTCTACAGAAAAGTCTACATGCCATTCTGCATAAATATGCAAAAAATATTGTCACTTCCTGGAGATGATGTCCAGATGGTCAGGATGAACTCCAGATCATCCGGACATCGTCTACAAGAAAGTGTACATGCCATTATGCATAAATATGCATAAAATATTGTCACTTCCTGGAGATGATGTCCATGTGGTCAGGGTGAACTCTAGGTCATCCTGGCATCATCTACAGGAATGTCCACATGCCATTCTGCATAAATATGAAAAAAATATTGTTACTTCCTGGAGATGATGTCCAGGTGGTCAGGGTGTACTCCAGATCTACCGGACATCGTCTACAGGAAAGTCCACATGCCATTCTGCATAAATATGCAGCAAATAATGTCACTTCCTGGAGATGATGTCCAGGTGGTCAGGATGAACTCCAGATCATCCGGACATCGTCTACAGGAAAGTCCACATGTCATTCTGCAAAAATATGCAAAAAATAATGTCACTTCCTGGAGATGATGTCCAGGTGGTCAGGATGAACTCCAGATCTTCCGGACATCGTCTACAGGAAAGTCCACATGCCATTCTGCATAAATATGCAAAAAATAATGTCACTTCCTGGAGATGATGTCCAGATGGTCAGGATGAACTCCAGATCATCCGGACATCGTCTACAAGAAAGTGTACATGCCATTCTGCATAAATATGCATAAAATATTGTCACTTCCTGGAGATGATGTCCAGGTGGTCAGGGTGACCTCCATATCATCCGGACATCGTCTACAGGAAAGTCTACATGCCATTCTGCACAAATATGCAAAAAATATTGTCACTTCCTGGAGATGATGTCCAGATGGTCAGGATGAACTCCAGATCATCCGGACATCGTCTACAAGAAAGTGTACATGCCATTATGCATAAATATGCATAAAATATTGTCACTTCCTGGAGATGATGTCCATGTGGTCAGGGTGAACTCTAGGTCATCCTGGCATCATCTACAGGAATGTCCACATGCCATTCTGCATAAATATGAAAAAAATATTGTTACTTCCTGGAGATGATGTCCAGGTGGTCAGGGTGTACTCCATATCATCCGGACATCGTCTACAGGAAAGTCTACATTCTATTCTGCATAAATAAGCAAAAAAATATTGTCACTTCCTGGAGATGATGAGCAGGTGGTCAGGCTGACCCCCATATCATCCGGACATCGTCTACAGGAAAGTCTACATTCCATTCTGCATAAATATGCAACAAATATTGTCACTTCCTGGAGATGATGTCCAGGTGGTCAGGGTGAACTCTAGGTCATCCTGGCATCATCTACAGGAAAGTCCACATGCCATTCTGCATAAATATGAAAAAAATATTGTTACTTCCTGGAGATGATGTCCAGGTGTTCAGAGTGTACTCCATATCATCCGGACATCGTCTACAGGAATGTCCACATGCCATTCTGCATAAATAAGCAAAAAATATTGTCACTTCCTGGAGATGATGTCCAGGTGGTCAGGGTGACCTCCGTATCATCCGGACATCCTCTACAGGAAAGTCTACGTGCTATTATGCATAACTATGCAAAAAATATTGTCACTTCCTGGAGATGATGTCCAGGTGGTCAGGGTGACCTCCAGGTCATTCGGAAATCGTCTACAGGAAAGTCAACATGCCATTCTGCATAAATATGAAATAAATATTGTTACTTCCTGGAGATGATGTCAAGGTGGTCAGGGTGACCTCCAGGTCATTCGGAAATCGTCTACAGGAAAGTCTACATGCCATTCTGCATAAATATGAAAAAAATATTGTTGCTTCCTGGAGATGATGTCCAGGTGGTCAGGGTGTACTCCATATCATCCGGACATCGTCTACAGGAAAGTCTACATGCCATTCTGCATCAATATACAAAAAATATTGTCACTTCCTGGAGATGATGTCCAGGTGGTCAGGCTGACCCCCATGTCATCCGGACATCGTCTACAGGAAAGTCCACATGTCATTCTGCATAAATATGCAAAAAATAATGTTACTTCCTGGAGATGATGTCCAGGTGGTCAGGATGAACTCCAGATCTTCCGGACATCGTCTACAGGAAAGTCCACATGCCATTCTGCATAAATATGCAGCAAATAATGTCACTTCCTGGAGATGATGTCCAGGTGGTCAGGATGAACTCCAGATCATCCGGACATCGTCTACAGGAAAGTCCACATGCCATTCTGCATAAATATGCAACAAATATTGTTACTTCCTGGAGATGATGTCCAGGTGGTCAGGGTGTACTCCATATCATCCGGACATCGTCTACAGAAAAGTCTACATTCCATTCTGCATAAATATGCAAAAAATATTGTTACTTCCTGGAGATGATGACCAGGTGGTCAGGGTGACCTCCATATCATCCGCACATCGTCTACAGGAAAGTCTACATGCCATTCTGCATAACTATGCAAAAAATGTTGTCACTTCCTGGAGTTGATGTCCAGGTGGTCAGGCTGACCCCCATACCATCCGGACATCGTCTACAGGATAGTCTACATTCCATTCTGCATAAATATGCAACAAATACTGTCACTTCCTGGAGAGGATGTCCAGGTGGTCAGGGTGTACTCCATATCATCCGGACATCGTCTACAGGAAAGTCTACATGCCATTCTGCATAAATATACAAAAAATATTGTCACTTCCTGGAGATGATGTCCAGGTGGTCAGGCTGACCCCCATATCATCCGGACATCGTCTACAGGAAAGTCCACATGTCATTCTGCAAAAATATGCAAAAAATAATGTCACTTCCTGGAGATGATGTCCAGGTGGTCAGGATGAACTCCAGATCTTCCGGACATCGTCTACAGGAAAGTCCACATGCCATTCTGCATAAATATGCAAAAAATAATGTCACTTCCTGGAGATGATGTCCAGATGGTCAGGATGAACTCCAGATCATCCGGACATCGTCTACAAGAAAGTGTACATGCCATTCTGCATAAATATGCATAAAATATTGTCACTTCCTGGAGATGATGTCCAGGTGGTCAGGGTGACCTCCATATCATCCGGACATCGTCTACAGGAAAGTCTACATGCCATTCTGCACAAATATGCAAAAAATATTGTCACTTCTTGGAGATGATGTCCAGGTGGTCAGGGTGTACTCCATATCATCCGGACATCGTCTACAGGAAATTCTACATTCCATTCTGCATAAATATGCAAAAAATATTGTCACTTCCTGGAGATGATGTCCAGGTGGTCAGGGTGACCTCCAGGTTATTCGGAAATCGTCTACAGGAAAGTCTACATGCCATTCTGCATAAATATGAAAAAAAAATTGTCACTTCCTGGAGATGATGTCCAGGTGGTCAGGGTGACCTCCAGGTCATTCGGAAATCGTCTACAGGAAAGTCTACATACCATTCTGCATAAGTATGAAAAAAATATTGTTACTTCCTGGAGATGATGTCCAGGTGGTCAGGGTGACCTCCAGGTCATTCGGAAATCGTCTACAGGAAAGTCTACATGCCATTCTGCATAAATATGAAAAAAATATTGTTGCTTCCTGGAGATGATGTCCAGGTGGTCAGGGTGTACTCCATATCATCCGGACATCGTCTACAGGAAAGTCTACATGCCATTCTGCATCAATATACAAAAAATATTGTCACTTCCTGGAGATGATGTCCAGGTGGTCAGGATGAACTCCAGATCATCCGGACATCGTCTACAGGAAAGTCCACATGCCATTCTGCATAAATATGCAACAAATATTGTTACTTCCTGGAGATGATGTCCAGGTGGTCAGGGTGTACTCCATATCATCCGGACATCGTCTACAGAAAAGTCTACATTCCATTCTGCATAAATATGCAAAAAATATTGTTACTTCCTGGAGATGATGACCAGGTGGTCAGGGTGACCTCCATATCATCCGCACATCGTCTACAGGAAAGTCTACATGCCATTCTGCATAACTATGCAAAAAATGTTGTCACTTCCTGGAGATGATGTCCAGGTGGTCAGGCTGACCCCCATACCATCCGGACATCGTCTACAGGATAGTCTACATTCCATTCTGCATAAATATGCAACAAATACTGTCACTTCCTGGAGAGGATGTCCAGGTGGTCAGGGTGTAATCCATATCATCCGGACTTCGTCTACAGGAAAGTCTACATTCCATTCTGCATAAATATGCAAAAAATATTGTTACTTCCTGGAGATGATGTCCAGGTGGTCAGGGTGTAGTCCATATCATCCGAACATCGTCTACAGGAAAGTCTACATGCCATTCTGCATAAATTTGCAAAAAATATTGTAACTTCCTGGAGATGATGTCCAGGTGGTCAGGCTGACCCCCATATCATCCCGACATCGTCTACAGGAAAGTCCACATGCCATTCTGCATAAATATGCAAAAAATAATGTCACTTCCTGGAGATGATGTCCAGATGGTCAGGATGAACTCCAGATCATCCGGACATCGTCTACAAGAAAGTGTACATGCCATTCTGCATAAATATGCATAAAATATTGTCACTTCCTGGAGATGATGTCCAGGTGGTCAGGGTGACCTCCATATCATCCGGACATCGTCTACAGGAAAGTCTACATGCCATTCTGCACAAATATGCAAAAAATATTGTCACTTCTTGGAGATGATGTCCAGGTGGTCAGGGTGACCCCCATATCATCCCGACATCGTCTACAGGAAAGTCCACATGCCATTCTGCATAAATATGCAAAAAATAATGTCACTTCCTGGAGATGATGTCCAGATGGTCAGGATGAACTCCAGATCATCCGGACATCGTCTACAAGAAAGTGTACATGCCATTCTGCATAAATATGAAAAAAATATTGTCACTTCCTGGAGATGATGTCCAGGTGGTCAGGGTGACCTCCAGGTCATTCGGAAATCGTCTACAGGAAAGTCTACATACCATTCTGCATAAGTATGAAAAAAATATTGTTACTTCCTGGAGATGATGTCCAGGTGGTCAGGGTGACCTCCATATCATCCGGACATCGACTACAGGAAAGTCTACATTCCATTCTGCATAAATAAGAAAAAAATATTGTTACTTCCTGGAGATGATGTCCAGGTGGTCAGGCTGACCCCCTTATCATCCGGACATCGTCTACAGGAAAGTCTACATGCCATACTGCATAAATAAGCAAAAAATATTGTCACTTCCTGGAGATGATGTCCAGGTGGTCAGGGTGAACTCTAGGTCATCCGGACATCGTCTACAAGAAAGTGTACATGACATTCTGCATAAATATGCATAAAATATTGTCACTTCCTGGAGATGATGTCCAGGTGGTCAGGGTGACCTCCATATCATCCGGACATCGTCTACAGGAAAGTCTACATTCCATTCTGCATAAATATGCAAAAAATATTGTCACTTCCTGGAGATGATGTCCAGGTGGTCAGGGTGACCTCCAGGTCATTCGGAAATCGTCTACAGGAAAGTCTACATGCCATTCTGCATAAATATGAAAAAAATATTGTTACTTCCTGGAGATGATGTCCAGGTGGTCAGGGTGACCTCCATATCATCCGGACATCGTCTACAGGAAAGTCTACATGCCATACTGCATAAATAAGCAAAAAAAAATTGTCACTTCCTGGAGATGATGTCCTGGTGGCCAGTGTGACCTCCATATCATCCGGACATCGACTACAGGAATGTCTACATTCCATTCTGCATAAATAAGAAAAAAATATTGTTACTTCCTGGAGATGATTTCCAGGTGGTCAGGGTGTACTCCATATCATCCGGACATCGTCTACAGGAAAGTCTACATTCTATTCTGCATAAATAAGCAAAAAAATATTGTCACTTCCTGGAGATGATGAGCAGGTGGTCAGGCTGACCCCCATATCATCCGGACATCGTCTACAGGAAAGTCTACATTCCATTCTGCATAAATATGCAACAAATATTGTCACTTCCTGGAGATGATGTCCAGGTGGTCAGGGTGAACTCTAGTCATCCAGATCATCCGGACATCGTCTACAGGAATGTCCACATGCCATTATGCATAAATAAGCAAAAAATATTGTCACTTCCTGGAGATGATGTCCAGGTGGCCAGGGTGACTTCCATATCATCCGGACATCGACTACAGGAAAGTCTACATTCCATTCTGCATAAATAAGAAAAAAATATTGTTACTTCCTGGAGATGATGTCCAGGTGGTCAGGGTGACCTCCATATCATCCGGACATCGTCTACAGGAAAGTCTACGTGCTATTCTGCATAACTATGCAAAAAATGTTGTCACTTCCTGGAGATGATGTCCAGGTGGTCAGGGTGACCTCCATATCATCCGGACATCGTCAACAGGAAAGTCTACATGCCATTCTGCATAAATAAGCAAAAAATATTGTCACTTCCTGGAGATGATGTCCAGGTAGTCAGGGTGACCTCCAGGTCATTCGGAGATTGTCTACAGGAAAGTCTACATGCCATTCTGCATAAATATGAAAAAAATATTGTTACTTCCTGGAGATGATGTCCAGGTGGTCAGGGTGACCTCCATATCATCCGGACATCGTCTACAGGAAAGTCTACATGCCATTCTGCATAAATAAGCAAAAAATATTGTTATTTCCTGGAGTAGATGTCCATGTGGTCAGGGTGAACTCTAGGTCATCCTGGCATCATCTACAGGAAAGTCCACATGCCATTCTGCATAAATATGAAAAAAATATTGTTACTTCCTGGAGATGATGTCCAGGTGGTCAGGGCGTACACCATATCATCCGGACATCGTCTACAGGAAAGTCTACATGCCATTCTGCATAAATATGGAAAAAATATTGTTACTTCCTGGAGATGATGTCCAGCTGGTCAGGGTGACCTCCATATCATCCGGACATCGTCTACAGGAAAGTCTACATGCCATTCTGCAAAAATAAGCAAAAAATATTGTTATTTCCTGGAGTAGATGTCCATGTGGTCAGGGTGAACTCTAGGTCATCCGGACATCGTCTACAGGAAAGTCCACATGTCATTCTGCATAAATATGCAAAAAATAATGTCACTTCCTGGAGATGATGTTCAGGTGGTCAGGATGAACTCCAGATCTTCCGGACATTGTCTACAGGAAAGTCCACATGCCATTCTGCATAAATATGCAGCAAATAATGTTACTTCCTGGAGATGATGTCCAGGTGGTCAGGATGAACTCCAGATCATCCGGACATCGTCTACAGGAAAGTCTACATGCCATTCTGCATAAATATGTAAAAAATATTGTCACTTCCTGGAGATGATGTCCAGGTGGTCAGGGTGACCGCCATATCATCCGGACATCGTCTACAGGAAAGTCTATGTGCCATTCTGCATAACTATGCAAAAAATGTTGTCACTTCCTGGAGATGATGTCCAGGTGGTCAGGGTGACATCCAGGTCATTCGGAAATCGTCTACAGGAAAGTCTACATGCCATTCTGCATAAGTATGAAAAAAATATTGTTACTTCCTGGAGATGATGTCCAGGTGGTCAGGGTGACCTCCATATCATCCGGACATCGACTACAGGAAAGTCTACATTCCATTCTGCATAAATAAGAAAAAAATATTGTTACTTCCTGGAGATGATGTCCAGGTGGTCAGGCTGACCCCCTTATTATCCGGACATCTTCTACAGGAAAGTCTACATTCCATTCTGCATAAATATGCAACAAATTTTGTCACTTCCTGGAGATGATGTCCAGGTGGTCAGGGTGAACTCTAGGTCATCCGGACATCGTCTACAAGAAAGTGTACATGCCATTCTGCATAAATATGCATAAAATATTGTCACTTCCTGGAGATGATGTCCAGGTGGTCAGGGTGACCTCCATATCATCCGGACATCGTCTACAGAAAAGTCTACATGCCATTCTGCATAAATATGCAAAAAATATTGTCACTTCCTGGAGATGATGTCCAGGTGGTCAGGGTGACCTCCATATCATCCGGACATCGTCTACAGGAAAGTCTACATGCCATTCTGCATAAATAAGCAAAAAATATTGTTATTTCCTGGAGTAGATGTCCATGTGGTCAGGGTGAACTCTAGGTCATCCGGACATCGTCTACAGGAAAGTCTACATTCCATTCTGCATAAATAAGAAAAAAATATTGTTACTTCCTGGAGATGATGTCCAGGTGGTCAGGCTGACCCCCTTATCATTCGGACATCTTCTACAGGAAAGTCTACATTCCATTCTGCATAAATATGCAACAAATATTGTCACTTCCTGGAGATGATGTCCAGGTGGTCAGGGTGAACTCTAGGTCATCCGGACATCGTCTACAAGAAAGATACATTCCATTCTGCATAAATATGCAAAAAATATTGTTACTTCCTGGAGATGATGTCCAGGTGGTTAGGGTGTAGTCCATATCATCCGAACATCGTCTACAGGAAAGTCTACATGCCATTCTGCATAAATATGAAAAAAATATTGTTACTTCCTGGAGATGATGTCCAGGTGGTCAGGGTGAACTCTAGGTCATCCGGACATCGTCTACAGGAAAGTCTACATGCCATTCTGCATAAATAAGCAAAAAATATTGTTATTTCCTGGAGTAGATGTCCATGTGGTCAGGGTGAACTCTAGGTCATCCGGACATCGTCTACAGGAAAGTCTACATTCCATTCTGCATAAATAAGAAAAAAATATTGTTACTTCCTGGAGATGATGTCCAGGTGGTCAGGCTGACCCCCTTATCATCCGGACATCTTCTACAGGAAAGTCTACATTCCATTCTGCATAAATATGCAACAAATATTGTCACTTCCTGGAGATGATGTCCAGGTGGTCAGGGTGAACTCTAGGTCATCCGGACATCGTCTACAAGAAAGATACATTCCATTCTGCATAAATATGCAAGAAATATTGTTACTTCCTGGAGATGATGTCCAGGTGGTTAGGGTGTAGTCCATATCATCCGAACATCGTCTACAGGAAAGTCTACATTCCATTCTGCATAAATAAGAAAAAAATATTGTTACTTCCTGGAGATGATGTCCAGGTGGTCAGGCTGACCCCCTTATCATCCGGACATCTTCTACAGGAAAGTCTACATTCCATTCTGCATAAATATGCAACAAATATTGTCACTTCCTGGAGATGATGTCCAGGTGGTCAGGGTGAACTCTAGGTCATCCGGACATCGTCTACAAGAAAGTGTACATGCCATTCTGCATAAATATGCATAAAATATTGTCACTTCCTGGAGATGATGTCCAGGTGGTCAGGGTGACCTCCATATCATCCGGACATCGTCTACAGAAAAGTCTACATGCCATTCTGCATAAGTATGCAAAAAATATTGTCACTTCCTGGAGATGATGTCCAGATGGTCAGGATGAACTCCAGATCATCCGGACATCGTCTACAAGAAAGTGTACATGCCATTATGCATAAATATGCATAAAATATTGTCACTTCCTGGAGATGATGTCCATGTGGTCAGGGTGAACTCTAGGTCATCCTGGCATCATCTACAGGAAAGTCCACATGCCATTCTGCATAAATATGAAAAAAATATTGTTACTTCCTGGAGATGATGTCCAGGTGTCAGAGTGTACTCCATATCATCCGGACATCGTCTACAGGAAGTCTACATGCTATTCTGCATAAATAAGCAAAAAATATTGTCACTTCCTGGAGATGATGATCAGGTGGTCAGGGCTGACCTCCATATCATCCGGACATCCTCTACAGGAAAGTCTACAGTGCTATTCTGCATAACTATGCAACAAATATTGTCACTTCCTGGAGATGATGTCCAGGTGGTCAGGGTGACCTCCAGGTCATCCTGGCAATCAGTCTACAGGAAAGTCAACATGCCATTCTGCATAAATATGAAAAAATATTGTTACTTCCTGGAGATGATGTCCAGGTGGTCAGAGTGACCTCCAGGTCATTCGGAAATCGTCTACAGGAAAGTCTACATGCCATTCTGCATAAATATGAAAAAAATATTGTTGCTTCCTGGAGATGATGTCCAGGTGGTCAGGGTGTACTCCATATCATCCGGACATCGTCTACAGGAAAGTCTACATGCCATTCTGCATCAATATACAAAAAATATTGTCACTTCCTGGAGATGATGTCCAGGTGGTCAGGCTGACCCCCATGTCATCCGGACATCGTCTACAGGAAAGTCCACATGTCATTCTGCATAAATATGCAAAAAATAATGTTACTTCCTGGAGATGATGTCCAGGTGGTCAGGATGAACTCCAGATCTTCCGGACATCGTCTACAGGAAAGTCCACATGCCATTCTGCATAAATATGCAGCAAATAATGTCACTTCCTGGAGATGATGTCCAGGTGGTCAGGATGAACTCCAGATCATCCAGACATCGTCTACAGGAAAGTCCACATGCCATTCTGCATAAATATGCAACAAATATTGTTACTTCCTGGAGATGATGTCCAGGTGGTCAGGGTGTACTCCATATCATCCGGACATCGTCTACAGAAAAGTCTACATTCCATTCTGCATAAATATGCAAAAAATATTGTTACTTCCTGGAGATGATGACCAGGTGGTCAGGGTGACCTCCATATCATCCGCACATCGTCTACAGGAAAGTCTACATGCCATTCTGCATAACTATGCAAAAAATGTTGTCACTTCCTGGAGATGATGTCCAGGTGGTCAGGCTGACCCCCATACCATCCGGACATCGTCTACAGGATAGTCTACATTCCATTCTGCATAAATATGCAACAAATACTGTCACTTCCTGGAGAGGATGTCCAGGTGGTCAGGGTGTACTCCATATCATCCGGACATCGTCTACAGGAAAGTCTACATGCCATTCTGCATAAATATACAAAAAATATTGTCACTTCCTGGAGATGATGTCCAGGTGGTCAGGCTGACCCCCATATCATCCGGACATCGTCTACAGGAAAGTCCACATGTCATTCTGCAAAAATATGCAAAAAATAATGTCACTTCCTGGAGATGATGTCCAGGTGGTCAGGATGAACTCCAGATCTTCCGGACATCCTCTACAGGAAAGTCCACATGCCATTCTGCATAAATATGCAAAAAATAATGTCACTTCCTGGAGATGATGTCCAGATGGTCAGGATGAACTCCAGATCATCCGGACATCGTCTACAAGAAAGTGTACATGCCATTCTGCATAAATATGCATAAAATATTGTCACTTCCTGGAGATGATGTCCAGGTGGTCAGGGTGACCTCCATATCATCCGGACATCGTCTACAGGAAAGTCTACATGCCATTCTGCACAAATATGCAAAAAATATTGTCACTTCTTGGAGATGATGTCCAGGTGGTCAGGGTGTACTCCATATCATCCGGACATCGTCTACAGGAAATTCTACATTCCATTCTGCATAAATATGCAAAAAATATTGTCACTTCCTGGAGATGATGTCCAGGTGGTCAGGGTGACCTCCAGGTCATTCGGAAATCGTCTACAGGAAAGTCTACATGCCATTCTGCATAAATATGAAAAAAAAATTGTCACTTCCTGGAGATGATGTCCAGGTGGTCAGGGTGACCTCCAGGTCATTCGGAAATCGTCTACAGGAAAGTCTACATACCATTCTGCATAAGTATGAAAAAAATATTGTTACTTCCTGGAGATGATGTCCAGGTGGTCAGGGTGACCTCCATATCATCCGGACATCGACTACAGGAAAGTCTACATTCCATTCTGCATAAATAAGAAAAAAATATTGTTACTTCCTGGAGATGATGTCCAGGTGGTCAGGCTGACCCCCTTATCATCCGGACATCGTCTACAGGAAAGTCTACATGCCATACTGCATAAATAAGCAAAAAATATTGTCACTTCCTGGAGATGATGTCCAGGTGGTCAGGGTGAACTCTAGGTCATCCGGACATCGTCTACAAGAAAGTGTACATGACATTCTGCATAAATATGCATAAAATATTGTCACTTCCTGGAGATGATGTCCAGGTGGTCAGGGTGACCTCCATATCATCCGGACATCGTCTACAGGAAAGTCTACATTCCATTCTGCATAAATATGCATAAAATATTGTCACTTCCTGGAGATGATGTCCAGGCGGTCAGGGTGACCTCCAGGTCATTCGGAAATCGTCTACAGGAAAGTCTACATTCCATTCTGCATAAATATGAAAAAAATATTGTTACTTCCTGGAGATGATGTCCAGGTGGTCAGGGTGACCTCCATATCATCCGGACATCGTCTACAGGAAAGTCTACATGCCATACTGCATAAATAAGCAAAAAATATTGTCACTTCCTGGAGATGATGTCCTGGTGGCCAGTGTGACCTCCATATCATCCGGACATCGACTACAGGAATGTCTACATTCCATTCTGCATAAATAAGAAAAAAATATTGTTACTTCCTGGAGATGATGACCAGGTGGTCAGGGTGTACTCCATATCATCCGGACATCGTCTACAGGAAAGTCTACATTCTATTCTGCATAAATAAGCAAAAAAATATTGTCACTTCCTGGAGATGATGAGCAGGTGGTCAGGCTGACCCCCATATCATCCGGACATCGTCTACAGGAAAGTCTACATTCCATTCTGCATAAATATGCAACAAATATTGTCACTTCCTGGAGATGATGTCCAGGTGGTCAGGGTGAACTCTAGGTCATCCTGGCATCATCTACAGGAAAGTCCACATGCCATTCTGCATAAATATGAAAAAAATATTGTTACTTCCTGGAGATGATGTCCAGGTGTTCAGAGTGTACTCCATATCATCCGGACATCGTCTACAGGAATGTCCACATGCCATTCTGCATAAATAAGCAAAAAATATTGTCACTTCCTGGAGATGATGTCCAGGTGGTCAGGGTGACCTCCGTATCATCCGGACATCCTCTATAGGAAAGTCTACGTGCTATTATGCATAACTATGCAAAAAATATTGTCACTTCCTGGAGATGATGTCCAGGTGGTCAGGGTGACCTCCAGGTCATTCGGAAATCGTCTACAGGAAAGTCAACATGCCATTCTGCATAAATATGAAATAAATATTGTTACTTCCTGGAGATGATGTCCAGGTGGTCAGGGTGACCTCCAGGTCATTCGGAAATCGTCTACAGGAAAGTCTACATGCCATTCTGCATAAATATGAAAAAAATATTGTTGCTTCCTGGAGATGATGTCCAGGTGGTCAGGGTGTACTCCATATCATCCGGACATCGTCTACAGGAAAGTCTACATGCCATTCTGCATCAATATACAAAAAATATTGTCACTTCCTGGAGATGATGTCCAGGTGGTCAGGCTGACCCCCATGTCATCCGGACATCGTCTACAGGAAAGTCCACATGTCATTCTGCATAAATATGCAAAAAATAATGTTACTTCCTGGAGATGATGTCCAGGTGGTCAGGATGAACTCCAGATCTTCCGGACATCGTCTACAGGAAAGTCCACATGCCATTCTGCATAAATATGCAGCAAATAATGTCACTTCCTGGAGATGATGTCCAGGTGGTCAGGATGAACTCCAGATCATCCGGACATCGTCTACAGGAAAGTCCACATGTCATTCTGCAAAAATATGCAAAAAATAATGTCACTTCCTGGAGATGATGTCCAGGTGGTCAGGATGAACTCCAGATCTTCCGGACATCGTCTACAGGAAAGTCCACATGCCATTCTGCATAAATATGCAAAAAATAATGTCACTTCCTGGAGATGATGTCCAGATGGTCAGGATGAACTCCAGATCATCCGGACATCGTCTACAAGAAAGTGTACATGCCATTCTGCATAAATATGCATAAAATATTGTCACTTCCTGGAGATGATGTCCAGGTGGTCAGGGTGACCTCCATATCATCCGGACATCGTCTACAGGAAAGTCTACATGCCATTCTGCACAAATATGCAAAAAATATTGTCACTTCTTGGAGATGATGTCCAGGTGGTCAGGGTGTACTCCATATCATCCGGACATCGTCTACAGGAAATTCTACATTCCATTCTGCATAAATATGCAAAAAATATTGTCACTTCCTGGAGATGATGTCCAGGTGGTCAGGGTGACCTCCAGGTCATTCGGAAATCGTCTACAGGAAAGTCTACATGCCATTCTGCATAAATATGAAAAAAAAATTGTCACTTCCTGGAGATGATGTCCAGGTGGTCAGGGTGACCTCCAGGTCATTCGGAAATCGTCTACAGGAAAGTCTACATACCATTCTGCATAAGTATGAAAAAAATATTGTTACTTCCTGGAGATGATGTCCAGGTGGTCAGGGTGACCTCCATATCATCCGGACATCGACTACAGGAAAGTCTACATTCCATTCTGCATAAATAAGAAAAAAATATTGTTACTTCCTGGAGATGATGTCCAGGTGGTTAGGGTGTAGTCCATATCATCCGAACATCGTCTACAGGAAAGTCTACATTCCATTCTGCATAAATAAGAAAAAAATATTGTTACTTCCTGGAGATGATGTCCAGGTGGTCAGGCTGACCTCCTTATCATCCGGACATCTTCTACAGGAAAGTCTACATTCCATTCTGCATAAATATGCAAAAAATATTGTCACTTCCTGGAGATGATGTCCAGGTGGTCAGGGTGACCTCCAGGTCATTCGGAAATCGTCTACAGGAAAGTCTACATGCCATTCTGCATAAATATGAAAAAAAAATTGTCACTTCCTGGAGATGATGTCCAGGTGGTCAGGGTGAACTCTAGGTCATCCGGACATCGTCTACAAGAAAGTGTACATGTCATTCTGCATAAATATGCATAAAATATTGTCACTTCCTGGAGATGATGTCCAGGTGGTCAGGGTGAACTCCATATCATCCGGACATCGTCTACAGAAAAGTCTACATGCCATTCTGCATAAATATGCAAAAAATATTGTCACTTCCTGGAGATGATGTCCAGATGGTCAGGATGAACTCCAGATCATCCGGACATCGTCTACAAGAAAGTGTACATGCCATTATGCATAAATATGCATAAAATATTGTCACTTCCTGGAGATGATGTCCATGTGGTCAGGGTGAACTCTAGGTCATCCTGGCATCATCTACAGGAATGTCCACATGCCATTCTGCATAAATATGAAAAAAATATTGTTACTTCCTGGAGATGATGTCCAGGTGGTCAGGGTGTACTCCATATCATCCGGACATCGTCTACAGGAAAGTCTACATTCTATTCTGCATAAATAAGCAAAAAAATATTGTCACTTCCTGGAGATGATGAGCAGGTGGTCAGGCTGACCCCCATATCATCCGGACATCGTCTACAGGAAAGTCTACATTCCATTCTGCATAAATATGCAACAAATATTGTCACTTCCTGGAGATGATGTCCAGGTGGTCAGGCTGACCCCCATATCATCCGGACATCGTCTACAGGAAAGTCCACATGTCATTCTGCAAAAATATGCAAAAAATAATGTCACTTCCTGGAGATGATGTCCAGGTGGTCAGGATGAACTCCAGATCTTCCGGACATCGTCTACAGGAAAGTCCACATGCCATTCTGCATAAATATGCAAAAAATAATGTCACTTCCTGGAGATGATGTCCAGATGGTCAGGATGAACTCCAGATCATCCGGACATCGTCTACAAGAAAG
Source organism: Theocolax elegans (assembly GCA_026168455.1). NCBI lineage: Eukaryota > Metazoa > Arthropoda > Insecta > Hymenoptera > Cerocephalidae > Theocolax > Theocolax elegans. Next base: position 45,943,183 of record CM047428.1, on the reverse strand, counting down.
TGTACATGCCATTCTGCATAAATATGCATAAAATATTGTCACTTCCTGGAGATGATGTCCAGGTGGTCAGGGTGACCTCCATATCATCCGGACATCGTCTACAGGAAAGTCTACATGCCATTCTGCACAAATATGCAAAAAATATTGTCACTTCTTGGAGATGATGTCCAGGTGGTCAGGGTGTACTCCATATCATCCGGACATCGTCTACAGGAAATTCTACATTCCATTCTGCATAAATATGCAAAAAATATTGTCACTTCCTGGAGATGATGTCCAGGTGGTCAGGGTGACCTCCAGGTCATTCGGAAATCGTCTACAGGAAAGTCTACATGCCATTCTGCATAAATATGAAAAAAAAATTGTCACTTCCTGGAGATGATGTCCAGGTGGTCAGGGTGACCTCCAGGTCATTCGGAAATCGTCTACAGGAAAGTCTACATACCATTCTGCATAAGTATGAAAAAAATATTGTTACTTCCTGGAGATGATGTCCAGGTGGTCAGGGTGACCTCCAGGTCATTCGGAAATCGTCTACAGGAAAGTCTACATGCCATTCTGCATAAATATGAAAAAAATATTGTTGCTTCCTGGAGATGATGTCCAGGTGGTCAGGGTGTACTCCATATCATCCGGACATCGTCTACAGGAAAGTCTACATGCCATTCTGCATCAATATACAAAAAATATTGTCACTTCCTGGAGATGATGTCCAGGTGGTCAGGATGAACTCCAGATCATCCGGACATCGTCTACAGGAAAGTCCACATGCCATTCTGCATAAATATGCAACAAATATTGTTACTTCCTGGAGATGATGTCCAGGTGGTCAGGGTGTACTCCATATCATCCGGACATCGTCTACAGAAAAGTCTACATTCCATTCTGCATAAATATGCAAAAAATATTGTTACTTCCTGGAGATGATGACCAGGTGGTCAGGGTGACCTCCATATCATCCGCACATCGTCTACAGGAAAGTCTACATGCCATTCTGCATAACTATGCAAAAAATGTTGTCACTTCCTGGAGATGATGTCCAGGTGGTCAGGCTGACCCCCATACCATCCGGACATCGTCTACAGGATAGTCTACATTCCATTCTGCATAAATATGCAACAAATATTGTCACTTCCTGGAGAGGATGTCCAGGTGGTCAGGGTGTAATCCATATCATCCGGACTTCGTCTACAGGAAAGTCTACATTCCATTCTGCATAAATATGCAAAAAATATTGTTACTTCCTGGAGATGATGTCCAGGTGGTCAGGGTGTAGTCCATATCATCCGAACATCGTCTACAGGAAAGTCTACATGCCATTCTGCATAAATTTGCAAAAAATATTGTAACTTCCTGGAGATGATGTCCAGGTGGTCAGGCTGACCCCCATATCATCCCGACATCGTCTACAGGAAAGTCCACATGCCATTCTGCATAAATATGCAAAAAATAATGTCACTTCCTGGAGATGATGTCCAGATGGTCAGGATGAACTCCAGATCATCCGGACATCGTCTACAAGAAAGTGTACATGCCATTCTGCATAAATATGCATAAAATATTGTCACTTCCTGGAGATGATGTCCAGGTGGTCAGGGTGACCTCCATATCATCCGGACATCGTCTACAGGAAAGTCTACATGCCATTCTGCACAAATATGCAAAAAATATTGTCACTTCTTGGAGATGATGTCCAGGTGGTCAGGGTGTACTCCATATCATCCGGACATCGTCTACAGGAAATTCTACATTCCATTCTGCATAAATATGCAAAAAATATTGTCACTTCCTGGAGATGATGTCCAGGTGGTCAGGGTGACCTCCAGGTCATTCGGAAATCGTCTACAGGAAAGTCTACATGCCATTCTGCATAAATATGAAAAAAATATTGTCACTTCCTGGAGATGATGTCCAGGTGGTCAGGGTGACCTCCAGGTCATTCGGAAATCGTCTACAGGAAAGTCTACATACCATTCTGCATAAGTATGAAAAAAATATTGTTACTTCCTGGAGATGATGTCCAGGTGGTCAGGGTGACCTCCATATCATCCGGACATCGACTACAGGAAAGTCTACATTCCATTCTGCATAAATAAGAAAAAAATATTGTTACTTCCTGGAGATGATGTCCAGGTGGTCAGGCTGACCCCCTTATCATCCGGACATCGTCTACAGGAAAGTCTACATGCCATACTGCATAAATATCAAAAAATATTGTCACTTCCTGGAGATGATGTCCAGGTGGTCAGGGTGAACTCTAGGTCATCCGGACATCGTCTACAAGAAAGTGTACATGACATTCTGCATAAATATGCATAAAATATTGTCACTTCCTGGAGATGATGTCCAGGTGGTCAGGGTGACCTCCATATCATCCGGACATCGTCTACAGGAAAGTCTACATTCCATTCTGCATAAATATGCAAAAAATATTGTCACTTCCTGGAGATGATGTCCAGGTGGTCAGGGTGACCTCCAGGTCATTCGGAAATCGTCTACAGGAAAGTCTACATGCCATTCTGCATAAATATGAAAAAAATATTGTTACTTCCTGGAGATGATGTCCAGGTGGTCAGGGTGACCTCCATATCATCCGGACATCGTCTACAGGAAAGTCTACATGCCATACTGCATAAATAAGCAAAAAAAAATTGTCACTTCCTGGAGATGATGTCCTGGTGGCCAGTGTGACCTCCATATCATCCGGACATCGACTACAGGAATGTCTACATTCCATTCTGCATAAATAAGAAAAAAATATTGTTACTTCCTGGAGATGATTTCCAGGTGGTCAGGGTGTACTCCATATCATCCGGACATCGTCTACAGGAAAGTCTACATTCTATTCTGCATAAATAAGCAAAAAAATATTGTCACTTCCTGGAGATGATGAGCAGGTGGTCAGGCTGACCCCCATATCATCCGGACATCGTCTACAGGAAAGTCTACATTCCATTCTGCATAAATATGCAACAAATATTGTCACTTCCTGGAGATGATGTCCAGGTGGTCAGGGTGAACTCTAGTCATCCAGATCATCCGGACATCGTCTACAGGAATGTCCACATGCCATTATGCATAAATAAGCAAAAAATATTGTCACTTCCTGGAGATGATGTCCAGGTGGCCAGGGTGACTTCCATATCATCCGGACATCGACTACAGGAAAGTCTACATTCCATTCTGCATAAATAAGAAAAAAATATTGTTACTTCCTGGAGATGATGTCCAGGTGGTCAGGGTGACCTCCATATCATCCGGACATCGTCTACAGGAAAGTCTACGTGCTATTCTGCATAACTATGCAAAAAATGTTGTCACTTCCTGGAGATGATGTCCAGGTGGTCAGGGTGACCTCCATATCATCCGGACATCGTCAACAGGAAAGTCTACATGCCATTCTGCATAAATAAGCAAAAAATATTGTCACTTCCTGGAGATGATGTCCAGGTAGTCAGGGTGACCTCCAGGTCATTCGGAGATTGTCTACAGGAAAGTCTACATGCCATTCTGCATAAATATGAAAAAAATATTGTTACTTCCTGGAGATGATGTCCAGGTGGTCAGGGTGACCTCCATATCATCCGGACATCGTCTACAGGAAAGTCTACATGCCATTCTGCATAAATAAGCAAAAAATATTGTTATTTCCTGGAGTAGATGTCCATGTGGTCAGGGTGAACTCTAGGTCATCCTGGCATCATCTACAGGAAAGTCCACATGCCATTCTGCATAAATATGAAAAAAATATTGTTACTTCCTGGAGATGATGTCCAGGTGGTCAGGGCGTACACCATATCATCCGGACATCGTCTACAGGAAAGTCTACATGCCATTCTGCATAAATATGGAAAAAATATTGTTACTTCCTGGAGATGATGTCCAGCTGGTCAGGGTGACCTCCATATCATCCGGACATCGTCTACAGGAAAGTCTACATGCCATTCTGCAAAAATAAGCAAAAAATATTGTTATTTCCTGGAGTAGATGTCCATGTGGTCAGGGTGAACTCTAGGTCATCCGGACATCGTCTACAGGAAAGTCCACATGTCATTCTGCATAAATATGCAAAAAATAATGTCACTTCCTGGAGATGATGTTCAGGTGGTCAGGATGAACTCCAGATCTTCCGGACATTGTCTACAGGAAAGTCCACATGCCATCTGCATAAATATGCAAAAAATAATGTCACTTCCTGGAGATGATGTTCAGGTGGTCAGGATGAACTCCAGATCTTCCGGACATTGTCTACAGGAAAGTCCACATGCCATTCTGCATAAATATGCAGCAAATAATGTTACTTCCTGGAGATGATGTCCAGGTGGTCAGGGTGACCTCCATATCATCCGGACATCGTCTACAGGAAAGTCTACATGCCATTCTGCATAAATAAGCAAAAAATATTGTTATTTCCTGGAGTAGATGTCCATGTGGTCAGGGTGAACTCTAGGTCATCCTGGCATCATCTACAGGAAAGTCCACATGCCATTCTGCATAAATATGAAAAAAATATTGTTACTTCCTGGAGATGATGTCCAGGTGGTCAGGGCGTACACCATATCATCCGGACATCGTCTACAGGAAAGTCTACATGCCATTCTGCATAAATATGGACAAAATATTGTTACTTCCTGGAGATGATGTCCAGCTGGTCAGGGTGACCTCCATATCATCCGGACATCGTCTACAGGAAAGTCTACATGCCATTCTGCAAAAATAAGCAAAAAATATTGTTATTTCCTGGAGTAGATGTCCATGTGGTCAGGGTGAACTCTAGGTCATCCGGACATCGTCTACAGGAAAGTCCACATGTCATTCTGCATAAATATGCAAAAAATAATGTCACTTCCTGGAGATGATGTTCAGGTGGTCAGGATGAACTCCAGATCTTCCGGACATTGTCTACAGGAAAGTCCACATGCCATTCTGCATAAATATGCAGCAAATAATGTTACTTCCTGGAGATGATGTCCAGGTGGTCAGGATGAACTCCAGATCATCCGGACATCGTCTACAGGAAAGTCTACATGCCATTCTGCATAAATATGTAAAAAATATTGTCACTTCCTGGAGATGATGTCCAGGTGGTCAGGGTGACCTCCATATCATCCGGACATCGTCTACAGGAAAGTCTATGTGCCATTCTGCATAACTATGCAAAAAATGTTGTCACTTCCTGGAGATGATGTCCAGGTGGTCAGGGTGACATCCAGGTCATTCGGAAATCGTCTACAGGAAAGTCTACATTCCATTCTGCATAACTATGCAAAAAATGTTGTCACTTCCTGGAGATGATGTCCAGGTGGCCAGGGTGTACTCCACATCATCCGGACATCGTCTACAGAAAAGTCTACATGCCATTCTGCATAAATATGCAAAAAATATTGTCACTTCCTGGAGATGATGTCCAGGTGGTCAGGGTGACCTCCATATCTTCCGGACATCGTCTACAGGAAAGTCTACATGCCATTCTGCATAAATTTGCAAAAAATATTGTAACTTCCTGGAGATGATGTCCAGGTGGTCAGGCTGACCCCCATATCATCCCGACATCGTCTACAGGAAAGTCCACATGCCATTCTGCATAAATATGCAAAAAATAATGTCACTTCCTGGAGATGATGTCCAGATGGTCAGGATGAACTCCAGATCATCCGGACATCGTCTACAAGAAAGTGTACATGCCATTCTGCATAAATATGCATAAAATATTGTCACTTCCTGGAGATGATGTCCAGGTGGTCAGGGTGACCTCCATATCATCCGGACATCGTCTACAGGAAAGTCTACATGCCATTCTGCACAAATATGCAAAAAATATTGTCACTTCTTGGAGATGATGTCCAGGTGGTCAGGGTGTACTCCATATCATCCGGACATCGTCTACAGGAAATTCTACATTCCATTCTGCATAAATATGCAAAAAATATTGTCACTTCCTGGAGATGATGTCCAGGTGGTCAGGGTGACCTCCAGGTCATTCGGAAATCGTCTACAGGAAAGTCTACATGCCATTCTGCATAAATATGAAAAAAATATTGTCACTTCCTGGAGATGATGTCCAGGTGGTCAGGGTGACCTCCAGGCCATTCGGAAATCGTCTACAGGAAAGTCTACATACCATTCTGCATAAGTATGAAAAAAATATTGTTACTTCCTGGAGATGATGTCCAGGTGGTCAGGGTGACCTCCATATCATCCGGACATCGACTACAGGAAAGTCTACATTCCATTCTGCATAAATAAGAAAAAAATATTGTTACTTCCTGGAGATGATGTCCAGGTGGTCAGGCTGACCCCCTTATCATCCGGACATCGTCTACAGGAAAGTCTACATGCCATACTGCATAAATAAGCAAAAATATTGTCACTTCCTGGAGATGATGTCCAGGTGGTCAGGGTGAATTCTAGGTCATCCGGACATCGTCTACAAGAAAGTGTACATGACATTCTGCATAAATATGCATAAATATTGTCACTTCCTGGAGATGATGTCCAGGTGGTCAGGGTGACCTCCATATCATCCGGACATCGTCTACAGGAAAGTCTACATTCCATTCTGCATAAATATGCAAAAAATATTGTCACTTCCTGGAGATGATGTCCAGGTGGTCAGGGTGACCTCAGGTCATTCGGAAATCGTCTACAGGAAAGTCTACATGCCATTCTGCATAAATATGAAAAAAATATTGTTACTTCCTGGAGATGATGTCCAGGTGGTCAGGGTGACCTCCATATCATCCGGACATCGTCTACAGGAAAGTCTACATGCCATACTGCATAAATAAGCAAAAAAAATTGTCACTTCCTGGAGTGATGTCCTGGTGGCCAGTGTGACCTCCATATCATCCGGACATCGACTACAGGAATGTCTACATTCCATTCTGCATAATATGAAAAAAATATTGTCTACTTCCTGGAGATGATGTCCAGGTGGTCAGGGTGACCTCCATATCATCCGGACATCGTCTACAGGAAAGTCTACATTCCATTCTGCATAAATAAGCAAAAAATATTGTACTTCCTTGGAGATGATGTCGCAGGTGGTCAGGCTGACCCCCATATCATCGGACATCGTCTACAGGAAAGTCTACATTCCATTCTGCATAAATATGCAAAAAATATTGTCACTTCCTGGAGATGATGTCCAGGTGGTCAGGGTGAACTCGTCTCAGCTCATCCGGACATCGTCTACAGGAATGTCCTACATGCCATTCTGCATAAATATGCAAAAAATATTGTCACTTCCTGGAGATGATGTCCAGGTGGTCAGGGTGACCTCCATATCATCCGGACATCGTCTACAGGAAAGTCTACATACATTCTGCATAAATATAGAAAAAATATTGTTACTTCCTGGAGATGATGTCCAGGTGGTCAGGGTGACCTCCATATCATCCGGACATCGTCTACAGGAAAGTCTACATTCCATTCTGCATAAATATGAAAAAAATATTGTTACTTCCTGGAGATGATGTCCAGGTGGTCAGGCTGACCTCCAGGATCATTCGGACATCGTCTACAGGAAAGTCTACATGCCATTCTGCATAAATAATGCAAAAAATATGTTCACTTCCTGGAGATGATGTCCAGGTGGTCAGGTGACCTCCTAGTCATCCGGACATCGTCTACAGAAAGTGTACATGACATTCTGCATAAATATGCATAAAATATTGTCACTTCCTGGAGATGATGTCCAGGTGGTCAGGGTGACCTCCATATCATCCGGACATCGTCTACAGGAAAGTCTACATCCATTCTGCATAAATATGCAAAAAATATTGTCACTTCCTGGAGATGATGTCCAGGTGGTCAGGGTGACCTCCATATCATCCGGACATCGTCTACAGAAAGTCTACATGCCATTCTGCATAAATAATGCAAAAAATATTGTCACTTCCTGGAGATGATGTCCAGGTGGTCAGGGCGTGACCCCATATCATCCGGACATCGTCTACAGGAAAGTCTACATGCCATTCTGCATAAATATGGAAAAAATATTGTTACTTTCCTGGAGATGATGTCCAGGCTGGTCAGGGTGACCTCCATATCATCGGACATCGTCTACAGGAAAGTCTACATGCCATTCTGCATAAATAAGCAAAAAAATATTGTTACTTCCTGGAGATGATGTCCATGTGGTCAGGGTGACCTCCTAGGTCATCCGGACATCGTCTACAGGAAAGTCTACATGTCATTCTGCATAAATATGCAAAAAAATATGTCACTTCCTGTGAGATGATGTCAGGTGGTCAGGATGACCCAGATCTCCGGACATTGTCTACAGGAAAGTCCACATGCCATTCTGCATAAATATGCAGCAAATAATGTTACTTCCTGGAGATGATGTCCAGGTGGTCAGGATGAACTCCATATCATCCGGGACATCGTCTACAGGAAAGTCTACATGCCATTCTGCATAAATATGTAAAAAATATTGTCACTTCCGGAGATGATGTCCAGGTGGTCAGGGTGACCTCAATCATCCGGACATCGTTACAGGAAGTCTATGTGCCATTCGCATAACATGCAAAAAATGTTGTCACTTCCTGGAGATGATGTCCAGGTGGTCAGGGTGAATCCAGGTCATTCGGAATAGTTCTACAGGAAAGTCTACATTGCCATTCTGCATAAGTATGAAAAAAATATTGTTACTTCCTGGAGATGCTGTTCCAGGTGGTCAGGGTGCCTCATATCATCCGGACATCGACTACAGTAAGTCTACATTCCATTCGCAAAATAAGAAAAAAATATGTTACTTCCTGGAGATGATGTCCAGGTGGTCAGGTGACCCCTTATCATCCGGACATCTCTCGGAAAAGTCTACATTCCATTCTGCATAAGAGCAAAATATGTCACTGCCTGGAGCTGATGTCAAGGTGGTCAGGTGAACTCCTAGTCATCCGGACATCGTCTACAGAAAGTCTACATGCCATTCTGCATAAATATGCAAAAAATATTGTTCACTTTCCTGGAGATGATGTCCAGGTGGTCAGGGTGACCTCCATATCATCCGGACATCGTCTACAGGAAAGTCTACATGCCATTCTGCATAAATAGCAAAAATATTGTTATTTCCTGGAGTAGATGTCCATGTGGTCAGGGTGAACTCTAGGTCATCCGGACATCGTCTACAGGAAAGTCTACATGTCCATTCTGCATAAATATGCAAAAATATTGTACTTCCTGGAGATGATGTTCAGGTGGTCAGGCTGAACTCCATATCATCCGGACATCGTCTACAGGAAAGTCTACATGCCATTCTGCATAAATATGCAACAAATATGTTCACTTCCTGGAGATGATGTCCAGGTGGTCAGGATGAACTCCAGATCATCCGGACATCGTCTACAAGAAAGTCTACATGTCCATTCTGCATAAATATGCTAAAAAATATTGTCACTTCCTGGAGATGATGTCCAGGTGGTCAGGGTGACCTCCATATCATCCGGACATCGTCTACAGGAAAGTCTACATGCCATTCTGCATAAATAAGCAAAAAATATTGTATTTCCTGGAGTAGATGTCCATGTGGTCAGGGTGACTCCTAGGTCATCCGGACATCGTCTACAGGAAAGTCTACATTCCATTCTGCATATAAGCAAAAAATATTGTTATTCCTGGAGATGATGTCCAGGTGGTCAGGCTGACCCCTTATCATCCGGACATCTCTACAGGAAGCTACATTCCATTCTGCATAAATAGCAACAAAATTGTCACTTCCTGGAGATGAGTCCAGGTGGTCAGGGTGAACTCTAGGTCATCCGGACATCGTTCTACAGAAAGATACATTCCATTCTGCATAAATATGAAAAAATATTGTTCATTCCTGGAGATGATGTCCAGGTGGTTAGGGGTAGTCCATATCATCCGAACATCGTCTACAGGAAAGTCTACATTCCATTCTGCATAAATAAGAAAAAATATTTTACTTCCTGGAGATGATGTCCAGGGGTCAGGCTGACCCCTTATCATTCGGAAATCTTCCTACAGGAAAGTCTACATGCCATTCTGCATAAAGTATGAAAAAAAATATTGTTACTTCCTGGGAGATGATGTCCCAGGTGGTCAGGGTGGACCTCCATAGGTCATCCGGACATCGATCCTTACAGGAAAGGCTACATGCCCATGCTGCATACATATGCCTAAAAAATATTGGTCACTTCCTGGAGATGATGTCCAGGTGGTCAGGGCTGACCTCCCTTATTCACTCCGGACCTCTGCTACAGAAAGTCTACATGCCATTCTGCATAAATATGCAAAAATATTGTCACTTCTGGAGATGATGTCCAGATGTCAGGATGAACTCCAGATCACTCCGGACATCGTCTACAAGAAAGTGTACATGCCATTATGCATAAATATGCATAAATATTGTCACTTCCTGGAGATGATGTCCATGTGGTCAGGGTGAACTCTAGGTCATCCGGCATATCTACAGGAAAGTCACATGCCATTCTGCATAAATATGAAAAACATATTGTTACTTCCTGGAGATGATGTCCAGGTGGTCAGGGTGTACTCCATATCATCCGGACATCGTCTACAGGAAAGTCTACATTCCATTCTGCATAAATATGCAACAAATATTGTCACTTCCTGGAGATGATGTCCAGGTGGTCAGGGTGAACTCTAGGTCATCCGGACATCGTCTACAGGAAAGTCTACATGCCATTCTGCATAAATATGCATAAAATATTGTCACTTCCTGGAGATGATGTCCAGGTGTTCAGAGTGTACTCCATATCATCCGGACATCGTCTACAGGAATGTCCACATGCCATTCTGCATAAATAAGCAAAAAATATTGTCACTTCCTGGAGATGATGTCCAGGTGGTCAGGGTGACCTCCATATCATCCGGACATCCTCTACAGGAAAGTCTACGTGCTATTATGCATAACTATGCAAAAAATATTGTCACTTCCTGGAGATGATGTCCAGGTGGTCAGGGTGACCTCCAGGTCATTCGGAAATCGTCTACAGGAAAGTCAACATGCCATTCTGCATAAATATGAAATAAATATTGTTACTTCCTGGAGATGATGTCCAGGTGGTCAGGGTGACCTCCAGGTCATTCGGAAATCGTCTACAGGAAAGTCTACATGCCATTCTGCATAAATATGAAAAAAATATTGTTGCTTCCTGGAGATGATGTCCAGGTGGTCAGGGTGTACTCCATATCATCCGGACATCGTCTACAGGAAAGTCTACATGCCATTCTGCATCAATATACAAAAAATATTGTCACTTCCTGGAGATGATGTCCAGGTGGTCAGGCTGACCCCCATGTCATCCGGACATCGTCTACAGGAAAGTCCACATGTCATTCTGCATAAATATGCAAAAAATAATGTTACTTCCTGGAGATGATGTCCAGGTGGTCAGGATGAACTCCAGATCTTCCGGACATCGTCTACAGGAAAGTCCACATGCCATTCTGCATAAATATGCAGCAAATAATGTCACTTCCTGGAGATGATGTCCAGGTGGTCAGGATGAACTCCAGATCATCCGGACATCGTCTACAGGAAAGTCCACATGCCATTCTGCATAAATATGCAACAAATATTGTTACTTCCTGGAGATGATGTCCAGGTGGTCAGGGTGTACTCCATATCATCCGGACATCGTCTACAGAAAAGTCTACATTCCATTCTGCATAAATATGCAAAAAATATTGTTACTTCCTGGAGATGATGACCAGGTGGTCAGGGTGACCTCCATATCATCCGCACATCGTCTACAGGAAAGTCTACATGCCATTTTGCATAACTATGCAAAAAATGTTGTCACTTCCTGGAGATGATGTCCAGGTGGTCAGGCTGACCCCCATACCATCCGGACATCGTCTACAGGATAGTCTACATTCCATTCTGCATAAATATGCAACAAATACTGTCACTTCCTGGAGAGGATGTCCAGGTGGTCAGGGTGTACTCCATATCATCCGGACATCGTCTACAGGAAAGTCTACATGCCATTCTGCATAAATATACAAAAAATATTGTCACTTCCTGGAGATGATGTCCAGGTGGTCAGGCTGACCCCCATATCATCCGGACATCGTCTACAGGAAAGTCCACATGTCATTCTGCAAAAATATGCAAAAAATAATGTCACTTCCTGGAGATGATGTCCAGGTGGTCAGGATGAACTCCAGATCTTCCGGACATCGTCTACAGGAAAGTCCACATGCCATTCTGCATAAATATGCAAAAAATAATGTCACTTCCTGGAGATGATGTCCAGATGGTCAGGATGAACTCCAGATCATCCGGACATCGTCTACAAGAAAGTGTACATGCCATTCTGCATAAATATGCATAAAATATTGTCACTTCCTGGAGATGATGTCCAGGTGGTCAGGGTGACCTCCATATCATCCGGACATCGTCTACAGGAAAGTCTACATGCCATTCTGCACAAATATGCAAAAAATATTGTCACTTCTTGGAGATGATGTCCAGGTGGTCAGGGTGTACTCCATATCATCCGGACATCGTCTACAGGAAATTCTACATTCCATTCTGCATAAATATGCAAAAAATATTGTCACTTCCTGGAGATGATGTCCAGGTGGTCAGGGTGACCTCCAGGTCATTCGGAAATCGTCTACAGGAAAGTCTACATGCCATTCTGCATAAATATGAAAAAAAAATTGTCACTTCCTGGAGATGATGTCCAGGTGGTCAGGGTGACCTCCAGGTCATTCGGAAATCGTCTACAGGAAAGTCTACATACCATTCTGCATAAGTATGAAAAAAATATTGTTACTTCCTGGAGATGATGTCCAGGTGGTCAGGGTGACCTCCATATCATCCGGACATCGACTACAGGAAAGTCTACATTCCATTCTGCATAAATAAGAAAAAAATATTGTTACTTCCTGGAGATGATGTCCAGGTGGTCAGGCTGACCCCCTTATCATCCGGACATCGTCTACAGGAAAGTCTACATGCCATACTGCATAAATAAGCAAAAAATATTGTCACTTCCTGGAGATGATGTCCAGGTGGTCAGGGTGAACTCTAGGTCATCCGGACATCGTCTACAGGAAAGTCCACATGTCATTCTGCATAAATATGCAAAAAATCATGTTACTTCCTGGAGATGCTGTTCCAGGTGGTCAGGATGAACTCCAGATCTTCCGGACATTCGTCTACAGGAAAGTCACATTGCCATTCTGCATAAATATGCGAAAAATAATGTTACTTCCTGGAGATGATGTCCAGGTGGTCAGGTGAACTCCAGATCATCCGGACATCGTCTACAGGAAAGTCTACATTGCCCATTCTGCATAAATATGCAAAAATATTGTCACTTCCTGGAGCTGATGTCCAGGTGGTCAGGGTGATACTCATATCATCCGGACATCGTCTACAGAAAGTATAATTCCATTCTGCATAAATATGCAAAAATATTGTCACTTCCTGGAGATGATGTCCAGGTGGTCAGGGTGACCTCCATATCATACGGCACATCGTCTACAGGAAAGTCTACATGCCATTCTGCATAAAGTATAGCAAAAAATATTGTATACTTCCTGCGAGGATGATGTCCATGTGGCAGGGTGACCTCCAGGTCATCCGGACATCGTCTACAGGAAAGTCTACATTCCATTCTGCATAAATATGAAAAAAATATTGTACTTCCTGGAGATGATGTCCAGGTGGTCAGGCTGACCCCATATCATCCGGACATCGTCTACAGGAAAGTCTACATGCCATCTGCATAAATAATGCAAAAATATTGTCACTTCCTGGAGATGATGTCCTGGTGGTCAGGGTGACCTCCATATCATCCGGACATCGACTACAGAATGTATACATCCATTCTGCATAAATATGCAAAAATATTGTTACTTCCTGGAGATGATGTCCAGGTGGTCAGGGTGTACTCCATATCATCCGGACATCGTCTACAGGAAAGTCTACATTCCATTCTGCATAAATAAGCAAAAAATATTGTCACTTCCTGGAGATGATGATCCAGGTGGTCAGGTGACCCCCATATCATCCGGACATCGTCTACAGGAAAGTCTACATTCCATTCTGCATAAATATGCAACAAATATTGTCACTTCCTGGAGATGATGTCCAGGTGGTCAGGGTGAACTCTAGGTCATCCTGGCATCATCTACAGGAAAGTCCACATGCCATTCTGCATAAATATGAAAAAAATATTGTTACTTCCTGGAGATGATGTCCAGGTGTTCAGAGTGTACTCCATATCATCCGGACATCGTCTACAGGAATGTCCACATGCCATTCTGCATAAATAAGCAAAAAATATTGTCACTTCCTGGAGATGATGTCCAGGTGGTCAGGGTGACCTCCATATCATCCGGACATCGTCTACAGGAAAGTCTACGTGCTATTCTGCATAACTATGCAAAAAATATTGTCACTTCCTGGAGATGATGTCCAGGTGGTCAGGGTGACCTCCAGGTCATTCGGAAATCGTCTACAGGAAAGTCAACATGCCATTCTGCATAAATATGAAAAAAATATTGTTACTTCCTGGAGATGATGTCCAGGTGGTCAGGGTGACCTCCAGGTCATTCGGAAATCGTCTACAGGAAAGTCTACATGCCATTCTGCATATATATGAAAAAAATATTGTTACTTCCTGGAGATGATGTCCAGGTGGTCAGGGTGACCTCCATATCATCCGGACATCGTTTACAGGAAAGTCTACATGCCATACTGCATAAATAAGTAAAAAATATTGTCACTTCCTGGAGATGATGTCCTGGTGGCCAGTGTGACCTCCATATCATCCGGACATCGACTACAGGAATGTCTACATTCCATTCTGCATAAATAAGAAAAAAATATTGTTACTTCCTGGAGATGATGTCCAGGTGGTCAGGGTGTACCTCATATCATCCGGACATCGTCTACAGGAAAGTCTACATTCTATTCTGCATAAATAAGCAAAAAAATATTGTCACACCCTGGAGATGATGAGCAGGTGGTCAGGCTGACCCCCATATCATCCGGACATCGTCTACAGGAAAGTCTACATTCCATTCTGCATAAATATGCAACAAATATTGTCACTTCCTGGAGATGATGTCCAGGTGGTCAGGGTGAACTCTAGGTCATCCTGGCATCATCTACAGGAAAGTCCACATGCCATTCTGCATAAATATGAAAAAATATTGTTACTTCCTGGAGATGATGTCCAGGTATTCAGAGTGTACTCCATATCATCCGGACATCGTCTACAGGAATGTCCACATGCCATTCTGCATAAATAAGCAAAAAATATTGTCACTTCCTGGAGATGATGTCCAGGTGGTCAGGGTGACCTCCATATCATCCGGACATCCTCTACAGGAAAGTCTACGTGCTATTATGCATAACTATGCAAAAAATATTGTCACTTCCTGGAGATGATGTCCAGGTGGTCAGGGTGACCTCCAGGTCATTCGGAAATCGTCTACAGGAAAGTCAACATGCCATTCTGCATAAATATGAAAAAAATATTGTTACTTCCTGGAGATGATGTCCAGGTGGTCAGGGTGACCTCCAGGTCATTCGGAAATCGTCTACAGGAAAGTCTACATGCCATTCTGCATAAATATGAAAAAAATATTGTTGCTTCCTGGAGATGATGTCCAGGTGGTCAGGGTGTACTCCATATCATCCGGACATCGTCTACAGGAAAGTCTACATGCCATTCTGCATCAATATACAAAAATATTGTCACTTCCTGGAGATGATGTCCAGGTGGTCAGGCTGACCCCCATGTCATCCGGACATCGTCTACAGGAAAGTCCACATGTCATTCTGCATAAATATGCAAAAAATAATGTTACTTCCTGGAGATGATGTCCAGGTGGTCAGGATGAACTCCAGATCTTCCGGACATCGTCTACAGGAAAGTCCACATGCCATTCTGCATAAATATGCAGCAAATAATGTCACTTCCTGGAGATGATGTCCAGGTGGTCAGGATGAACTCCAGATCATCCGGACATCGTCTACAGGAAAGTCCACATGCCATTCTGCATAAATATGCAACAATATTGTTACTTCCTGGAGATGATGTCCAGGTGGTCAGGGTGTACTCCATATCATCCGGACATCGTCTACAGAAAAGTCTACATTCCATTCTGCATAAATATGCAAAAAATATTGTTACTTCCTGGAGATGATGACCAGGTGGTCAGGGTGACCTCCACATCATCCGCACATCGTCTACAGGAAAGTCTACATGCCATTCTGCATAAATATACAAAAAATATTGTCACTTCCTGGAGATGATGTCCAGGTGGTCAGGCTGACCCCCATATCATCCGGACATCGTCTACAGGGAAGTCCACATGTCATTCTGCAAAAATATGCAAAAAATAATGTCACTTCCTGGAAATGATGTCCAGGTGGTCAGGATGAACTCCAGATCTTCCGGACATCGTCTACAGGAAAGTCCACATGCCATTCTGCATAAATATGCAAAAAATAATGTCACTTCCTGGAGATGATGTCCAGATGGTCAGGATGAACTCCAGATCATCCGGACATCGTCTACAAGAAAGTGTACATGCCATTCTGCATAAATATGCATAAAATATTGTCACTTCCTGGAGATGATGTCCAGGTGGTCAGGGTGACCTCCATATCATCCGGACATCGTCTACAGGAAAGTCTACATGCCATTCTGCACAAATATGCAAAAAATATTGTCACTTCTTGGAGATGATGTCCAGGTGGTCAGGGTGTACTCCATATCATCCGGACATCGTCTACAGGAAATTCTACATTCCATTCTGCATAAATATGCAAAAAATATTGTCACTTCCTGGAGATGATGTCCAGGTGGTCAGGGTGACCTCCACGGTCATTCGGAAATCGTCTACAGGAAAGTCTACATGCCATTCTGCATAAATATGAAAAAAAAATTGTCACTTCCTGGAGATGATGTCCAGGTGGTCAGGGTGACCTCCAGGTCATTCGGAAATCGTCTACAGGAAAGTCTACATACCATTCTGCATAAGTATGAAAAAAATATTGTTACTTCCTGGAGATGATGTCCAGGTGGTCAGGGTGACCTCCATATCATCCGGACATCGACTACAGGAAAGTCTACATTCCATTCTGCATAAATAAGAAAAAAATATTGTTACTTCCTGGAGATGATGTCCAGGTGGTCAGGCTGACCCCCTTATCATCCGGACATCGTCTACAGGAAAGTCTACATGCCATACTGCATAAATAAGCAAAAAATATTGTCACTTCCTGGAGATGATGTCCAGGTGGTCAGGGTGAACTCTAGGTCATCCGGACATCGTCTACAAGAAAGTGTACATGACATTCTGCATAAATATGCATAAAATATTGTCACTTCCTGGAGATGATGTCCAGGTGGTCAGGGTGACCTCCATATCATCCGGACATCGTCTACAGGAAAGTCTACATTCCATTCTGCATACATATGCAAAAAATATTGTCACTTCCTGGAGATGATGTCCAGGCGGTCAGGGTGACCTCCAGGTCATTCGGAAATCGTCTACAGGAAAGTCTACATTGCATTCTGCATAAATATGCAAAAAATATTGTCACTTCCTGGAGATGATGTCCAGGTGGTCCAGGGTGACCTCCATATCAGTCCGGACATCGTCTACAGGAAAGTCTACATTTCCATTCTGCATAAATATGCAAACAAATATTGTCACTTCCTGGAGATGATGCTCCAGGTGGTCAGGTGACTCTAGGTCATCCTGGACATCGTCTACAGGAAAGTCCACATGCCATCTGCATAAATATGCAAAAAATATGTTACTTCCTGGAGATGATGTCCAGGTGTTCAGAGTGTACTCCATATCATCCGGACATCGTCTACAGGAATGTCTACATGCCATTCTGCATAAATATAGCAAAAATATTGTTCACTTCCTGGAGATGATGTCCAGGTGGTCAGGGTGACCTCCATATCATCCGGACATCGTCTACAGGAAAGTCTACTTGCTATTCTGCATAACTATGCAAAAATATTGTCACTTCCTGGAGATGATGTCCAGGTGGTCAGGGTGACCTCCAGGTCATTCGGAAATCGTCTACCAGGAAAGTCTACATGCATTCTGCATAAATATGAAAAAATATTGTACTTCCTGGAGATGATGTCCAGGTGGTCAGGGTGACCTCCATATCATCCGGACATCGTCTACAGGAAAGTCTACAGTGCCATTCTGCATAACTAATGCAAAAAATATTGTCACTTCCTGGAGATGATGTCCAGGTGGTCAGGGTGACCTCCCTAGTCATCGGACATCGTCTACAGGAAAGTCTAACATTCCATTCTGCATAAATATGCAAAAATATTGTTACTTCCTGGAGATGATGTCCAGGTGGTCAGGGTGACCTCCTAGGTCATCGGAATCGTCTACAGGAAAGTCTACATGCCATTCTGCATAATATATGCAAAAAATATTGTTCACTTCCTGGAGATGATGTCCAGGTGGTCAGGGTGACCTCCATATCATCCGGACATCGTCTACAGGAAAGTCTACATGCCATTACTGCATAAATAAGTCAACAAATATTGTCACTTCCTGGAGATGATGTCCATGGTGGTCAGTGTGAACTCATATCATCCGGACATCGATCTACAGGAAATGTCTACATTCCATTCTGCATAAATATGCAAAAAATATTGTTCACTTCCTGGAGATGATGTCCAGGTGGTCAGGGTGTACTCCATAGTCATCCGGACATCGTCTACAGGAAAGTCTACATGCCATTCTGCATAAATAATGCAAAAAATATTGTCACTTCCTGGAGATGATGTCCAGGTGGTCAGGGTGACCTCCATATCATCCGGACATCGTCTACAGGAAAGTCTACATGCATTCTGCATAAATATGCAAAAAATATTGTCACTTCCTGGAGATGATGTCCAGGTGGTCAGGGTGACCTCCATATCATCCGGACATCGTCTACAGGAAGTCTACATGCCATTCTGCATAAATATGCAAAAAATATTGTCACTTCCTGGAGATGATGTCCAGGTGGTCAGGGTGACCTCCAGGTCATTCGGAAATCGTCTACAGGAAAGTCACATTGCATTCTGCATAAATATGCAAAAAATATTGTCACTTCCTGGAGATGATGTCCAGGTGGTCAGGGTGACCTCCATATCATCCGGACATCGTCTACAGGAAAGTCTACATGCCATTCTGCATAAATATGCAAAAAATATTGTTCACTTCCTGGAGATGATGTCCAGGTGGTCAGGGTGTACTCCATATCATCCGGACATCGTCTACAGGAAAGTCTACATGCCATTCTGCATAATATGCAAAAAATATTGTCACTTCCTGGAGATGATGTCCAGGTGGTCAGGCTGACCTCCATGTCATCCGGACATCGTCTACAGGAAAGTCCACATGCATTCTGCATAAATATGCAAAAATAATGTTCACTTCCTGGAGATGATGTCCAGGTGGTCAGGATGAACTCCAGATCATCCGGACATCGTCTACAGGAAAGTCCACATGCCATTCTGCATAAATATGCAACAAATATGTCACTTCCTGGAGATGATGTCCAGGTGGTCAGGATGTACTCCATATCATCCGGACATCGTCTACAGGAAAGTCTACATTCCATTCTGCATAAATATGCAAAAATATTGTTACTTCCTGGAGATGATGACCAGGTGGTCAGGGTGACCTCCACATCATCCGCACATCGTCTACAGGAAAGTCTACATGCCATTCTGCATAAATATACAAAAAATATTGTCACTTCCTGGAGATGATGTCCAGGTGGTCAGGCTGACCCCCATATCATCCGGACATCGTCTACAGGGAAGTCCACATGTCATTCTGCAAAAATATGCAAAAAATAATGTCACTTCCTGGAAATGATGTCCAGGTGGTCAGGATGAACTCCAGATCTTCCGGACATCGTCTACAGGAAAGTCCACATGCCATTCTGCATAAATATGCAAAAAATAATGTCACTTCCTGGAGATGATGTCCAGATGGTCAGGATGAACTCCAGATCATCCGGACATCGTCTACAAGAAAGTGTACATGCCATTCTGCATAAATATGCATAAAATATTGTCACTTCCTGGAGATGATGTCCAGGTGGTCAGGGTGACCTCCATATCATCCGGACATCGTCTACAGGAAAGTCTACATGCCATTCTGCACAAATATGCAAAAAATATTGTCACTTCTTGGAGATGATGTCCAGGTGGTCAGGGTGTACTCCATATCATCCGGACATCGTCTACAGGAAATTCTACATTCCATTCTGCATAAATATGCAAAAAATATTGTCACTTCCTGGAGATGATGTCCAGGTGGTCAGGGTGACCTCCACGTCATTCGGAAATCGTCTACAGGAAAGTCTACATGCCATTCTGCATAAATATGAAAAAAAATTGTCACTTCCTGGAGATGATGTCCAGGTGGTCAGGGTGACCTCCAGGTCATTCGGAAATCGTCTACAGGAAAGTCTACATACCATTCTGCATAAGTATGAAAAAAATATTGTTACTTCCTGGAGATAATGTCCAGGTGGTCAGGGTGACCTCCATATCATCCGGACATCGACTACAGGAAAGTCTACATTCCATTCTGCATAAATAAGAAAAAATATTGTTACTTCCTGGAGATGATGTCCAGGTGGTCAGGCTGACCCCCTTATCATCCGGACATCGTCTACAGGAAAGTCTACATGCCATACTGCATAAATAAGCAAAAAATATTGTCACTTCCTGGAGATGATGTCCAGGTGGTCAGGGTGAACTCTAGGTCATCCGGACATCGTCTACAAGAAAGTGTACATGACATTCTGCATAAATATGCATAAAATATTGTCACTTCCTGGAGATGATGTCCAGGTGGTCAGGGTGACCTCCATATCATCCGGACATCGTCTACAGGAAAGTCTACATTCCATTCTGCATACATATGCAAAAAATATTGTCACTTCCTGGAGATGATGTCCAGGCGGTCAGGGTGACCTCCAGGTCATTCGGAAATCGTCTACAGGAAAGTCTACATTGCATTCTCCATAAATATGCAAAAAATATTGTCACTTCCTGGAGATGATGTCCAGGTGGCCAGGGTGACTTCCATATCATCCGGACATCGTCTACAGGAAAGTCTACATGCCATTCTGCATAAATATGCAACAAATATTGTCACTTACTGGAGATGATGTCCAGGTGGTCAGGGTGTACTCCATATCATCCGGACATCGTCTACAGGAAAGTCTACATTCCATTCTGCATAAATATGCAAAAATATTGTTACTTCCTGGAGATGATGTCCAGGTGGTCAGGGTGTACTCCATATCATCCAGACATCGTCTACAGGAAAGTCTACATGCCATACTGCATAAATATGAAAAAAAAATTGTCACTTCCTGGAGATGATGTCCAGGTGGTCAGGGTGACCTCCAGGTCATTCGGAAATCGTCTACAGGAAAGTCTACATACCATTCTGCATAAGTATGAAAAAAATATTGTTACTTCCTGGAGATGATGTCCAGGTGGTCAGGGTGACCTCCATATCATCCGGACATCGACTACAGGAAAGTCTACATTCCATTCTGCATAAATAAGAAAAAAATATTGTTACTTCCTGGAGATGATGTCCAGGTGGTCAGGCTGACCCCCTTATCATCCGGACATCGTCTACAGGAAAGTCTACATGCCATACTGCATAAATAAGCAAAAAATATTGTCACTTCCTGGAGATGATGTCCAGGTGGTCAGGGTGAACTCTAGGTCATCCGGACATCGTCTACAAGAAAGTGTACATGACATTCTGCCTAAATATGCATAAAATATTGTCACTTCCTGGAGATGATGTCCAGGTGGTCAGGGTGACCTCCATATCATCCGGACATCGTCTACAGGAAAGTCTACATTCCATTCTGCATACATATGCAAAAAATATTGTCACTTCCTGGAGATGATGTCCAGGCGGTCAGGGTGACCTCCAGGTCATTCGGAAATCGTCTACAGGAAAGTCTACATTGCATTCTGCATAAATATGCAAAAAATATTGTCACTTCCTGGAGATGATGTCCAGGTGGCCAGGGTGACTTCCATATCATCCGGACATCGTCTACAGGAAAGTCTACATGCCATTCTGCATAAATATGCAACAAATATTGTCACTTACTGGAGATGATGTCCAGGTGGTCAGGGTGTACTCCATATCATCCGGACATCGTCTACAGGAAAGTCTACATTCCATTCTGCATAAATATGCAACAAATATTGTTACTTCCTGGAGATGATGTCCAGGTGGTCAGGGTGTACTCCATATCATCCAGACATCGTCTACAGGAAAGTCTACATGTCATTATCCCTAGTGTCAACCACTCACTGGTAAAACCTAATGTGGTAAACGATAAATCTAATTGAACGCCAATTCCGTACGCCCTACGCCTTACACCGGAAAAATTTTACTTGTATATTTTACTTATAGTATGATAATTCCTGGAGATGATGTCTAGGTCGTCCGGGTGAACTCCAGGTCATCCGAACATCATCTACAGGAAAGTGTACATGTCAGTACCCCTAGTGTCAACCACTCACAGGTAAAACCAAATGTGGTAAACGATAAATCTAATCGAACGCCAATTCCGTACGCCCTACGCCTTACACAAGAAAAATTTTACTTATAGTATGATATATATATATATATATATATAAATGTTTATTTAAAATATATATTTCTGATACGATTCAAAATACTTGTCGATATCAGTTTGATTTCAGTTCTTTCAATTGCAGAAATTTTTATATGTTATTTTTGTAATATTAAAAAAAATGTTTTAATTAAAATTCAAAGAAATAGATAAAATAAGGGAGTTAGAATTAAAATTATTTATTTATCAGATAACAATGTCAGATTCAATTGCAGAATTTATTTATCAGATAACAATTTTCAAATTTCGATTAGAATAACAATACTTGCGGGTTTTGACACCTTCTTGGAAGGTGTTTTTGATTTCAGTACTTTCAATTGCAGAAAACTATTATGGAATACAAGTTACATATAAAAAAGGTTATTATTCTATAAAATTGTTTATCTACTGATGTAAAGCACGGGAAGGATAGGCATTGTTTATTTAAAGAAAATTAAAAAAAAGAAGTTTCCTTTTTATCAGTTTTGTGGAAATTAATTAAACCTTTTTATAGAGTTTAAGCAAAATATATAAAAGTTTAATTAAAAAAAATTCAATGTGTGGTATGGTAAAAAATACTTGTCAATTATTCCGCTTTGATTTCAGTACTTTCTGTTGCAGAAACTTTTTGGAGTTTAAGCAAAAAAAATATAAGTATAAATATTCAATTAAAATTACTTGTCGATATTTGATTTCAGTACTTTCTATTGCAGAAACTTTTTATGGAGTTTAAGCAAAATATAAGTAGAAATCGGATGGGAGTAATAATTAAAGATTTTCTTATCAGATAACATTTTTCAAAGTGTGATTAGAAACCATACTTGCAAATGTTGACATTTTCGTAGAAGTTGTTTTTATTAATACATCAGTGTATAATTTTAATAAATTAATAAAAAAGAAAAATAAAATAAAAATATTTAATTATCATTTCATTTATGCGTCAAAAAAATGGTTATTTCTTACAAAACAGTAAACTGAAACATTTCCTAGTTGCATTGCATTTATTTTACAAACAAGTTTGTTTATTATGACATATCTAATAGTCATTTATTCAAAGAAAAATACAACTATGGTTAACAGTGAATTACACCACCATACCATGTATCCATTAGATAATATGTACAAAGTATTTTTTTCTCTTCTTGACAAGTCACAATTAAACTTGCCTAGAATAAAGGATCATCGATTTATTCCTTAAATATAATTATGTAAATCTAAATATATACTATATAGTGTAGATTACAACTGGACTGGCACATGTAATAGAAAGTTTCTTGTCGAAGCGACTAAAATTTGCCCATTATTATATTATAACACATTTGTTTATGCTATATATATACAGGGTGTCCCAAAAGTATGGACACACCTGAATATCTCGGAAAATAAGGATGCTAGGAAAAAAACTTTCAATATAAAAGCTTTAGGAAATCAAACGATGCATCTGATGGTGACCTTCAATTTGACCTTAAGCTTGACCTTCAAGGTTATTTGAAGGTCAAAGAGATTTTTTTAAATGGGAACCCCTATTTTTGACACCGGATTCAGCAAGAGCGAAAAATTTTACGTCCAAAGCGATGGTTTTCAATTTGTTAGAATGACCTTCAAAAGATAAAATGAAGGTTAAATATTGAAAAATCGTAAACAAGCTATTTTCTTTGAACTTTTTCGGATTTGTGGGCGAATAAATGTCAGAGTAGATTTTGGGATTAACAACCTTGAGTATCTCGACCTTGGAGTTAATTTTCAAGGTCATTCAAAGGTCAAAGTATATTTTTTATGGACAGCCTTATTTCTGACACCGGATTCAAAGAGAGCGGAAAACGTAGTACCAGAAATGATATTTTACAGTTTTTCGTTGTGAACATGAGAAAGTTAATTGAAGGTTAAATTTCATAAACACTTAGAAACTATTGTCGTAAATTTACTAACCTTACTTTTAGCGCTACCCAGAAACAACGACGTGGACGTAGTAAGTTCTGTTTCCTTTGGGGTGCTTGATTAACGTGAGTCCCCTTGCCTCTCACGATGGGGAGCTTGCTTAACGTGAGTCCCCTTGCCTCTCACGATTGACGTGATGTCTAGCCGGTGAAGGCAAGACAGGCTGATGTCCGGCCGGTGAAGGCAAGACAGGCTGATGTCCGGCCGGTGAAGGCAAGACAGGCTGATGTCCGGCCGGTGAAGGCAAGACAGGCTGGTGTCCGGCCGTTAAAGGCAAGACAGGCTGGTGTCTGGCCTGTGAAGGCAAGATGAAAATTCTTTCAGAAATCGTCAGTTACCATTTAAAGTTCTTGCTCGAAATGCCCTCCATTTTTTAGTTGACAGTGCCCCATGCGATCATAAAATGATGAAACTGCTCTTTGAATCATTTCATTTGGGATTGCCTGTATCGTGTCAATAATACGTTGTCGTAATTCCTCCAAGTTTGCAGGTTTAGTAGCATACACTTTGTTTTTGACGTAGCCTCATAAAAAATAATCTAGCGGCGACATGTCAGGGGAACGAGGTGGCCACTCAATAGTTCCTCTACGCCCAATTACTCGTCCTGGAAATGTTTCATCTAAATAATTACGCACGTTTATTGCATAATGAGGGGCCGCCCCATCTTGTTGAAAGTAAGTTGTGATAAAATTGTCACCGACAATCTCATTAACCGCAGGTACGATTTCATTCCTTAACATGTTGAGATACTTTTTTCCTGTCAAATTACCTTCTATAAAAAACGGCCCTACTATGCTATTGTTTACGATACCTGCCCAAACATTTAGTTTTTGTGGATGTTGTGTATGTGATTCCAAAAACCAGTGTGGATTCTTTGATGCCCAGAACCTACAATTGTGACGATTAACGTTGCCATCTAACTGAAAAGTACATTCATCGGAAAATACTATTTCGTTTAAAAAATTTTGCTGCGCATCTATACGGTTCATCATTAATTCGGCAAATTCCAGTCTTCGATCAAAATCATCCTCATTTAATTCTTGTACCAATTTGATTTTATATGGATGAAATTTCAACAGTTTCATAATTCTATGAACGGAAGTCCTACAAACATTTGTTTCCCGAGATACTTGCCTGATAGAGGTTCCAGGATTTTCAATGAATGATAATGCCACATTCAAAGAAGTTTCTTCATCAGTCGCAATCTTAGGCCTCCCACTTTTGGGGCAATCTTTGACACTACCAGTTTGCTCAAAACGAGAAATAGTTTTTCCAACTGTTTTTTGTGAAATTCCTGGTTGCAACGGTAAACGGTATTCTGCATTAAATAAAGCCGCAACTCGACGATATGACCTGACCATGTTACCCCATCCTCTCATCATGAGAATGGTTATTCGTTCACGTTCTGAAAGACGATTCATATTCAAATGAATAAAAGAAATGAAGAATAAGTTGAGAATTGTAAAACAAAACTAATAATTGAAAACAGAATGAATGCTTTAATAGACCAAATTCAAACTTGTTCGTTGAAATTTTCAGAGTCACTGAAAACACTACCCACGAGGTTTTCGGGGTTGTTGTACACGAATATGGGCTCAGAATTTTAACTGGGTACCCCCGGTGTAACTCTTAAATGTTTGAATATCTGCACATTATTGCATATTTAAACATTTTCTCAAATTTGCAAGCTTGCTATTTTTTATAAATTTGCTAGAATTAGTCGTGTTTATCTAGTCGTATTTACTCAGGCATCCCCAAAATTTTTTTAAAGTTATAAAAAACCGTGAAAAAGGTGAATAAAATCCATATTAAAATGGTAAGATTTGGAGTAAAACAGTTTTTTATGAGTGTACGTGGTTTTTGTGTATTTTGACTTGCTAAACCCAAATCCAGGGCCAAAATTATTTTACCCGGTTGGATCAGACTGTCTTGCCTTCACCGGCAGGACACCAGCCTGTCTTGCATTGTTGCAAATTTTTGAATTTTGCAAATTTTTCATTTTTGCAAATTTTTGAATTTTGCAAATTTTTTATTTTTGCAAATTTTCCAATTTTGCAAATTTTTTATTTTTGCAAATTTTTTAATTTTGCAAATTTTTTAGTTTTACTGTTTTACTTAAGCATTCCATCGTGAGAGACAAAGGAGAATCACGTTAAGCAAGCATCCCATCGTGAGAGGCAAGGCGACTCATTTCTGGTACTACGTTTTCCGCTCTCTTTGAATCCGGTGTCAGAAATAAGGCTGTCCATAAAAAATATACTTTGACCTTTGAATGACCTTGAAAATTAACTCCAAGGTCGAGATACTCAAGGTTGTTAATCCCAAAATCTACTCTGACATTTATTCGCCCACAAATCCGAAAAAGTTCAAAGAAAATAGCTTGTTTACGATTTTTCAATATTTAACCTTCATTTTATCTTTTGAAGGTCATTCTAACAAATTGAAAACCATCGCTTTGGACGTAAAATTTTTCGCTCTTGCTGAATCCGGTGTCAAAAATAGGGGTTCCCATTTAAAAAAATCTCTTTGACCTTCAAATAACCTTGAAGGTCAAGCTTAAGGTCAAATTGAAGGTCACCATCAGATGCATCGTTTGATTTCCTAAAGCTTTTATATTGAAAGTTTTTTTCCTAGCACCCTTATTTTCCGAGATATTCAGGTGTGTCTATACTTTTGGGACACCCTGTATATATTTTAGTTTATAGTTAGACTTAAGACAGAACCACAATTATTTACTTACACAAAATTTGTTTCATTAATTAAATCAATGACTCAATTACAGAATTATCCTATGTTGGTACTATCAATTCTTTCAATTCTTATATCAATGCAGCTCTCAGTACATATTGTTTTTGAATCATGTATAAGCTGCACTTATACAAATACAAGTAATTAACCAGAGTCAAATAACAACTCCACCGAATGAATACCATTAAACAAATCAGAAAAATCCTATGAAATATATATATATATATATATATATTTACATACTCATAATAGTGCACTTTTTAGGTAGCCTCTCGTCACTTAAATTTAAATTTGTTTTGCTGTATCTTCAGAGATTTATGATAATATTTACAAGGTAAAATGTTCCTCACAGCAAATTTGCTTTAATTTTACTTTGTACCAATAATTTTTCATTTCAGAGACGTTATTTGCTTAAAATTAATATACTTTAAAAATAACCCTTTCTTATTCAGTGAATTTAATATGATACACTTATAGTTTTAATTAAGCTAAATTTATTTGTAACAAATTAAATTCTATATTATTGGGTTACTATAATAATTAATGACAAGAGTACAATTTAATATTATAATTTTAGTACAACACAAGAAATTCTATTTAATTACTTAACTATATGTGTTAGTTAGTGTCACTACCAAACATTTTATAGGCATGTGAAAGTTACAAAATTATTAAATGCCTTTTACACTTACCAAACAACTGACACATTGATTTTATTTAAATATTAAAAAAGGTATTCAATAAATATATGTAAAGAGAACAATAACTTATCAACATTCATTTAAATTATTTAAGTCAGTACATATAACTATTAAGCAGTCATTTCACTTAACGTTGGAAAGAATATCATTCTACATATGTTATAGTCCATATAATTATTAAATATTATGTACTTGGCAAAGTATCGAACACATATATTGGCTTTATATACAAAATAAAATGATTATTCAGTAATTTTAATTAGGATAGAGGACGATAAAGCATTCACTTAATTATAATATATTGTTTTTTAAATTATTTTGGTCAATGTGGAAAACATTGAGATATCATAAGGGATTCATTATAAAAATACAAGCATAAGTCCCTTCAAATAATATAAACTTAAAGCAAACACATCAAATTATATAAATAAAATGAATTAATAATATAAAAAATACAATTAAAATAATGTAATAATATACATTTATTTTTTGTGCAATTCTTATTAATATTATACTTTAAGATTAAAAAAAGTTATACCATCACTTGCATGGAAATAAAAACATTGTTTTCATGGTTAGAATTTTACCAATGTTTGTCTTTCTCTCTCTCTCTCTCTCTCTCTCTCACTCTTTCTCTCGTCGAGATGTCAAAGGTCGACATGCTAGTATAGGATATGGGCGAATATGAAATCTTTACCTTGCAATAGTATCTGCATTGCACTACAATGAAAAATACCGAAACGGAATAATGTGAGGTATTGGAAATAATTACGTAAATAAATAATTCAGCTGTGACAAAAGTATTCACCTGAAACTAACTCCCTCTCGTGGCCACGTTTGAACTTCTTCTATAAGTTTTTACTTCTGTACGCGCTCTCTCACGGGCTGGAAAGCATTGTTTCTCTTTCTATCTCATGCCTTTCCTATACTATCTCTATCTCATTTTGTTTGAAGTTGACTATATATATCAAAAGGGAGAAGACGAAAATTGAGGAAAGGAAATCAGCAAGCAATATCTTTGGCATTGATTTTCTTGATTGTGCGTAAATGAATTCGTGTAAAACTTGTTGTACAGTAAAGATTAATAAATAAGGAACGTAATGCGTGGTCAATAGCACAAATACATAATGTAATAAAGCAGCGGTTAGAAAAGTAAAAATCTGGGGGGCTAGTTAGCTGTATATAATGGCTCGCGCGCCTATACTTGCGTCAGGCGCTATCGCGCCTTTTGATTTTTCATTTTTTCAACATTTTTACCAAAATTTTTGGAATAAAAGCAATCAAAAAATTTTAATTAAGTTTTTTTCTTACTTATTTTATACATTTAAAGTTGTGTACAAATGTTAGATCTAAGTATACAAGAAGTTGAAAATTCATCGACACTTGTAAAATCGACAGATTCAATTTTGACATTCTACTTATTCTAATTGTTTTAATATTAATTTAATACATAGTAAAAAATACTTGTCGATTATTCCGCTATGATTTCAGTACTTTCTATTGCAGAAACTTTTTATGGAGTTTAAACAAAAAAAAATATAAATATTTAATTAAATATACTTGTTGCTTATGTCGATTTGATTTCAGTATTGTCAATTACAGAAACTCTATGAAGTTTAAGCAAAATATAAGTAGAAATAGAATATGAGTAAGAATTAAAGACTTTTTTAACAGATAACATTTTTAATAGTGTGATTATAAACCACACTTGCGAATGTTGACACGATCGTGGTAAGTGTTTTATATAAAGTACTGTCTAGAGGCACAAATTTTATGTGGAATATTTAATAATGAATAATTAAATTACTGAACGTGAAACTCTAATAAATATATAAATTATAATACATTTAATATTAAACTATAATAGTGTTTAAATCAATTTTGCGGTATTTACAATATTTTATATATAACTTATACTTCATAATAGTTTTCTGCTGTTGAAAGAACTTAAAT
Source organism: Theocolax elegans (assembly GCA_026168455.1). Classification (NCBI taxonomy): domain Eukaryota; kingdom Metazoa; phylum Arthropoda; class Insecta; order Hymenoptera; family Cerocephalidae; genus Theocolax; species Theocolax elegans. The sequence goes on along the minus strand of CM047428.1, from coordinate 45,913,180 downwards.
CAAACTGGAATCGACAAGTATTTTGAAATAAATAAATATCTTTGATTCTAACTCCCATATTTTTTTTACTTATTCATATTTTAATTACACCTTTTTATAAGTAATTTATACTCCATAATAGTTTTCTGCAATAGAAAGTACTGAAATCAAAAACACTTTTCAAAAAGGTGTTAGAACCCGCAAGTATTGTGTTATTCTAATCAAACTTTGAAAATTGTTATCTGATAAATAAATTTTGCAATTCAATCTGACATTGTTATCTAATAAATTCATGTTGAAATTTTGATTTTATCACTTGGTATTTTTTAATATCAGTTGAATAGAATTTATCGATCTTCCCAAGTCAGAGGTGTAGGTAAAAAAGAAATTTTAACACATTTTTCTTTTTTCGTAACGTTTCGGTAGACAATGCTACCCTCTTCAGACTGTATAAAATTTATTAATTTCGATTAGTACATCTCAGAATATAATGTAAACCGGGAACGTAAATGAAAAAAAAAAATTAAAAAATATACCTTCTAATATCAATATCGTACAATGTTTACAATATTATTTCGCCGCAAGTCGATTTAAATTTTCGCTTCTTTTTCCTCATTCTAAACACGAGGAAACGTCAAACAGATGTATACACGACGAAAATTTCTGCTGTATATGAAACAATACCAGATTCGTGCTTTCTTATATAGGGATAATTAGTAAGTTTGTGTTTATATTTTTTCTATTGATGACGCATGATCAAGGTTGTGTACAGTACGTTTGATTTCAGATAAATTTAAATTTAAAGGCTTTTCATTCTATATATAATTTGCGAATACTGTTTATTTAATTTAATTGAGTCTTCTTGTTTGTTTATTGAATGTTTTTGTAAATTTATGTGTACCATTTCAGATGCAATTCTTATTCCGTAATTCGGTTCTTTATCTAAAATCTTAAATTTTTGCCAATCAAAATCGTGTTGATTATTTTGTACGTGTTGAAAAATCATAGAATTTTTGTTAGTTTTATGTTCATTTATTCGGGTGATTATTTGTCTTTTTGTTTGTCCTACATACGAAGCATCACAATTGTTGCAATTTAATTTATATACTATGTTATTTTGAGTTTTTCTATCAGTTTTATCTTTTCCTTTAATTATGATATTACTTAATTTGTTTTCAATAATTGGAATTGTTTTTATTCCGTGTTTTTTAAATTCTGATGATACTTTTTCATAAAAACCATTTAAGTAAGGTAGTGTTATTGTTGTTTTGTAGTTATTGTTTTCATTTCTATAGTGGTTAGTTGTCTGTTGATTTAACACTGCAAGTCGTTTTTTAACGTATCTATTTATAAATTTTTTTGGATAGCTATTTTTTATTAAATACTCTTTTATTTTATTGATGTTTTGTTTGTGGTAATTTTTATCTGAAAGTTTAGTTGCTCTATCTACTAAGTTGTAAACCATCGCAATCTTTTGTGAAATTGGATGAGCTGAGTTGAAATTTAAAAACCGTGCCGAGAAAGTGGGTTTTGTATACCAGTCTGTTATAATTTTATTGTCGTTTTTTATTAGTAATGTATCTAAAAAGCTGATTTTATTGTTCTGTTCAATTTCATAGGTGAATTTTAGTTTTGGGTCGTAGGAGTTGAAAATGTGTAACATTTCATTAATTTTATCTGTAGGAATGCATGTTATTATGTCGTCTACATATCTATAATAAAAAATGGGTTTAAAACTTAATTTGTTTAAACATTCAGTCTCTAGATCTTCCATAACTATATCAGCGAATAAACCTGATGTTGCTGCGCCCATAGGTGTGCCATCTGTTTGTTTAAAGTATTTATTGTTAAATTGAAAATATGTATTGTTAATTAGGTATTCAGATGCATTTATTATTTCTCTTATTGGTATTTCTGTCTTTTGTATAATTTGACTACACCTTCTTTCTATGCTTTTCCTTATTAATGAACAACTTATGTTTGTAAACAAAGATTGAGCGTCTAGGCTAACAAGAGAATATTCGCTCGGTATATTTATGTCTTTAATTTTATGTATAAATTCAATGCTATTTTTTATATATGATTTCGGTTTCGATATGCAGTTAGAAAGGATTTTATATAACTGTTTGGATAAAAATTCAGTTGGTGATCCTATTGTAGATACTATTGGTCTCAAAGGTACATTTTCTTTAAGTATTTTTGGCAAACCGTAACATTTTGGCAGTGAAGTGTTAGTTTGTGTTAAACGAGTAGAATTGTATTTTTTATCTAAGAATCCGTTATCATTCCATTTTTTGAGAAAATTATAAGAGCATTTTTGTAGAGATTTTAATGGATTTTTTTGTATAGTTTGGTATGAATTGTTGTCTGATAGTAATAATTCCATTTTGTCAATATATTCTTTCCTATTCATAACAACGGTAGTGTTTCCTTTGTCGGCGTAAGTTATAATAATATCTTTGTGTTTTTTTATAAAATCTTGCGTTTCTTTATGTTTTTGTAGTAAAATGGTATTTTTGATCGGTATATGTTTGGTTTTATTTTTTGGGCTAGAGAGGCGAAGGTTGTCCCTGCTCGACCGGTGTCTAGAAGACCGTTTTCTGAGCACCGGGAGCCGCTCCTGAAACGGAGAGGTCGGTATTCGGGATAACGGGAATAACATACGCCGGTAATCAATAATCAAACTCGTACTCGGATATTGATTACATATGAATTTTATTCAAGTTAAAGAAATATAAATACAGTTTAACACAAAACAAAGATTTAACAAAAGCCGTATATAGGCCGCGTGAGGTCTCGCGACGAGGTGTAACCACCGGGGTTACCCGTGCTTTCTCTCTTTCTAGCACGCGTACGCGGTCGCCCGTTAGCTTCCTCGCCGTCGCGCGCGGGCGAGATCCGTCGATCCCTAACTTAAAGTTATAGCCGTAAAGAGAGAGAGTCTTTACGGCTTCGGCGGCTCGCGAGTGGTGCACCACGTACCTTATCTCCCCGTCGATGCGCTTGGCTTCGCCTGTTTCCCTACTCTCCGTCGGGCTCTCGCGCGCGGCAACTTCGCCGTCTCCGCAGGTTCCTGGGAGTCTCTGGAGCTGTGCAATTAACACCAGCACGCTCACTCCACCGAGTCACTCACTCTTCACGGCGCGAAACCCGGAACCCGAGCAAGAATCCGCGATAACGATTCTTGTTCTCTTGCCGCGAAATATCAAGGAAGGCGTTACCGGCGACGTGTCTATCTACGATGACTCGCATAAACTCTCTATACTCTCCTCAGTCAGCTTGCGCGTCGGACCATTATTAGTCCTTACGCGGCTTACGCGCGGGCTTTCCCGATCACCTACGAGCTTTTCCGATCGTCACTCGCGCTCGTTATAAGGTATAGCTTCATACGCATAAGAGTATGTAGCTTACCTTTACACCCCCCTCCCAGATTCCACGTACACTGGACGTGTGTATCTGAGATTCGCGGGTGCAGGATCGGGATAGGGCTCGGATGCCCAATCTTTGGCCACGGAACTTCTGAGATCTAGTCGTCCAGAACGAGCTAGGGACTCTCAATTTGCTCGTTCCGTGGCAGAGGAGAGTTTAATCCAAAAGGAGCCTTCAGAGATGGGTGTCGGCTGCTAGCCTTGGTACTGTCCGGGTATTCCCTTATTTCTGGTTCTTCCTCGGACGACCCCTACCGCGCTTCCGTTCTGATTCACTAACGCTAGTGCGCGGTTCTATGGCCCTGTTTGTCGGACGGACGACCACCCTAGCGGTTTTCCGCGGACGACCCCTTCCCTTTTTCATCGGAACGCTCGCTGTGGGCCTCGGCTCCCCGATGGGAGCGGCCGGAGAGTACATTTTTTCGCTCGGGGTGTCTTCGCTCGCAGGAGGCGGGTCGCTCGTCGCCTCTTCGTCCATCGTCGGTTGGGCGACATCGTCTACTTCGGCCAGAGGCATTCCGTTGTCGGGCACGTAGGGCTTGAGATGTTCGGCGTGTATCATCTCCTCGTCGCCTTGCCCGTCCTGAATAAGGTACGTGTTTGAGCCTTTTGTCTGGACAACCACGTATGGGCCTACATACTTTGGTGCCAACTTAGAGGTTGTCTTGTCAGCGCTGGAAGACTGGACTCTGTTCTTTTTCCAAACAAGATCGCCTATCTCAAAGTTTTCGTCTCGACGCCCGGCGTTGAAATATACGGCTTGTCTCGCTTGAGCCGCGGCGGCATTCTCGGAGGCCACTCTGTGCAACTCGGTTAGCCTGGACAGTCTCTCAGACCAGTCCTGGAGCCGCTGCTGATCAAACCGTTCTTGTGCGAGCTCTTCTTGCTCTCGCCGGTCCGTACTAGGTGGCTCTGGCTGTCGACCGTAGTTCAACATTGCCGGGCTCCACCCTGTCGAGCTTTGAACCGCTGTGTTTATTGCAAACACTAATTCCGGTAGCTTTTCGTCCCAGCTGGTATGCTTTTCCTTGATGTACGAAGCTACCATTGTCTTAAGCGTGCGGTTCGACCTTTCTACGGGGTTTGCTCGAGGGTGGTAAGGAGGTGTCGTCGTATGGTACACTCCCTTCTCTTTGAGATAGTCGTCGACCATCTTGTTTTTGAACTCGGTCCCATTATCGGAGTGAAATACTTCCGGCGTGCCGAAACGCATGAGGACACGCTCGTGTAACTCCTTTACTATGGTCTTTGCGTTTGCTTTTCTAATTGGGACCGCTTCAATCCAGCGCGTAAATAAGTCCTGGAAGACTAGAATGTACTCGAATCCGTGGGTAGAGCGAGGTAATGGTCCAGTCACATCACCTGCGACTACCTGCCAAGGTCTTTCGACTACTCTACGGCCCATTAGGCCTCTAGGCGGTTGCTGCTCTACCTTACACTGCTGGCAGATTTGACATTTCCGCACGTAGTCACCTACCTCCGCGTAGTATCGGGGCCAATAGTTTAATCTGGCAACCCGTGCGAAAGTCTTTTCGCGACCTAAGTGGCCAGCAGTTGGATCGTCGTGACATTCTCTTAGAATCGACGGGCGATTCTCTTGAGGCACTACCATCTTCCATGCCTCGGGATCTTCCATGACGTCCTCTAAGGTGGGGTCAGGCCGGTAAGTATATAGATTTCCCCCTACTACTTTCCATTCGGGGAATTCCCGTGGTCTCTCTGATACATCCTTTACCCATGCGAGATACCACGGGTCAACAGTGGTGTCGCTCCAAGAGACCGAGGCTATCGTCGGCTCTCCCTCTTCATACATTCTGGAGAGCGCGTCTGGAACATGATTAAGCGCACCTTTCTTGTGCTCAATCGTGAAGGTGTGCGCTTGGAGTTCGAGAGCCCATCTTGCGAGACGACTCGTTGGGTTGCGCATATTGCAGAGCCAACGCAAACTGTTGTGGTCGGTTACGACTCGAAACTCGTAACCTTCTATATACTGCCTGAACTTCTTTATTGCCCAGACAACGGCTAAACATTCTCGTTCGGTGACACTGTAATTCCTCTCGGCTGGGGACAAGATCCGACTTGCGTACTCCAAAACTCTTTCGTCTCCATCCACGAGTTGGAGTAGCACAGCCCCTATACCGGTGTCACTGGCGTCTGTCTGCAGTATGTACTGCCCATTTGGGACAGGACGCTGCAGAATCGGTGCTGTCATTAAGACGGCCTTGAGCTGTTGGAAGGCTTGCTCTTGCTCATCAAGCCACTCATACCGCTGGTTCTTCTTGGTTAAACGCGTCAAGGGTTCTGCGATTGTCGCGTAATCCGGCATAAATCGCCTATGCCAAGAAGCCATACCGAGGAAACGGCGAAGCTGTTTAATATTCTTCGGAGCCGGATACTCTTTTATCGGCTTTATCTTGGCGGGATCGGGACGTACTCCGTCCCGGTTTACCAATACGCCAAGATACTTAACCTCTGACTTACAAAAAACGCACTTATCCCGGTTTATTGAAAGTCCAGCTTCTGCCAGTCTTTTAAGGACTTCCTCTAGGTAACGCTTATGATCCTCGAATGTCTCCGACACGACGATAATATCATCAAGGTAAGCATAAGCATGCGGCGCCAGGTCTGGTCCTACGACTTGGTCTATCATCCGTTGAAAGGTCGCTCCCGCATATGCCAATCCGTACGGCATCCTAGTGAACTGGAACAGTCCCAATCCAGGAACTGTGAAAGCAGTAATAGGGCGCGACTCGACTTGCAACGGTATCTGATGATAGGCGCAATTCATGTCGAGAGTGGAGATATAGCGAGCCTTTCTTAGTTTGCGCAGTATATCATGCATGAAAGGCAAAGGATATGCATCTGGTTTTGTTAAAGCGTTGACTTTCCTGAAGTCGATACAAAACCGTCTAGAATTGTCATCCTTTCTCGCCATCACCACCGGGTTGGACCATCCGCTGCTCGAGGGCTCAATGACCCCGGAGTCAAGCATCTCCTTCACTTGGCGGTGCATTTCTTCTTGGATTTTGTCCGAGACCGGGTAGTACCGCTGCTTGATCGGTTTGGCTGATCCGACGTCGATTGTGTGCTCGACATCGTGAGATCGACCGATCTTTGGCATGGTGTTGGATAGAACTCGGTCCAACAGCTGACGCAATTCCTCGCGTTGACTGTCGGTTGCGTCAGCCACACCTGCTGACGACAAAGAAGCCGTACCTCCGTCCAAGCTAGCTACCTCTAACTGGACGTGGGCTTTGCTGTTTTTGAGGAACAGCTGATCAGCGTCTGGGTCTAGAACTGCACGAAATGCACGTACGAAATTGACTCCTACGTAACATTCGGCGTCCAGATTTGGCATAATGGCAACCCTGAGCTCCTTGGTCTCACCACCGATGGTGAAAGGCAACATTACGTGCCCACTCAGTGGTTGTGCATGTCCATCAGCCAATTTCACTCTCCCGGCGTTTTCGGTAGAGAGCGATTTTCCCAGGGCGGTGGCGATTGTGAGGCCGTTAGACCCCATTACCGTCGTCGAAGCTCCTGGATCATACAGGGCTCTGATCCGGAAATCGCCAATTTCCGCTTGGAGCCACCAGCGCGTCTCGTCCTCTGGGCGGTAGCTCCGGTGTGGCTCCTGCTGACCTAGAGGAATAGAATCTTGGGAATCGATTTCCTTCCTATGCTCCTCTGGCTTCATCGAGTCTATCCCGCCGCGGATGAGCTCCGCGCGGTCTCGTTCATTCCGTGGGCCCAAAGTTCTGGGCATCTCGGGGACTCTCTGGCCCTTGGGTTCGGCCTGAGTCCCGTTTAGCCGCTCCCGGAGGCGTTTCCCTGATTGCAGTCAGGGCAATGGCGGCGGAAATACGCAAGCTTACCGCACCCATTACAGGAAATCGGTTTGCTCGGATCGAAGGGCGTCCTGCTTGGCCCTCCTTCCGCGCTCTTTCCGCCGCGGGGCTTCTCGTACTGGCCCCTCTGCTCTCCGGGCCGGTTCGGCGGTTTCTTTTTCTGAGCAAACCGCCGTCCACTTTTGGGACTTCCTGGTTTGCTACTCCCGGCTGCGCTCCCGTTCTCACTTGGTAGCAGCTTCTTCAGCTGGTTGAGAATCGCGTCCAGCTCCACCAGATTCTTGCCGGTGGTGGATTTATCGGATTCCACCGCTGCTACCTTTGCCTTCAGAGGAGCCTTCTCTGACTTCTTCTTGGCCTTATACGCGAACTCCGGCCGCACCAGCTCCCCTTCCATTGGAGGTGGTTTGTAGAGCTTTTCGCGCTCTTGCAGCCGCTCCGCTTCGCGGGCCAAGTCAAACAGCTGGTCGATCGTCTGCGCCTCGATTCGCTTGAACCGGCGCTGGATTCTCGGCAGCATGTTTCGGTAGAGATGATCTACCTGGTTCCTCTCGCTAGGCTTGGGGACGAGCTCTTGTAGCATGCCTATCATGCAATTCATGTACTCACGTACCGGTTCGTCTTCGCCCTGAGTACGTGAGGTGCATTCAAGGATCAGCTTCTCTTGGTAAGTTTCGCTGGCTCCGTACCAGCGTTTAATTGAGCACGTGAATTCGTCCCAATTCCTCCACTTTCCTTTGTTATTGCGGTACCACCTTGCGGCGTCTTCCACCAGCAACTGCGAAAGAGAAGGAAGGACTTCATCCTGCGTCATGTTTGCTAGAACTCTGCAGTCGTCCACGCGCTCTAAGAAGCTGTTAATGCTCTCGCTTCCGTCCCCTGAGAACTTTATTCCCCACTTTCTCACGATCTCGCCTCGGTCGCGTGTGGGGTTAAATGAGCGCGAAGCCCAGGACGGTTGTTCTTGGACGCACGACGCTTGGGGCCTTAAGGGTGAACTTTCTTCACATGGGGGCCTTCCTGGTACCCAGGTGTCTCCCCCCTCCCAAGCTCCGCCCAGGGTGGCGCTAGGAGCTGGTCCTGGCGTTTGGGGCTGTAGTCGTGCGTCCTCTTGTTGAACCGGTGACTCCTCTGGCCGGTAGCAGGTATACGTGTCCTGAAATTGGACACGTGGACTTGGGCCTAGTGGATCCAATCGCGTACTTGATGCTCTTTGGGACGTCATGTGGCTTACGGCATCGGTTAGCCTCGTAATCTGTGCCGCCATACTTTCCATTTGCTCTTGTAGAGCTTTTGTCTTGGCAATTTGTTCTGCCAGACATGTGGAGAATAGCCGCGGCACATCAAATGGCGTCCCATCGGTCGCTATTAGCGTTATCCAGTCAGATTGACTACCCCTCCGACTGGATTGGCTGCTAGATTGGCCCTCCTCTGGGGCTGTTGGCAGGTCCTCGCTAGGTAGTCGGGTCGTACGATTGAGATTTTCCTCAATAAGGTGCGTACCTCTCTCATCAGGTAACGCTCCTGGCGTTTTCTCCCCGACTCGGCGGATCACTTCTGTCCGCTTCTCGACCCGCCTTATCCGGTCATTGACGGTGTCAGTTTCTTGACTGAACTCGTCGGCCGAATAATTTCCTAGCAGCCATTGCTGTAGGCGTTCCGCCTTTTGATAGCGGGAACCATCAAGTCGAAGCTCCATCTGTTCTAGGTGAGCCTCGATTTGTGCTGCGTTTTGGGTGTGGATCCACTCGTCCACCTGCACTATAATGTCCTCGTCTCGTTGGACAAAACTGTCGGCGTTTCGGTCGGCCATTGCGCTTATTTAATTATCGCTCGCGGGTAACTTCAAATAAACAAAAATCTCTATTTTTGGTGCACTGTGGCCTGGCGTGCGCAAGGTTATTCTATTTTAATTTGCGTGGCAGCAAAGAAAAATTAAAATTATTGGGCCAGAAGTTGAAGGAATTATCTTTTCCCTAAGATATATAGCCACTCACTTGAATCTGCTATCCGCAAATGCACTTCTAGCTTTTCGGACAGGTTCTCTTGAACTCTATTATCACTCACTAAAGAACTATCAAAGAAAACCGAGGACAATTTGAATTTAAAAATTAATAATACACAAGATTTTTCTTATATACTCGTTAATTTAAATTGTTAACCTGGCTCGAGGTCTATCGCAACTAAATCTTCTTAAATTAGTGAAATTAAATAAATTAAGTAACTTAACCACAGACAAATTAATCTCTTATCGTTATCTAAAAATTATTTAAACCGCACGCATGACCTCACTTACAATCGCATAAACATGGATTTGTTATCCTAACCTATAAATATTAGGACGTCGGGCCAGGTTATGTCCGTCCGAAAAGCTTCAATTCTACCAGGTTCAAGTTCGTAACCTTGCGCAGGCTTTACAATTCGCTTTGTTGAATTTTGAGTCAATTATTTACAAACAATTGTCTCAATCCGCCGAAAACGAGACGATTCGAGAGAGAGAGAGAGAGAGAGATGGAAATTAATCTAATTGAGTCGCAGGGTCGACCTCACGTTGTGGTATTTGTCCGCAAATACCACGGCGGCTTTTTCGGCTTTTACTACCCACTTGGTAGTAAAAGCTTTATTCTTGTTAAAAAAATTTCTTATTATTAAATAAATAAATAATTCGTAAGATTAATTATCACTTCTCTGTGATAATTAATCCGGCGTAATCCCTAATCCACACGTTACAAATGGCGCCCAACTCAAAAACCCACTTGCCAGAAGAGACGAAGTAGTTTATCTTCGCCTGGCTCATCTTGGACCGAAGTCGGTCATAAACTCCCATCCCCACCACCACAGTCCCGGTGGATTTCCCCGCGAGAACGTCAAAAAGTGCGGAGGTACGACTGTAGGAGAAAAGCCTGTGTTTCTCTCTCCACAGTGTGTATACGTATACGCAGTACACCTCCAAGGTTGGCACTAGACGTAGGGGAGCTTGAGTTTCTGGGATCTCAAGCGTGGTGGTGCAAACGCACGGCTATCCCTAACGAGGCTCCCGGTGCTCAGAAAACGGTCTTCTTGACACCGGTCGAGCAGGGACAACCTTCGCCTCTCTAGCCCAGGTGATCGAAGAGATCAAACGGCTCCCCGAGGGCGTAGGTCGCGTTTGGGTGGGGGATATAACGGGTACGGATTTCGAGTGTCGGCGCAGGTTAGGTCCCTGAATTATCGGCGACGTTCGTCGATAGGACCAAGTCGACTAGCCGGGATAATTGCGAATGGTAGCGCAGTGGTGAGGCTTCTGCCTCGCGCTCCCGGGATCGTGGGTTCGCGCCCCGATACCTTCGTTGATTTTTTTATTCCTTATATTCAATCCGTACCCCGTTACACTGCGCTACCATTCGCAATTATCCCGGCTAGTCGACTTGGTCCTATCGACGAACGTCGCCGATAATTCAGGGACCTAACCTGCGCCGACACTCGAAATCCGTACCCGTTATAAAATGTATATCTATATTTTCAACTAAGTTTTGTCTTAGTGAATCAGCAAGTTCTTCATTTATTTCATTCAACTCAGCTCATCCAATTTCACAAAAGATTGCGATGGTTTACAACTTAGTAGATAGAGCAACTAAACTTTCAGATAAAAATTACCACAAACAAAACATCAATAAAATAAAAGAGTATTTAATAAAAAAAAATGAAGAACTTGCTGATTCACTAAGACAAAACTTAGTTGAAAATATAGATATACATTTAAAAAATAAAACCAAACATATACCGATCAAAAATACCATTTTACTACAAAAACATAAAGAAACGCAAGATTTTATAAAAAAACACAAAGATATTATTATAACTTACGCCGACGAAGGAAACACTACCGTTGTTATGAATAGGAAAGAATATATTGACAAAATGGAATTATTACTATCAGATAACAATTCATACCAAACTATACAAAAAAATCCATTAAAATCTCTACAAAAATGCTCTTATAATTTTCTCAAAAAATGGAATGATAACGGATTCTTAGATAAAAAATACAATTCTACTCGTTTAACACAAACTAACACTTCACTGCCAAAATGTTACGGTTTGCCAAAAATACTTAAAGAAAATGTACCTTTGAGACCAATAGTATCTACAATAGGATCACCAACTGAATTTTTATCCAAACAGTTATATAAAATCCTTTCTAACTGCATATCGAAACCGAAATCATATATAAAAAATAGCATTGAATTTATACATAAAATTAAAGACATAAATATACCGAGCGAATATTCTCTTGTTAGCCTAGACGCTCAATCTTTGTTTACAAACATAAGTTGTTCATTAATAAGGAAAAGCATAGAAAGAAGGTGTAGTCAAATTATACAAAAGACAGAAATACCAATAAGAGAAATAATAAATGCATCTGAATACCTAATTAACAATACATATTTTCAATTTAACAATAAATACTTTAAACAAACAGATGGCACACCTATGGGCGCAGCAACATCAGGTTTATTCGCTGATATAGTTATGGAAGATCTAGAGACTGAATGTTTAAACAAATTAAGTTTTAAACCCATTTTTTATTATAGATATGTAGACGACATAATAACATGCATTCCTACAGATAAAATTAATGAAATGTTACACATTTTCAACTCCTACGACCCAAAACTAAAATTCACCTATGAAATTGAACAGAACAATAAAATCAGCTTTTTAGATACATTACTAATAAAAAACGACAATAAAATTATAACAGACTGGTATACAAAACCCACTTTCTCGGCACGGTTTTTAAATTTCAACTCAGCTCATCCAATTTCACAAAAGATTGCGATGGTTTACAACTTAGTAGATAGAGCAACTAAACTTTCAGATAAAAATTACCACAAACAAAACATCAATAAAATAAAAGAGTATTTAATAAAAAATAGCTATCCAAAAAAATTTATAAATAGATACGTTAAAAAACGACTTGCAGTGTTAAATCAACAGACAACTAACCACTATAGAAATGAAAACAATAACTACAAAACAACAATAACACTACCTTACTTAAATGGTTTTTATGAAAAAGTATCATCAGAATTTAAAAAACACGGAATAAAAACAATTCCAATTATTGAAAACAAATTAAGTAATATCATAATTAAAGGAAAAGATAAAACTGATAGAAAAACTCAAAATAACATAGTATATAAATTAAATTGCAACAATTGTGATGCTTCGTATGTAGGACAAACAAAAAGACAAATAATCACCCGAATAAATGAACATAAAACTAACAAAAATTCTATGATTTTTCAACACGTACAAAATAATCAACACGATTTTGATTGGCAAAAATTTAAGATTTTAGATAAAGAACCGAATTACGGAATAAGAATTGCATCTGAAATGGTACACATAAATTTACAAAAACATTCAATAAACAAACAAGAAGACTCAATTAAATTAAATAAACAGTATTCGCAAATTATATATAGAATGAAAAGCCTTTAAATTTAAATTTATCTGAAATCAAACGTACTGTACACAACCTTGATCATGCGTCATCAATAGAAAAAATATAAACACAAACTTACTAATTATCCCTATATAAGAAAGCACGAATCTGGTATTGTTTCATATACAGCAGAAATTTTCGTCGTGTATACATCTGTTTGACGTTTCCTCGTGTTTAGAATGAGGAAAAAGAAGCGAAAATTTAAATCGACTTGCGGCGAAATAATATTGTAAACATTGTACGATATTGATATTAGAAGGTATATTTTTTAATTTTTTTTTTTTCATTTACGTTCCCGGTTTACATTATATTCTGAGATGTACTAATCGAAATTAATAAATTTTATACAGTCTGAAGAGGGTAGCATTGTCTACCGAAACGTTACGAAAAAAGAAAAATGTGTTAAAATTTCTTTTTTACCTACACCTCTGACTTGGGAAGATCGATAAATTCTATTCAACTGATATTAAAAAATACCAAGTGATAAAATCAAAATTTCAACATGAACTCAATCGACCTTGGATCTACAAGGGTCTTCGAAATCAACGACATCTCAGAAAATTCTAAATTCTTCAATGACATCGAGCAACGATTTGGTATCTGTACTCGACAAGAACTTCGTGAATGGATTCACACCCAAAGACAACTAACAAGGAATCAGGCCCAACGAAAATTCCTTCTACAATGCCGGACTTATGATAGAAAACCACGACATATCGAAACATTAAATCGCAACGTGAAACATCGGTTTTTCTACAGCAATACTGGTAACAAAAAATTTAATAGTCTTCTTGAAAATTTCAAAATCAAACTTTTAAATATTGAAATAGAAGATATTTGCATTCATATTAAAAAATTAGAAAAAAAGAATGAATTGCTTAGTAAAAATCTTAAAAATCTTTTGCCTCAAAATCTTTTTAAAAAAATAAATAAAAACCAAACAAATAATAATACACGATACCGAGATAATTTAAATATTAAACATAACAAAAAAATAAAGAATTCTACACAAAATAATTTAACCAAGAATACAAACACTAAAAACTGGATTAAAAATTTAACAGATATTGAAATACCTAACAACGTGGCTGATATAATTTCACTAGGACCCAAATTTAGTTTACCATTTACGTTAAACAATAAAATTTCAGTCAGTTATATAAAATCTTTAGAAAATTTCTTTTTTATGAATGAAATAAATGAAGAACTTGCTGATTCACTAAGACAAAACTTAGTTGAAAATATAGATATACATTTAAAAAATAAAACCAAACATATACCGATCAAAAATACCATTTTACTACAAAAACATAAAGAAACGCAAGATTTTATAAAAAAACACAAAGATATTATTATAACTTACGCCGACAAAGGAAACACTACCGTTGTTATGAATAGGAAAGAATATATTGACAAAATGGAATTATTACTATCAGATAACAATTCATACCAAACTATACAAAAAATCCATTAAAATCTCTACAAAAATGCTCTTATAATTTTCTCAAAAAATGGAATGATAACGGATTCTTAGATAAAAAATACAATTCTACTCGTTTAACACAAACTAACACTTCACTGCCAAAATGTTACGGTTTGCCAAAAATACATAAAGAAAATGTACCTTTGAGACCAATAGTATCTACAATAGGATCACCAACTGAATTTTTATCCAAACATAAATATGATGAGCGCTCTCCATGGTAATTAGTAGGAATTTGTCGATGTGACGGAGGCGAAGGAAAAGAAAAAAAACACAAATGTTTTTCTTCCAAGCGACGTTTCGTTGGCTTGGTCTGCCAACCTCTTCAGGCTATTTTTTATTGATAACACACAAATAACAACTTAACAGAACGCACAAACAATATTGAAAAACTTAGATATAAAAAATACCTTTTTTTATAATCGGATAACCGATTCGTCAAGCGGTTAGATAAACAGTCAACATAAGCAAAACTCGGTGTATTTATATATTTTTCACCATGCCATAAATTTGTGTATTACTTAAACACTTATACATTGTTGCTTAAAATTTCTTACAAATTTCAGCAATTGAAAGAACTGAAATCAAAATGGAATCGACAAGTATTGTGTACCATATCAACACAAACTTTTAAATTATTTATTATTATTTTAGGTATTCACTTTAAATAACTCGATTATTCGTTATTTATGTCTGTAGAAAGTACATTTACAAAACACCTTCGACGAAGGTGTCAAACTTCGCAAGTATGGTTTCCAATCACACTTTCAAAAACGATGTCTGATAAAAAATTATTAATTTTTACTCCCATCTTTTTTCTACTTATTTTTCTTTTTTATAATTAGACATTTTATATATTTTGCTTAAACTTCATAAGTAGTTTCTGCTATTGAAAGTACTGAAATCAAAGCGGAATAATCGACAAGTATATTTTACCATACCATAAATTGTATTTTAATTAAACATTTATATATTGTTTCTTAAACTCCATAAAAAGTTTCTGCAATAGAAAGTACTGAAATCAAAGTACAATCAACAAGTATTTATTTTTAAAAATACAAATATCTTTTAAATTGATAACAAACATTTTTTCAAAAAAGTATCTTACAAGTTTACATTTCAATACTAGTTCTGTCATGTCCTACAAGCAATAGATAAATAATTTTTTAATAATTTTATTAATATCTGCAAAACTGATAAAAAATAAATTTCTCACTTTTTTATTCTCTTTAAATACACAATGTATATCCTTCCCGTGTCTTGCAGCAATAGATAAACAATTTTATATAATAATAATAATATTTATTTGTGCAAAATTAATTTCTGCAAAACTAATAAAAAAGTAATTTCTCTCTTTTTTATTCTCTTTAAATAAAATAATACTTGCACCACCGTTGGTTAAGTGTTTCAGAAGTTTTTTATGATTTATACTAATATCCTCTTGTATACTTTACTTCGCCAAGAAATCGTATGACTTTCGTCGCTGATTAGCACCGAATCGGGAGCACAAAAAGAACGACGTTAAAATATAAAAAAAAATTCTCCTGCATACTGAAAATAGTTTTAAAAAAGTTGAAATAAAGCAATCTAATGTTTAAAACGTAATATTTCTAATTCGGAATTGAACGTATCTATTCTTTTTCTAATCATAAATAGTTGTCAAGTGCTGGTACTTTGTTTAACTGCAGAAGTCAAATAAAAATTATTCGCTGTTACGATATATACAGGTCTCACGAGTTAACATTAAGTCTTATACTTAATCTTACCTTAAAATATTTATAAGCCCTTGATGTAAACATGCATAAGCAGTGTGTTATGCAGTTCGAATTAGATTTACTATACAAGAGTAAGATGGCAATTCAACGAGTGGTGCAAGTATTATTTTATTTAAAGAGAATAAAAAAGAGAGAAATTACTTTTTTATTAGTTTTGCAGAAATTAATTTTGCACAAATAAATATTATTATTATTATATAAAATTGTTTATCTATTGCTGCAAGACACGGGAAGGATATACATTGTGTATTTAAAGAGAATAAAAAAGTGAGAAATTTATTTTTTATCAGTTTTGCAGAAATTAATAAAATTATTAAAAAATTATTATCTATTGCTTGTAGGACATGACAGAACTAGTATTGAAATGTAAACTTGTAAGATACTTTTTTGAAAAAATGTTTGTTATCAATTTAAAAGATATTGTATTTTAAAAATAAATACTTGTTGATTGTACTTTGATTTCAGTACTTTCTATTGCAGAAACTTTTTATGGAGTTTAAGAAACAATATATAAATGTTTAATTAAAATACAATTTATGGTATGGTTTGACACCTTCGTCGAAGGTGTTTATAATGTACTTGTCTACAGAACATAAATAACGAATATCGGTTATTTAAAGTGACACCTTCGTCGAAGGTGTTTTATAAATGTACTTTCTACAGACATAAATAACGAATAATCGAGTTATTTAAAGTGAATACCTAAAATAATAATAATAATTTAAAAGTTTGTGTTGATATGGTACACAATACTTGTCGATTCATTTTGATTCAGTTCTTTCAATTGCTGAAATTTGTAAGAAATTTTAAGCAACAATGTATAAGTGTTTAAGTAATACACAAATTTATGGCATGGTGAAAAATACTTGTCGATTATTCCGCTTTGATTTCAGTACTTTCAATAGCAGAAACTACTTATGAAGTTTAAGCAAAATATATAAAATGTCTAATTATAAAAAAGAAAAATAAGTAGAAAAAAGATGGGAGTAAAAATTAATAATTTTTTATCAGACATCGTTTTTGAAAGTGTGATTGGAAACCATACTTGCGAAGTTTGACACCTTCGTCGAAGGTGTTTTATAAATGTACTTTCTACAGACATAAATAACGAATAATCGAGTTATTTAAAGTGAATACCTAAAATAATAATAAATAATTTAAAAGTTTGTGTTGATATGGTACACAATACTTGTCGATTCCATTTTGATTTCAGTTCTTTCAATTGCTGAAATTTGTAAGAAATTTTAAGCAACAATGTATAAGTGTTTAAGTAATACACAAATTTATGGCATGGTGAAAAATACTTGTCGATTATTCCGCTTTGATTTCAGTACTTTCAATAGCAGAAACTACTTATGAAGTTTAAGCAAAATATATAAAATGTCTAATTATAAAAAAGAAAAATAAGTAGAAAAAAGATGGGAGTAAAAATTAATAATTTTTTATCAGACATCGTTTTTGAAAGTGTGATTGGAAACCTTAGTAATACTCTTTAAATAAGTAAAATTTCATGTAAATATCTGAGATGTCAAATTCTTATGTATTTTTCGATATCCTTTTCGTCTCCTATAAGTATATATATGTCTACTCGAAAAAGTTGAGACAGAGCTATAGGGGAAAACGAACGAGTTTAGTGAGACACGCATGATCTAGTTATTTTTTCATTATTTTATCTTAAACGGTCATCTTTTATCTTACACGGTCGTCAATCATCTAATTTGCCGAGAATCGTGCGTGTAGCAGAACCTGCCAGTGACAATTATTGGTTATGTTTAATGTTGATAATTTAAAAGTTTGTCAAATTCTTGGTTTTGGACTACAGTTTTCACAGGTACAGTATAATAATTATTTAAATTTTGTATTTTTACTACATTTGTAAGTATTAAGATATGAATAAAAATAGTAAAAATAATTTAGGAAATGTTTATTAATTATTTGAATAAATTAAATTTTAGAGAAGTTAAAAATAATATAATTATTTGTTAATAAAATTATTTATTTAACAATTTAGATTCTGGAGCCTAGTCATCAAACGTATCAAGCAATATTGAAACAATAAATCACTTCCGCAAAAATGTTTAGGAAAATGCCTGATATTTTACCAATACAGAAACACATTCATTTAATTACTAGTAGTATGGTACATTTAGTACATCAAATGCAGTATCACTTTTTATTCGAGGTAGGTAAATAATTTAATGTAAAAAAAAAAGAAGCAGTTATTTGTAACTACAATAATTTTTATTTACAGGTGACTGAATGTTCCTGGGATGTATTTTTGCTAAGTAGCTGAGACAAGCATTGTCACTCGACGACATTATAACTTCACACACTAACTTTCTGACAATCTGTTAAAAGAGGAACACTTGTTGATGAACAATCTCAAGTAATTAAGAACAAGACATAGCAGTTGATGCAGATGGGACTTGTATGGCTGCTGTTAACAACAGAGGTCATTGTTTTATATGGACACTTACCGGTGGTATCGGTGAAGAACCTACAAAATTAAATCCTAGGCATAAGTTAAATGCACATAGAGCATATGCACTTAGATGTAAGTTTAGTCCTGATAGTACACTTCTTGTTACTACTTCAGCAGATAAGACTGCCAAAGTTTGGAAAACAACAGACTTTTCCGAGGTACAAGTTCTACAGCACAAAGCTAAATGATGGGTTTGGGATGTAGCTTTCAGTGCTGATTCGCAATATATTTTTACTGCTTCGTTGGATGGTGTTGCAAGATTATGGAATATAGCAACAGGAACTGTGAAGAGAGAATATCAAGGACACCAAAAAAGTAGTTTCTGCTCTTGCCTTCAGAGTTGAAATGCTTCCAACAAGTTAAAAACAATAGACTGTGCATTATTAATTCATTGAAGAATGTTGATGAACAATTTTAGTATAATATATTTGTTAAAAAAGTGTAAAGACATTAAAAAATATAATTTATTATTTCTAATAAGAAACATTTTGTAAATAAATATCCTTATTTCCTTTCTTAGAAGTTAATAAATAATTGTTTATTCAATTATTTTGGATGATTTTGGATGAAAAATATTACAATGTTATTATGATTAAATTTATAAAAAAAATGTAAATAAAAACATAACATCAATGAAGGTAGAATATAATTTTAACATTTTGAAAAAAAATTTTTTATTATTTTATTATATACAACAGCTACATGGTCAAACGAAATGAATTATTAATAAAATTACTATTAAATTGTAATTGTCCTGAATGAAATAAAAATTAATTTAAATTAATTGGATATAGAAATTTTAATTGTAAATATCAAAAATCAATCGTATAAAAATATAAACTTGATAATTATAAAAATGTATAAATTATTGATCATTATTGATCAATTAAACACATTATTTTTGTGCACTGTGCAACAATAATGGCTAAATATATTTTAATTATTAATTATAATATTTTTGTATATTGTACAAAAATAATGTGTTTAATTATTGGATGCACATTCCACCATATACTTAATATATTGGTGTTTTGCAACCATAATTAAATAATATTAACAATTTTAAATTTTTACAATTTTTTTAATTACGAGAATGTCTTAGGTTTCTGGTACTACTACTACTGCTGCTATTATGATTATTGGTATTTACAGATTCTCTTCTACTTATTTCACTGATGTCCAAATTATCATTTGTAGTTGGTTGAAATAATTTATTAGTTTGCACATGAAGTGGTGTACTTGTTGTGATAGGTTGCTTGATTCTTTTGTTAATTATACTATGTGGTCTTTTAATGGTATTTATTTTTGTTATTGATTTCCTTTTCATGTCAATAGTCTTATTTAAATTAACTAGCTTGCTAGCTAATTGCTGTTTTTGCGGTTTACCTTTTGAATTAACTTTATTCATTTCATCTGTTTTATCCATTTCACTATTTGATTCTCCTTTGGATGTGTTGACTTATGCTTTAATTGTTCTGCCCTTTTTTCATTCACATGAATAGCAGCGCTTATTGCACTATTATCACCAGTAACATTTTTTTCATTCGCATTCTTCTCTAATGTAAAGTTTAGTTTTGTTTGTCTCATTGTATCTTGAAGTTTTTTTTTTCTTTTTCTTGTTAGTTTTCTGTGTTTTTTTAACATTCATATTTGTTTGAAAATTTCCTTGACTATACTGTTCAGTAGAGCCATCATTTTTACCTTGTGACTTTTTGTTAGTTTGTAATTTATTAACAGTTGCTTTTTTAATTTTAGTATATGAAGGTTTCTTCATCACCGCTTGTTTTGTTTGTTTCTTTTTCGGAGTGCTCATCTGGCTAATATCATCATCTGAGATCATACTTACACTTAAATTTAATATTGTATCATATTTTTCCAACTTCCATTCCATAGGTGCATTATCTTGTTCAATTATTTGAATAAATGCTTCTTTTAGTGTTAAAGTTTTAAAACATTCGAAAAAAGATTCTAAATGCTGCTTCATGTTAGTATTGTCAATATCATCAAAGCTATTTAAGTCAAATTTTACTTCAATAGCATTTTCTTTTGTTAAGTTATAAAATACATAAACAATTATGTTAAAGTAGATATTAGTTTCAAAATCTTTGCATTTCAGAAATGTTATAAAACAATAGTATAAGAATAATGCACATCCACAGAACAATTACAAACATCTTCCAAATAAGATTTCAAAACATCATATTGCTTTTTCGTTTGTGATACGTGTCTAAGGGTAACTTAAGATTTCTTACAAATATTGGAGTATTTACAAACAATATTATCCAAAGGTGTTTCTTTAACTACTTGATGCAAATCTATGGCCAATGGAATATCCAAAACTCCAAATGTTCCCTTATTATTTTCATTAAAAATTTGAACAGATGTTTTTATATGTTCGTCATCATCATATATTGCAAACTGAAATATACATTCATCCTTATTAAACTTAATGCAATGAAGTCCATTATTACGTTTCTTAACATCTGAGTTTTGTTCGCTAGTTTTTATTTGTTCCATTTGTTCATTGTAATTAAGTTCCATTTCATTAAATATTCTATCTCTCTTCGGACTTTTTCCTTTTTATCGTTTATTTACTTATCTTATTAGTGAGATGCTATTCTTCTTTACACAGAAATACTTGTTTTTTAAACTTAATGCAATGAATTCCATTATTACGTTTCTTAACATCTGAGTTTTGTTTGCTAGTTTTTATTTGTTCCATTTGTTCATTGTAATTAGTTCCATTTTATTAAATATTCTATCTCTCTTCAGACTTTTTCCTTTTTATCGTTTATTTACTCATCTTATTAGTGAGATGCTATTTTTCTTTACACAGAAATACTTGTTTTATCTGTAACACTTTTTGCACGCTGTAATATAAGTATACGCGGGTTGACGTTTGACTTGATTATCTCTCACTTCACTCTATCTCTCTTTCTCTCCCGTGTAAGTAAATGTGATCCCCTGCACCTATGCGTTACGTGATATTTTTGAAGATACAGGGATGTCATATTATATATATATATATATCCAAAGGCCCCCTGACTAATTTTAGAATTTGAAAATTTTTAAAATAACAGTTAAATTTAAGGGTTAAATTAGCTGTCTATCGCACCTTTTGATATAATATAATATATATATATATATACGTGACAACAGTATTGAAAAAGAGTAGCAGCAGCTCCCTCTCAAGGAATTTTTCAGAGTCTGACTGGCGGTTTTTACCTCTGTCCGCACTCTCTCACGGGCTGGAAAGCAAATAGACATATATATATGAGGGAGACGAAAAAAAGGGAAGAGGAAAAAATTTCGTAAAGGAAATCAACAAGCAATTTCTTTGTCATGATTATTCTTCAATATCCGTCAATGAATTTACATAGAATTGAATGTAAAATGAAGATAAATAAATAGAGAATACGAGGTTTGATCTATTACATATTGAATATAATGTAATAGTAAAAAAAAGACATCAAAAATCTGAGGGGTTAAATTAGCTGTCTATAATGGCTCTCGCGCTATACTTGCGTCAGGCGCTATCGCGCCTTTTGATATATCGCTAAAGGTAGTGTAACGTAAACATTGTACAACTGTCAAATCAGGCATTTAAATTTCTGAGAACTGGGAAATAAGAGCTATTTAAAAATCTAATATCGTCTTTCTTATTAATATTATTAACATCAAGTTTAATGTGTAACATTTCCGAAATAAGACGATTTTATAATTGATCTTCCTATCGACAATTTTTACACCATCCCAATCAAATTCATGTTTATTTAAAAACATATGTTGATTAATAACTGAATCAGTATTGTTATTCTTTTTGTGTTCATTAATCCTCGTTTTTAGTAAACGTTTAGTTCCACCAACGTAAGATGCAGGACAGTCTTTACAATTTAATTTATAAACAACATTCATCTGTTCAAACTTTTTTGTACCATCTTTACCCAGTTTAATAATAGAATTCAAACTTTTTTGAACTAATGGTAGAGTTTGAATATTAACAGACCTTAATATGCGAGATAATTTATCAAAATTCTGAGAAAAAGGTAATGGTAAACAGGCAAGACGTTTAATTCTTGAAGTAGATTGAATATTTTTTTTAAATTTTAACTTATTTAGACGGAAGTGAATATTTTGTTTAATAAATTTGATATTGTAGTCATTGTCGATAAGTAGATTTTTTACAATATTTATATTAGTTGTATGATATCGTACATCTGATAATAAAAAAGCTCTGTCTACTAAATTATAAATAACATTCTTTTTTTGTTGAGTTGGATGATTTGAAAAATAATTAATCAATCGACCAGAAGCTATGGGTTTTTGGTACCAATTTGTTATAATACGATCATTTTCTCTAATTAAGGTAATGTCAAGAAAATTGATTTTTTGGTTTATTTCTAATTCTGAAGTAAATTGTAAATTTTTATTATATGAATTAAAAATATTTATAACTAAATTTACATGTTCTTTCTTAACACACAAGATAGTATCATCAACGTATCTAAAATAAAAAAGTGGTTTGCAATTATGTTCGTTCAATAATTTATTTAAGCAATCATTTTCCAAATCATCCATTACAATATCAGCAAATAACGGAGAAATCGGAGAACCCATGGGAGTACCATGAATTTGTTGATAATAGATATTGTTAAAAACAAAATATGTATTATTGTAAAGAAATTTCGTACATACTAAGATCTCATTGAACGGAATGCGACATTTATTATTAATAGAAGAAAAACGTCTTTCTAGACTATCTAATACTAAATTGCAAGGGATGTTAGTAAAAAGTGAAACAATATCCAATGAAAGTAAAACATGATCATTGTCTAAAATACCATCCTTTAATTTTTCTTTCAAATGAAAACTATTGTTAATGTGAGATTTCGGTAATTTAATAGCTGTTTTTAATTCATTGTAAATTATTTTAGCAAGAAAATGTGTAGGGCTATTAACTAAAGAAATGATAGGTCTTAACGGGTTATCAGTCTTATGGAATTTGGTAAACCATAACCTTTCGCTAAACAAGTATTAGAACAGGTGAGTGCATTAGTGTGAAATTTGTGTTGTAAAAATTCATGATTATTTAAATGTTTCAAAATTTTAGAAGTAGAAGATTGTAAGTTTTTTAATGGATTCTTAGAAATACACCTATAGACAGTATTATCCGAAAAAATGTTAGTCATTTTTGTAACATAATCGGATTTGTACATACAAACTGTTTTGTTACCTTTATCCGAAGTAGTAAAAAATATGTTTGGATTGTTATTTAAAAAAATTTTGTAGTATTAATTTTATTGATAAGTACTTTTTCTGTACTATCTATATGAGTTTTTGTTTTTATGGTTAAATGATTTTAAGAACTATTTTTAAGAAAAATTTTGAATCTGGAAATTAGAGATATTAATTTTCATATAAATTTTATTCAGAAATCTCTTAATAATCTTAAACAAAAAATTTATGATACTACAAAAATTTTTTTAAATAACAATCCAAACATATTTTTTACTACTTCGGATAAAGGTAACAAAACAGTTTGTATGTACAAATCCGATTATGTTACAAAAATGACTAACATTTTTTCGGATAATACTGTCTATAGGTGTATTTCTAAGAATCCATTAAAAAACTTACAATCTTCTACTTCTAAAATTTTGAAACATTTAAATAATCATGAATTTTTACAACACAAATTTCACACTAATGCACTCACCTGTTCTAATACTTGTTTAGCGAAAGGTTATGGTTTACCAAAAATCCATAAGATTGATAACCCGTTAAGACCTATCATTTCTTTAGTTAATAGCCCTACACATTTTCTTGCTAAAATAATTTACAATGAATTAAAAACAGCTATTAAATTACCGAAATCTCACATTAACAATAGTTTTCATTTGAAAGAAAAATTAAAGGATGGTATTTTAGACAATGATCATGTTTACTTTCATTGGATATTGTTTCACTTTTTACTAACATCCCTTGCAATTTAGTATTAGATAGTCTAGAAAGACGTTTTTCTTCTATTAATAATAAATGTCGCATTCCGTTCAATGAGATCTTAGTATGTACGAAATTTCTTTACAATAATACATATTTTGTTTTTAACAATATCTATTATCAACAAATTCATGGTACTCCCATGGGTTCTCCGATTTCTCCGTTATTTGCTGATATTGTAATGGATGATTTGGAAAATGATTGCTTAAATAAATTATTGAACGAACATAATTGCAAACCACTTTTTATTTTAGATACGTTGATGATACTATCTTGTGTGTTAAGAAAGAACATGTAAATTTAGTTATAAATATTTTTAATTCATATAATAAAAATTTACAATTTACTTCAGAATTAGAAATAAACCAATAATCAATTTTCTTGACATTAAATTAAGAAATGATTGTATTATAACAAATTGTACCAAAAACCATAGCTTCTGGTCATTGATATAATATTTTTCAAATCATCCAACCAAAAACAAAATGTTCTTTATAATTTAGTAAGCAGAGCTATTTTAAACATCAATTACAATCATACAATAAAGGAGAAAGTAAAACCATCGCAGTACTACATGTAAATTTGTTGAAAAAATATTGTCTAAATCCAAAAAATATGTTTAAAGAATTTAAAATAAGATCTCTTGAACAATTCGACATTTATTATTAAAGAATAAAAACGTCTTTCTAGACTATCTAATACTAAATTGCAAGGGATGTTAGTAAAAAGTGAAACAATATCCAATGAAAGTAAAACATGATCATTGTCTAAAATACCATCCTTTAATTTTTCTTTCAAATGAAAACTATTGTTAATGTGAGATTTCGGTAATTTAATAGCTGTTTTTAATTCATTGTAAATTATTTTAGCAAGAAAATGTGTAGGGCTATTAACTAAAGAAATGATAGGTCTTAACGGGTTATCAGTCTTATGGAATTTGGTAAACCATAACCTTTCGCTAAACAAGTATTAGAACAGGTGAGTGCATTAGTGTGAAATTTGTGTTGTAAAAATTCATGATTATTTAAATGTTTCAAAATTTTAGAAGTAGAAGATTGTAAGTTTTTTAATGGATTCTTAGAAATACACCTATAGACAGTATTATCCGAAAAAATGTTAGTCATTTTTGTAACATAATCGGATTTGTACATACAAACTGTTTTGTTACCTTTATCCGAAGTAGTAAAAAATATGTTTGGATTGTTATTTAAAAAAATTTTTGTAGTATTAATTTTATTGATAAGTACTTTTTCTGTACTATCTATATGAGTTTTTGTTTTTATGGTTAAATGATTTTAAGAACTATTTTTTAAGAAAAATTTTGAATCTGGAAATTAGAGATATTAATTTTCATATAAATTTTATTCAGAAATCTCTTAATAATCTTAAACAAAAAATTTATGATACTACAAAAATTTTTTTAAATAACAATCCAAACATATTTTTTACTACTTCGGATAAAGGTAACAAAACAGTTTGTATGTACAAATCCGATTATGTTACAAAAATGACTAACATTTTTTCGGATAATACTGTCTATAGGTGTATTTCTAAGAATCCATTAAAAAACTTACAATCTTCTACTTCTAAAATTTTGAAACATTTAAATAATCATGAATTTTTACAACACAAATTTCACACTAATGCACTCACCTGTTCTAATACTTGTTTAGCGAAAGGTTATGGTTTACCAAAAATCCATAAGATTGATAACCCGTTAAGACCTATCATTTCTTTAGTTAATAGCCCTACACATTTTCTTGCTAAAATAATTTACAATGAATTAAAAACAGCTATTAAATTACCGAAATCTCACATTAACAATAGTTTTCATTTGAAAGAAAAATTAAAGGATGGTATTTTAGACAATGATCATGTTTTACTTTCATTGGATATTGTTTCACTTTTTACTAACATCCCTTGCAATTTAGTATTAGATAGTCTAGAAAGACGTTTTTCTTCTATTAATAATAAATGTCGCATTCCGTTCAATGAGATCTTAGTATGTACGAAATTTCTTTACAATAATACATATTTTGTTTTTAACAATATCTATTATCAACAAATTCATGGTACTCCCATGGGTTCTCCGATTTCTCCGTTATTTGCTGATATTGTAATGGATGATTTGGAAAATGATTGCTTAAATAAATTATTGAACGAACATAATTGCAAACCACTTTTTTATTTTAGATACGTTGATGATACTATCTTGTGTGTTAAGAAAGAACATGTAAATTTAGTTATAAATATTTTTAATTCATATAATAAAAATTTACAATTTACTTCAGAATTAGAAATAAACCAAAAAATCAATTTTCTTGACATTACCTTAATTAGAGAAAATGATCGTATTATAACAAATTGGTACCAAAAACCCATAGCTTCTGGTCGATTGATTAATTATTTTTCAAATCATCCAACTCAACAAAAAAAGAATGTTATTTATAATTTAGTAGACAGAGCTTTTTTATTATCAGATGTACGATATCATACAACTAATATAAATATTGTAAAAAATCTACTTATCGACAATGACTACAATATCAAATTTATTAAACAAAATATTCACTTCCGTCTAAATAAGTTAAAATTTAAAAAAAATATTCAATCTACTTCAAGAATTAAACGTCTTGCCTGTTTACCATTACCTTTTTCTCAGAATTTTGATAAATTATCTCGCATATTAAGGTCTGTTAATATTCAAACTCTACCATTAGTTCAAAAAAGTTTGAATTCTATTATTAAACTGGGTAAAGATGGTACAAAAAAGTTTGAACAGATGAATGTTGTTTATAAATTAAATTGTAAAGACTGTCCTGCATCTTACGTTGGTGGAACTAAACGTTTACTAAAAACGAGGATTAATGAACACAAAAAGAATAACAATACTGATTCAGTTATTAATCAACATATGTTTTTAAATAAACATGAATTTGATTGGGATGGTGTAAAAATTGTCGATAGGGAGATCAATTATAAAATCGTCTTATTTCGGAAATGTTACACATTAAACTTGATGTAAATAATATTAATAAGAAAGACGATATTAGATTTTTAAATAGCTCTTATTTCCCAGTTCTCAGAAATTTAAATGCCTGATTTGACAGTTGTACAATGTTTACGTTACACTACCTTTAGCGATATATATATAAATACACCGAGTTTTGCTTATGTTGACTGTTTATCTAACCGCTTGACGAATCGGTTATCCGATTATAAAAAAAGGTATTTTTTTATATCTAAGTTTTTAATATTGTTTGTGCGTTCTGTTAATTTGTTATTTGTGTGTTATCAATAAAAAATAGCCTGAAGAGGTTGGCAGACCAAGCCAACGAAACGTCGCTTGGAAGAAAAACTTTTTGTGTTTTTTTTCTTTTCCTTCGCCTCCGTCAGATCGACAAATTCCTACTAATTTTATCCAAACAGTTATATAAAATCCTTTCTAACTGCATATCGAAACCGAAATCATATATAAAAAATAGCATTGAATTTATACATAAAATTAAAGACATAAATATACCGAGCGAATATTCTCTTGTTAGCCTAGACGCTCAATCTTTGTTTACAAACATAAGTTGTTCATTAATAAGGAAAAGCATAGAAAGAAGGTGTAGTCAAATTATACAAAAGACAGAAATACCAATAAGAGACATAATAAATGCATCTGAATACCTAATTAACAATACATATTTTCAATTTAACAATAAATACTTTAAACAAACAGATGGCACACCTATGGGCGCAGCAACATCAGGTTTATTCGCTGATATAGTTATGGAAGATCTAGAGACTGAATGTTTAAACCAATTAAGTTTTAAACCCATTTTTTATTATAGATATGTAGACGACATAATAACATGCATTCCTACAGATAAAATTAATGAAATTATTAAAAGGAATCGATTTCGAGGGTCAGTTTTTTAAATAAATGAACACTATTTATTTAAATTTAGTTGTACAACGTTTCGTCTGCGTGGTTTGCAGACCTCTTCAGGTACTATAAATTTATTGAGCACAAAATAACAATTTTAATAATTACAAATTAACGGACGAAATATTGAATAAATTAACGGAAGAAAATATTACCATTGATACACTGAAACGTAGATGTAATAAGCCCAGAAAGGCGTCGTCGAATAACAAGAGTATGCGAAATCGAGCGAATTTATACAAAACAAAACAAGTGTCTGCGAGTATATGTGTATGTATGTTTACAAATTAAAAGTCAATTTCTTAGAAATACTCGGATATAAATAGTCTCTTTAAATCACATCATAATACTTTTATATTGTCGGTTTAAATATTGTACGTCTTCTTTTCTATTAATAGTCGAATTATAATAATTAATGTGTAACATTTCTGAAATAATTCGTTTTTTGTAGGATGACTCTCTATCAAATTTTTTTACATTGTCCCAATCGAACTCATGATCCGCATTTTTAACAATATGTGCAGTAACAACAGCTTCCGGATTTTTATTTTTCTGGTGTTCTTTAATTCTGTTTTTTAGGCATCGTTTAGTTTCTCCGATGTAAGTTGCCGGGCATTTTTTACAATTAAATTTGTATACTACCCCTGTCATATCCCATTTTTCAGTTGAGTCTTTGCCTAATTTTATTATATTATTAAATTTGTGATTAATTAATGGAATTGTGTTAATGTTAAATTTTTTTAACATGTTTGAACATTTATTAAAAAACTCTTGATTATAAGGTAATGATATAGTGCAAATTGGAAGCTGTTTTCTTGTTTCGCTTGTGCCTGTGAATTTAATTTTACGTAGTCTGTTTTTAATTGCCAAATTCGTGAAATTGTCGGGAAAGTTATTCGTTTTTAATAAGTTTCTAACAATCATTATATTTTGTTTGTGAAATTGTTGATGAGATAAGATAATTGCTCTGTCTACTAAATTATAAATTATGTTTCGTTTTTGTTGAATAGTATGATTTTTATACTTAATTATTTTAATTACACCTTTTTATAAGTAATTTATACTCCATAATAGTTTTCTGCATTTAAAAGTACTCAAATCAAAAACACCTTTCAAAAAGGTGTCAAAACCCGCAAGTATATGTGTTATTCTAATCAGACTTTGAAAATTATTATCTGATAAATAAAATTGTTATCTGTCTGATAAATTTTAAAGTATAAGATAAAAATATCTTTGATTCTAATTCCCATATTTTCTCTACTTATTTATATTTTTATTACACCTTTTCTATATCTAACTTATATTCCATAATATTTTTCTGCAATTGAAAGTATTCAATTCGAAAACACCTTCCAAGAAGGTGTCAAAACCCGCAAGTATTGTGCTATTCTCATCAAACTTTGAAAATTGTTATCTGATAAATAAATTCTGCAATTCAATCTGACATTGTTATCTGATAAATAAATAATTTTAATTTCTAACTACCTTATTTTATCTATTTCTTTGAATTTTAATGAAACATTTTTATAAATATTACGAAAATTTCGTATAAAAAATTTCTGCAATTGAAAGAATTGAAATCAAACTGAAATCGAGAAGTATTTTGAATCGTACCATAAATTTATATTTTATATAAACATTTTTATATATATTACTTAAACTTCGTAAAAAGTTTCTGCAATTGAAAGCACTGAAATCAAACTGTAATCGACAAGTATTTTGAACCATGCAAAAATTTCTACCAATCTGAATACAGATTTTTTTATATGAAAAGTATCTTACACTATTATTTTTCATTTCTGGCCCTCACATGTTTTACAGTTATAAATAAATAATATTCTAATGATATTAATTTGTGCAAATTTAATTTCTGCAATACTAATAAAATGGACATTTCTTTTTTATTCTTTTAAATAATAAAATAATACTTGCACCACCGTTGGTTAAACGCTTCGCTCGCTAGTGGTGCTTGTATCAATCGGCCGGGGCCGGGAATCAAACCAGGGACCTCCAGATTACGAGTCCGTCGCCCTACCGACCAAGCCATCGCAGGCCTCTTTTAGGAACTTTATTAGATAAAAATAATGATGTCTATTTTATCATTGGTGATGTAGGATATTAAAATTGCCAGATAGTATTGCAATATTTATATATTATTACTCATTGCAGTTTCTTCACGGTATTATATACTTTCATAAATGTAAAGGAATACATTAGTAAGTCAGAATTAACACATATATGAAGCGTTTAACCACGGTGGTGCAAGTATTATTTTATTATTTAAAAGAATAAAAAAGAAATGTCCATTTTATTAGTATTGCAGAAATTAATTTTGCACAAATTAATATCATTAGAATATTATTTATTTATTACTGTAAAACATGTGAGGGCCAGAAATGAAAAATAATAGTGTAAGATACTTTTCACATAAAAAAATCTGTATTCAGATTGGTAGAAATTTTTGCATGGTTCAAAATACTTGTCGATTACAGTTTGATTTCAGTGCTTTCAATTGCAGAAACTTTTTACGAAGTTTAAGTAATATATATAAAAATGTTTATATAAAATATAAATTTATGGTACGATTCAAAATACTTGTCGATTTCAGTTTGATTTCAATTCTTTCAATTGCAGAAATTTTTTATACGAAATTTTCGTAATATTTATAAAAATGTTTCATTAAAATTCAATGAAATAGATAAAATAAGGTAGTTAGAAATTAAAATTATTTATTTATCAGATAACAATGTCAGATTGAATTGCAGAATTTATTTATCAGATAACAATTTTCAAAGTTTGATTAGAATAGCACGATACTTGCACCTTCTTGGAAGGTGTTTTCGAATTGAATACTTTCAATTGCAGAAAAATATTATGGAATATAAGTTAGATATAGAAAAGGTGTAATGAAAATATAAATAAGTAGAGAAAATATGGGAATTAGAATCAAAGATATTTTTATCTTATACTTTAAAATTTATTAGACAGATAACAATTTTATTTATCAGATAACAATTTTCAAAGTTTGATTAGCATAACACATATACTTGCGGGTTTTGACACCTTTTTGAAAGGTGTTTTTGATTTGAGTACTTTCAATTGCAGAAAACTATTATGGAGTATAAATTACTTATAAAAAGGTGTAATTAAAATATAAATAAGTATAAAAATAGAATTATCTTAAAAATGCAATAATTAATATATTTAATTGTTTATAATAGAATTATCTTAAAAATGCAATAATTAATATATTTAATTTTTAACCCATTGTATATATCATATGGATATTTGGAAAAGTGTATGTTATACTTGATTAATATTTATTTCATCTTCAAACAATTTTGCATCGGTATTTAAAGCATTACATTGAATTTTAGATCCGTTATTATTATTGAGTATACGTTTAAAAATTTTATGAGTCTTATCAAGAATGAGTAAACAAATACACGTTCTTTCATGTTATGTTCACAACTTTTTTTTTGCGCACGGAAAAAATACATATATTATGTATTCTTGAAAAAACAATTTTAAAATATATATATATATATATATATATATATATATTATATAAATATTCCGCCGCACGCACACACACCCACATACATACCCGCGTAAAAATATAAACTATTGCCACTATATTGCAGAGCAATGGGCAATAGTTATTGCAAACATATTGCCAATATGTTGCCGCGACAAGTGGCAATGTATTGCCAACATACCGCCAAACAGCATCCTCCAATATCTTTGCCAAATATTGGCAATAGTTACTATTTTATCATTTGTAAACTATTGCCAATATGTTGGCCATACCTCATACATTTAAAAAAAAAATAAAAAAAAATATTATCCAGCCGCGGGATTTGAACCTTCGAACTTTAGATCCGAATGCTGGCTCTTTACCACTGAGCCATTTTGCTATTTTGTTATGAAGAGTTAATTTCAGGTTATAAAGAACAGTTGAAATCATAAAATTTTGGACTTAGAAATTTTTTAACCACACTTTCAACTCGTCGTTCCCCGATAAGAAGGTGCTACCTCGGAATCCGATTATAAAAGGTGCTACCTCGGAATCCGGTTATAAAAGGTGCTACCTCGGAGCCCGGTTATAAAAGGTGCTACCTCGGAATCCGGTTATAAAAGGTGCTACCTCGGAGCCCGGTTATAAAAGGTGCTACCTCGGAGTCCGGTTATAAAAGGTGCTACCTCGGAGTCCGGTTATAAAAGGTGATAACTCAGGAACGAATTTTTCGTCTATGATTTTAAGTTGGTACTACTGCCGGTTTAGCTCAGCAATAATATTGACAATTGTTTTTTGGTAATTTTATAAAAGATTATTTTTATTTATCTATTATTTAACGTTGTACTCTTATTTTTAATGCGGAATTTAACAATATATCGTAAAACTTAATACCGTAACATAATGTTTATAATAATTATAATTAAAACAAAATAGATGAAATATACACTGTAGACAATTGTTGGTTTTAAATAACTCAATTTTTATAATACATTTCGACACAACTGCCGAAGGTTCTGTTTTACGGAGTGAGATTTTTTCGCTAGAGTTAAACAAGGGAGAGAAATGGAATAAGGTACAAAATGATTCGAATACAACCGCCAAAATTGAATAGTTGACATGCTTTAAAATTGTTTAAGAGGTATCAGTGTTAAATTACATTAGTCAAATTATAATTAAAATTGCGAAACATGACAGTTTGCCGAGAAATTATTAAAATTTACGCATTTAGCTTACATTTTTATCATTTAAACATACTTAATTATTATTTACCATGTATTTTCTGCAGTTACTACTCATCATAATTAGTTTTTTAACTTTTGCAGTAGTATAATTTATAATTTTATAATTTATCAATGATTATCTATTGAATCTATATAAGAAATTATCAAAGTTTAGTACATATATATGTCGACGTAATTTTCTTATTTTGGAGATTAAAATATAAAAAGAAACAGTTTAAAATATACTCAAACTAAATAATAACTTTACCTGAATTACGTTTATTTAAATTTTTTGACGATATACGCATAGGTACTACTAAATAATAATAAATAACTAATAGATAAATAAAAATAATCTTTTATAAAATTGCCAAAAACAATTGTCAATCTTATTGCTGAGCTTACACTTGCAGTAGTACCAACTTAAAATCATAGACTGAAATTTCGCTCCTGAGTTATCACCTTTTATAACCGGACTCCGAGTTAGCACCTTTTATAACCGGACTCCAAGGTAGCACCTTTTATAACCGGACTCCGAGGTAGCACCTTTTATAACCGGACTCCGAGGTAGCACCTTTTACAACCGGGCTCCGAGGTAGCACCTTTTATAACCGGATTCCGAGGTAGCACCTTTTATAACCGGATTCCGAGGTAGCACCTTCTTATCGGGGAACGACGAACTGTTCTCTATAGCCTGAAATTAACTTTTGATAACAAAATAGCAAAATGGCTCAGTGGTAAAGAGCCAGCATTTGGATCTGAAGATCGAAGGTTCAAATCCCGCGGCTGGCTAATATTTTTTTTTATTTTTTTTTTAAATTTATGAACTATGGCCAACATATTGGCAATAGTTTACAAATGATAAAATAGTAACTATTGCCAATATTTGGCAAAGATATTGGAGGATGCTGTTTGGCGGTATGTTGGCAATACATTGCCACTTGTTGCGGCAACATATTAGCAATATGTTTGCAATAACTATTGCCCATTGTTCTGCAAGATAGTGGCAATAGTTTATATTTTTACGCGGGTACATACATATATATACATATATATGGGCTATTTCACGTCAAGTGGTGCGATGAAAATTTTAAATCACTTCAAAATTTGAGAATAGGCTGGAAACATCTTCCAGAACATACAAAAAAAATTTAAGTGTTAAAAATAATTTGCTTAAGAGTTATCTGACCATAAAAAGTGGAAATTTTTCAATTTTTAAGAAAAATTTCTATTTTTAAAGCCATTTATCTCAAAATCTGTTGATTTTTTTGAAAAAACATTACAAACAACTTTTGTTTAAATTAATCTTTAGAACTTATCTACCCTGGTTACATTTCTTAATTTTAAAATCTCAAAGAGATAGAACACCCGGACATATTGAATATCAAAAAAAAGGCTACCACACCATAATCGATTTTAATCTAACACCTCTCAAAAGTTCACATTTTTCGCGAGCTTTCGAATGGCTTGGGTTAGCTTATTGGCCAAGACCGCTGTTGTAAGTTAAGCCTCATAAACCTCATAAAATCACTAATTTTCACGTATTTTAGGACATAACTTACACCAAAGGTGTAATATGTATATATATATATATATATATATATGTGTGTGGTAATGAACAATTAACTTACCAAACATAGTAAAGTGCATAAACTTAATTGTAGTATTTAGTAAAAACCTATTAAAATTTTAGATTATTTTAAACGGATCTAAATAGAACTATACCTCCTAAGATTAATTTATTTAAGTCATCGCCAAGAGTTCTATATGTCATTAATATTTTGTACTTTTAGAGTAATAAAACTTTCTACTTAAATAAATTAATTGTTGTATTAGTTTTAAAGAATTATTTATAACATTTTAGTGGTATATAAATAAAAACCTGTTTCTTCCATTTCTCCCGTAATTCGTAATTTGCACCATCTTTCAAAATTTGCGTTTTAATCCATAATTATATCCAATTATTTTTTCCTTTAGTTACAGATCCCATATATTTATTTTAATTATTATAAACAAAGGCATTCCTTAAATAACCTTTTGTTTCTAATACATACTTGTTTATTTAAGATATTGTTTTATATAAATATACGTAATCTACTTACTTATATATCCATACAATTTTAAAATTTTGATTTGAATAATATTTAAATTAAATACTACTAAAATAATAATTTTCGAAAAACTTTTGAAATGTAATTCGTATTTTATATTGCCACTGTTAAAATTTGAATTTTCTTTTGCCATTACTGTTTATAATTGAATTATCTTAAAAATGCAATAATTAATGTATTTAATTTTTAAATTATTGTATATTTCACATATAGATATTTGAAAAGTGTATGTTATACTTGATTAATATTTATTTTATCTTCGAAAAATTGTGCATATTTTTAAAAACATTACATTAAATATTAGGTCCGTTATTATTTTATGAGTTTTATCAGGAATAAGTATAAAAAAATAATAAACTAATGCACATTCTTTCAAGTTATATTCACAACTTTTTTTTGCGCACGGAACAAATACATATATTATCTATTCTTGAAAAAACAAGTAACACGTACACACACACACACACGCACACACACACACACACACACGCACACACACACACACACACACACGCACACACACACACACACACACACACACACACACACACAGTTCCTCTGCTCCCTTGAGGGGGCAAAAGTGGAGGGAACCGCCGAAGAAAAAGCACGAGGCCTCACGAATGCCTTAACAGCGGCTTGCGATGCCTCTATGGCCGTGAAGTTCAACCCTCACGGCCGCCCACCAATAATCTGGTGGAGTGAGGACATCGCAGAAAAGAGACGTGAGTGCCTGCGTGCCAGAAGGCTGCACCAAAGAGCGAGGGGAACACCGCGGTTCCAAGAACGTTCCGCAGAATACGAACAAAAGCGGAGGGATCTCAAGGTGGCCATCAAGGCTGCCAAGAGAAGGTGTAGGCGGGAGCTATGTGAGGAGGTGGACCACGACCCCTGGGGCAGACCGTATAAAACGGTTATGAATAAGATCAACCCCGGGGGCGCTGTTGCACCCACCGACCCAGTTTTTCTGGACGGAGTAGTCCGCCACCTGTTTCCAGAACATCGGAAAAGGGCAACAGAGACGGGCCTGATGGCCACCATTGGTGCAGCCGAGTCGCCAGACATTAGTCAAGCCGAACTGAGGAGGGCCGCTAAAGGTATTTCCGAAAGTAAAGCCCCAGGGCCGGACGGAATACCTGGCCTGGCCGTCAAGACAGCGGCAATGAGTGATCCGGGCTTGTTCCTGGACGCATTCAACGCATGCCTGAGAGAAGGTTGCTTCCCGGCCCAGTGAAAGACGCAGAGGCTGGTACTCCTACCGAAGGGAAACAAACCCCCGGAGGAGCCATCATCTTACCGCCCGCTCTGTCTACTGGATATAGTTGGGAAGCTTCTGGAGCGGGTGATCTGCGCCAGGCTCGCAGCGGCCCTCGGTCGGGCCGGAGACCTCTCCGACAACCAGTTCGGCTTCCGAAAGGGTCGATCGACCATGGACGCTGTAGGCAGAGTTGTTGGTATAGCCACAAACGCCATCAATGCTGGTCGGAGTGCAAGGCGGATGTGTGCCATCATCACCTTGGACATCCGGAATGCCTTCAACTCTGCCAGATGGGACGACATCATGCTGTCGCTGCAGCACTTCCAAGTGCCACTCTATCTCAGGGAGGTCACCTCGAGTTACCTGACTGACTGTACTCTGCTCTACGACACCGACGACGGTGTGCACTCCCACAACATCACGGGAGGCGTGCCGCAGGGTTCGGTCATTGGGCCCCTACTTTGGAACGCTGTCTATGACGGCCTGCTTAGGCAGCAACTTCCGGAGGGTGTCTCGATGGTGGCTTTCGCGGACGACGTGGCGCTAGTAGTGGTCGCAAAGAGTGTCGAAGAGATCGAATATCTCGGAGACGTCTCTATAGAAGTGGTCGCCACTTGGTTGAGAGACTACGGACTTAGTCTGGCGGCGGAAAAAACGGAGGCGGTGCTCATCTCTCGCACAAAAAAGGAGAGGACCGCCACCTTCACGGTAGGTAAAGAACGGATACGGTCGGTGAAAACGTTGAAGTATTTAGGGGTCACACTAGACGCGCGGTTGTCGTTCAAACACCATCTCGCGAACGCAGGCTCAAAGGCGGCAAAGGTGGCCCGTGCGCTGGAGGGCATCATGCCCAACATCGGTGGACCCCAACAACCGCGAAGGTCTCTCCTTGCCTCGGTGGTGAACTCCGTAATTTTATACGGAGCTCCTATCTGGGCTGATGCCCTGAACAGGCACAAGAGCTTTGGTGCTCCGTGTCAGAGAGCCTGCAGGATAGCTGCGCTAAGGGTGGCCCGGGCGTACCGAACCGTATCTGACATTGCGCTCTCGGTAATCGCGGGGACCGCCCCCTTCGACCTCCTGCCGCCGAGAGAGCTGAAAGACACCGTGAGAGTGGGCGACGCGTAGAAGAGAATCGCTGCCATAACCGATGGTCATTGCGGACCGTAGAGGAGTGGCAGCGGAGATGGGATTCAGCCAGGGACGGCCGGTGGACCTACCGCATCATCCCGCGGATCCGGGAGTGGGCGAGCAGGAAACACGGCTTTGTCAGTTTCCAGCTTACCCAGGTGTTGACCGGACACGGATGCTTCCGTAGCTACCTATTTCGTATAGGGGTCTACGGCAGCGCAGAGTGCCCGGCTTGTCCAGGGGTGGACGAAGACGTGGAACACGTCCTCCTACGGTGTCCTCGTTTCAGGGAGGAACGGGACCAGTTTCAAATAACTTGGAGCGGTCCCCTCACCCCTGAGGGCATCGGGGCGTGCCTGCTTGGCTCCCAGGAGGGATGGAACGCGGTAGTGACGCTCTGTACGTCCGTAGTGGACAGGCTGGGTCTCATCAGAAGAGAAGAGGAGAGAGGAGTTGCGATGGCAGCGGTAGTGGGCTAGTGTAGCCGTTGCCTCCCCCCGCGAAGTAATGCCTTGCGGCGGCTCCCGCGGGGGAATAAAGGTAAGGAAAGAGGTGGAGTTTTAGTGGGTATGCCTATCGACATCCTTCGGTAGGAGAGTCCCACACACGGGGAGTCTCGCATGGCTCCAGTCATGGTGCATTAAGCATTTCTCCCCCTCTTCGGAAAAAAAAAAAAAAAAAAAAAAAAACACACACACATACACACACACTTATATATATGACATATATATATAACATATATATATATATATATATAAAACATATATATATGTTGAATGCTGAATTCTTAGACACGGCGGCGGCGGCGAAATATTTATATATTATAGAGATATATATATATATAAAACTTCTAATTTATTTATTAGGGTTTCACTTTCAATAATTTATTTATTTGTTATTATTACATGTTTAATGTTCAATTTGTGTCTCTAAATAGTAATTTATAAAACACCTTCCACGAAGGTGTCAACATTCGCAAGTATGGTTTCTAATCACAGTTTAAAAAATCAAAATGCAATTGTCAAGTATGGTGTATATTTTAATCACACTTTTAAAATTGACATGTAAATATAATAGTTAAACATTTCTAATTTTTAAGCAAATTTTGTTGCACCACAATAAAAACAAAATTTTTTTATTAAGAAATTAACTAGGTACATAATTCCTAAATAGTTTCTGCAATAGAAAGTACTGAAATCAAAATGAAATTGACAAGTATTTTTATAAATATTTATTACTATAAAACTTTACGTTTAATGTTGTAAAACACCTTCAAGAAGGTGTACATTTTGGCAAGTATGGGTTCGGTCCGATCACAATTTTCCAATATTTTTATTTTAACTAAACCTATATTACATAATAAATTACTTTTCAATAGAATAATACTAATGAAGTTATTACATTAGAAATTACTGAAATCAAAATGCAATTGTCAAGTATGGTGTATATTTTAATCACGCTTTTAAAATTGTTGTACATAATTCGTAGAAAGTTTCCGCAATAGAAAGTACTGAAATCAAAATGGAATCAGCATGTATTGCTTTTCAAAAATAAATATATTTTTCGATCTGAATGTACTAATATTTTCTGAAAAATTCTATCTTACTCATATATTTTTTTTTTTTTTAGTTACAGCAGAAAATACTCAATTTTAATAATAATATTCATTTGTGCAAAATTAATTTATGGAAAAGTAATAAAACAGAAATTTTTCTCATTTTTATTCTTTTTAAATGAAATAATACTTGCACCACGCGTTGGTTTGCCTTATTACTTTTAATAAGTTATAATTAGCAATGCATAATATATCATATATGCACATCTATATCAAGTTATTATAAATATTTTAAGGTAAGTTAATAGGTACAACATATCTAAATGATTTTTAGTGACTCTCATAAGCTCTATATATATCATTACTGCAGATAATATTAATTTGTCAAACCGAGTACAAGCACTTCATAATTATTATATAGTAAAAAAAATAAATAGATACGATCCATTCCAAATAGAAATTCGTTTTATAGTTTAAAACATTAGAAATCTTTATTTTAACATTTTTTTAATCGTTAATCTACTTTCTTAAGTTAGTAAGAGAATATTCAAAATTAACTCGTGATACACCCAACGGTGGTGCAAGTATTATTTCATTTAAAAAGAGTAAAAATGAGAAAAATTTCTGTTTTATTACTTTTCCATAAATTAATTTTGCACAAATGAATATTATTATAAAATTGTGTATTTTCTGCTGTAACTAAAAAAAAATAAATAAATAAATGAGTAAGATAGAATTTTTCAGAAAATATTAGTACATTCAGTTCGAAAAATATATTTATTTTTGAAAAGCAATACTTGCCGATTCCATTTTGATTTCAGTACTTTCTATTGCGGAAACTTTCTACGAATTATGTACAACAATTTTAAAAGTGTGATCAAAATATACACCATACTTGACAATTGCATTTTGATTTCAGTACTTTCTAATGTAATAACTTCATTAGTATTATTCTATTGATAAGTAATTTATTATGTAATATAGGTTTAGTTAAAAATAAAAATATTGGAAAATTGTGATCGGACCGAACCCATACTTGCCAAAATGTACACCTTCTTGAAGTGTTTTACAAAATTAACGTAAAGTTTTATAGTAATAAATATTTATAAAAATACTTGTCAATTTCATTTTGATTTCAGTACTTTCTATTGCAGAAACTATTTAGGAATTATGTACGTAGTTAATTTCTTAATAAAAAAATTTGTTTTTATTGTGGTGCAACAAAATTTGCTTAAAAATTAGAAATGTTTACTATATATTATAAACTTTCTACGAATTATTGCAACAATTTTAAAAGTGTGATTAAAATATACACCATACTTGACAATTGCATTTTGATTTTTAAACTGTGATTAGAAACATACTTGCGAATGTTGACACCTTCGTGGAAGGTGTTTTTGATCAAAATATAAACCATACTTGACAATTGCATTTTGATTTCAGTACTTTCTAATGTAATAACTTCATTAGTATTATTCTATTGATAAGTAATTTATTATGTAATATGGTTTAGTTAAAATAAAAATATTGGAAAATTGTGATCGGACCGAACCCATACTTGCCAAAATGTACACCTTCTTGAAGGTGTTTTACAAAATTAAACGTAAAGTTTTATAGTAATAAATATTTATAAAAATACTTGTCAATTTCATTTTGATTTCAGTACTTTCTATTGCAGAAACTATTTAGGAATTATGTACGTAGTTAATTTCTTAATAAAAAAATTTTGTTTTTATTGTGGTGCAACAAAATTTGCTTAAAAATTAGAAATGTTTAACTATTATATTTATAAACTTTCTACGAATTATTTGCAACAATTTTAAAAGTGTGATTAAAATATACACCATACTTGACAATTGCATTTTGATTTTTTAAACTGTGATTAGAAACCATACTTGCGAATGTTGACACCTTCGTGGAAGGTGTTTTATAATTTACTATCTAGAGACACAAATTGATCATTAAACATGTAATAATAACAAATAAATAAATTATTGAAAGTGAAACCCTAATAAATAAATTAGAAGTTTCTGTTTATGTGGACAAAATTTGTAGAATACTATTCCGAACAAATATTTGTATTTGTAAAGATAAATACTTGTGATTCAATTTGATTTCAGTACTTTCAATTACAGAAACTTTTTATGCAGTTAACGCAAAAAAATATATAAATGATTAATTAAAAACAAATTTACGGTATGGTAAAAAATACTTGTCGATTATTCCGCTTTGATTTTAGTACTTTCTATTGCATAAACTTTTTATGGAGTTTATGTGAAATATATAAATGTTTAATTAAAAACAAATTTATGATATGGTTATAAGTACTTATCGATTGTGTTGTTTTGATTTCAGTAGTATCTATTGCAGAAACTTTTTATGGAGTTTAAGCAAAATATAAGTAGAAATAGGATGGGAGTAATAATTAAAGATTTTTGTTATCAGATAACAATTTTGAAAGTGCAATTTGAAACTATACTTGCGAACGTTGACACCTTCGTGGAAGGTGTTTTATAAAGTGCTTTCCAGACATCAATATCACTTTGATTTCAGTACTATCAATTGCAGAAACTCTATATGGAGTTAAAGCAAAGTATATAAATGTTTAATTAAAAACAAATTTTTTGTATGGAAAAAAATACTTGTCGATACCGATTTGATTTCTGTACTTTCAATTGCAGAAACTTTTTATGGAGTTTAAGGAAAGTATATAAATGTTTAATTAAAAACATTATGGTATGGAAAAATATACTTGTCGATACCAATTTGATTTCAGTACTTTCAATTGCAGAAACTTTCTACGAAGTCAACGCAAAAATATATAAATTATTAATTAAAAACAAATTTATGGTATAGTAAAAATACTATCGATTATTCCACTCTGAATACAGTAATTTGTATTGTATAAACTTTTTATAGAGCTTCAGTACAAAGTATATAAAAAAATGTTAAATTGAAATAATAGTAAGTAGAAAAAAGTGAGAGTTGAAATTCAAGATTTCTTTTATCAGAGAAAGTTTTTTAAACTGTGATTAGAAACCATACTTGCGAATGTTGACACCTTCGTGGGAGGTGTTTTATAAATTACTATCTAGAGACATAAATTGAACGTTAAACATGTAATAATAACGATTAGTAATACTCTTTAAATAAATAAAATTTCATGTAAATATCTGAGATGTCAAATTCTTTTACTGGGCTATGTATTTTTTGATATCCTTTTCGTCTCCCATAAATATATATATGTCTACTCGAAAAAGTTGAGACAGAGCTATAGGGGAAAACGAAAGAGTGAGTGAGACACGCGTGATCTAGTTATTTTTTCACTATTATCTTAAACGGTCATCTTTTATCTTACACGGTCGTCAATCATCTAATTTGCCGAGAAACGTGCGCGTAGCAGAACCTGTCAGTGACAATTATTGGTTATGTTTAATGTTGATAATTTAAAAGTTTGTCAAATTCTTGGTTTTGCACTACAGTTTTCACAGGTACAGTATAATAATTATTTAAATTTTTTATTTTTACTACAATTCTAAGTATCAAGATTTAAATAAAAATGGTAAAATTTAGGAAATGTTTATTAATTTAATTAATAAACATTTATTAGTAAAAAAAATTTAGGAAATGTTTATTAATTATTTGAATAAATTATTTTAGAGAAGTCAAAAATAATATAATTATTTGTTAATAAAATAATTTATTTAACAATTTAGATTCTGGAGCCCAGTCATGAAACGTATCAAGCAAAAAGTGGAGTTATACATTTGTTGGATCTAAGGTCAGACCATAATGAGCAATTAATACCTGAAGCAGAAGCTTCTATTCAAGACATAGCAGTTGATGCAGTTGGGACTTATATGGCTGCTGTTAACAACAGGTCATTGTTTTATATGGACAGTTACCGGTGGTATCGGTGAAGAACCTACAAAATTAAATCCTAGGCATAAGTTAAATGCACATAGAGCATATGCACTTAGATGTAAGTTTAGTCCTGATAGTACACTTCTTGTTACTACTTCAGCAGATAAGACTGCCAAAGTTTGGAAAACAATAGACTTTTCCGAGGTGCAAGTTCTACAGCATGAAGCTAAACGATGGGTTTGGGATGTAGCTTTCAGTGCTGATTCGCAATACATTTTTACTGCTTCGTCGGATGGTGTTGCAAGATTATGGAATATAGCAACAGGAACTGTGAAGAGAGAATATTAAGGACACCAAAAAGTAGTTTCTGCTCTTGCCTTCAGAGATGAAGTGCTTCCGACAAGATAAAAACAAAATAGACTGTGCATTATTAGTTCATTGAAGAATGTTGATGAACAATTTTAGTATAATATATTTGTTAAGAAAGTGTAAAGACATTAAAAAATATAATTTATTATTTCTAATAAGAAACATTTTGTAAATAAATATCCTTATTTCCTTTCTTAGAAGTTAATAAATAATTGTTTATTCAATTATTTTGGATGAAAAATATTAGAATGTTATTGTATATTGTACAAAAATAATGTGCATGTTTAATTATTGGATGCACATTCCATCGTATACTTAATATATTGGTGTTTTGCAACCATAATTAAATAATATTAACAATTTTAATTTTATACAATTTTTTTAATTACGAGAAAGTCTTAGGTTTCTGGTACTACTACTACTGCTATTATGATTATTGGTATTTACAGATTCTCTTCTACTTATTTCACTGATGTCCAAATTATCATTTGTAGTTGGTTGAAATAATTTATTAGTTTGCACATGAAGTGGTGTACTTGTTATGATAGGTTGCTTGATTCGTTTGTTAATTATACTATGTGGTCTTCTAAAGGTATTTATTTTTGTTATTGATTTCCTTTTCATGTCAATAGTCTTATTTAAATTAACTAGCTTGCTAGCTAATTGCTGTTTTGCGGTTTACCATTTGAATTAACTTTATTAATTTTATCTGTTTTATCCATTTCACTATTTGATTCTCCTTTGGATGTGTTGACTTGCTTTAATTGTTCTACCCTTTTTTTATTCACAATATGAATAGCAGTGCTTATTGCACTATTATCACCAGTAACATTTTTTTCATTTGCATTCTTCTCTAATGTGAAGTTTAGTTTTGTTTGTCTCATTGTATCTTGAAGTTTTTTTTTCTTTTTCTTGTTAGTTTTCTGTGTTTGTTTAACATTCATATTTGTTTGAGAATTTCCTTGACTATACTGTTCAGTCGAGCCATCATTTTTACCTTGTGACTTTTTGTTAGTTTGTAATTTATTAACAGTTGTTTTTTTAATTTTAGTATATGAAAGCTTCTGCACCGCTTGTTTTGTTTGTTTCTTTTTTGGAGTGCTCATCTGGCTAATATCATCATCTGAGCTTTCAAAATCTGATATATCCTAAAAGAGAAGTAAATGAATAATGTTTTTTCAGTTTTAAAGTCTTTAGTTTAAAAATACTTACACTTAAATTTTATATTGTATCATATTTTTCTAACTTCCATTCCATAGGTGCATTATCTTGTTCAATTATTT
Organism: Theocolax elegans; assembly: GCA_026168455.1. Classification (NCBI taxonomy): domain Eukaryota; kingdom Metazoa; phylum Arthropoda; class Insecta; order Hymenoptera; family Cerocephalidae; genus Theocolax; species Theocolax elegans. Next base: position 45,868,452 of record CM047428.1, on the reverse strand, counting down.
GAATAAATGCTTCTTTTAATGTTAAAGTTTTAAAACATTCGAAAAAGATTCTAAATGCTGCTTCATATTAGTATTGTCAATATCATCAAAGCTATTTAAGTCAAATTTTACTTTAATAGGATTTTCTTTTGTTAAGTCATAAAATACATAAACAATTATGTTACAGTAGATATTAGTTTCAAAATCTTTGCATTTCAGAAACGTTATAAAACAAAAGTATAAGAATAGTGCACATCCACAGAACAATTACAAACATCTTCCAAATAAGATTTCAAATCATAATATTGTTTTTTTCGTTTGTGATACGTGTCTAAGTGTAACTTAAGATTTCTTACAAATATTGGAGTATTTACAATATTATCCAAAAAGGTGTTTCTTTAATTACTTGATGCAAATCTATGGCCTATGGAATATCCAAAACTCCAAATGTTCCCTTATTATTTTCATTAAAAAATTTGAACAGTATATGTTTTTATATGTTCGTCATCATCATATATTGCAAACTGAAAAATACATTCATCCTTATTAAACTTAATGCAATGAATTCCATTATTACGTTTCTTAACATCTGAGTTTTGTTCGCTAGTTTTTATTTGTTCCATTTGTTCATTGTAATTAAGTTCCATTTCATTAAATATTCTATCTCTCTTCGGACTTTTTCCTTTTTATCGTTTATTTACTCATCTTATTAGTGAGATGCTATTTTTCTTTACACAGAAATACTTGTTTTATCTGTAACACTTTTTGCACGCTGTAATGTACACGCAGGTTGACGTTTGACTTGATTATCTCTCACTTCACTCTATCTCTCTTTCTCTCCCGTGTAAGTAAATGTGATCCCCTGCACCTATGTGTTAGGTTAGGTGACATTTTTGGTGAAGATACGGGAATGTCATAATATTATATATATATATATATATATATATATATATCCAAAGGCCCCCCGATTAATTTTAGATTTGAAAATTTAAAATAACAGTTAAATTTAAGAGTTAAATTATGTCTATATAAAATATATATATATAGTGTTGGAGAACACGAAGAAACAGAAAAATTTTCCTCTTATTCCGAAAGTAAAGAATTTCGACCGGTAGGCGGCGCTGCTTCAACATCTCTATATAGTCTCTAGTCTCTCATCGCCTATTATTTATTATGAGTATATCTATATATATAATGTTGGAGAACACGAAGAAAAAGAAAAATTTTTCTCTCATTCCGAAAGTAGAGAATTCGACATCCGAAATCTTGATATCGTTTTATTGTAAAAATGCGGTAATGAATGAATCCAAAATTTTGTCGAAACTATAAAATATGACTAAGAATTATTGGGGGTTAATGTTGAAACGTATAAAAAAAGATGTACATTAAAAAATTAAGAAAGTAAAAATTAAAGGTTTGTTTTAGCTGTATATAGGGCTAGTGCCGCGTACCCATACTTGCCTCGGGTGCGCGACACGCGCCCCTTGATATATATATACTATGTGTGTAATAGCTGAGAGTAGCGCCGAAGCTTCTTCTTTGCGGCCACTTCTCAAACAACTTGCTAACAGTTTTTACCTCCGTAGGCGTTCTCTCATGGGCTGGAAAAAATTTCGTCTCTTTCTATCTTTCGCATCTTCTATGACGCTATCTCTTTTTGTTTGCATCGAATGAAAATGAAAGTGGAAATAGCAAAAATCGAGAAACGGAAATCAGCAAGCAATTATAATAACATCGAATTTCTTCACTATGCATTTATGAATCCGACCCGGATTTATAGTAAAGTGAAGAATTAATTAAAAAATAGATATGAGATTTGTCGATGCATAAATACATAGTATAATTCTATATTTATGAAAATATAAAAAATCTGAGGGGCTAGTTAGCTGTATAATAAGGGCTTACGCGCCTGCATACTTGCGTGCAGGCGCTATCGCGCCTTTTGATAATATTCTAATGATATTAATTTGTGCAAAATTAATTTCTGCAATACTAATAACATGGACATTTCTTTTTTATTATTTTAAATAATAAAATAATACTTGCATCACCGTTGGTTAAACGCTTCATATACATATGTGTTAATTCTGACTTACTAATGTGTTCCTTTACATTTATGAAAGTATAATACCGTGAGTAAACTGCAATGAGTAATAATAAATAAATATAGCAATACTTTCTGGCAATTTTATTATCCTACATCATCAATGAAAAAATAGGCATCATTATTTTTATTTAATAAAGTTCCCAAAAGTGGCCTGCGATGCCTCGATCGGTAGGGCGTCGGACTCGAAATCTGGAGGTCCCAGGTTTGATTCCCGGCTCCGGCCGATTGATAGAAGCAACCCTGGCGACTGTATTTTTAACAACGTGGCTGATTAGCACCGGTTTGGGAGCATAAAGAGAGCGACGTTAAAATAATAAAAAAAAAGAAATGAAAAAGTTTTCATATCAGTAAACTCAGTATAATGCCTCGCGGTTGCTTTTTTAAATACAAGTTTTCTTAGTAGTTATGTAAAATAATTATTATTTCACTTAACTAAGTATATACAATCTACATGATTTTACCAATTAATTAATTAATTAATAAGATAATAGCTAAGATGTATGTAATTATTTATAAAATGTAACATCAGTTAATATAGTCAGAATTAACACATATACACTGAGAAACAAAATTTCATTGACCGAATGAAAATTTAGTTGATTTAACTAAACCGCTTGGTTGCGGGCGGTGAACAAAATGTGTCTTGGAAGCAAAGAAATTATTTAATTAAACGTATTTAATATTAAATTCATGTAGCTGGATATTAAATCAGCAGAATTAAATATTTTGTAAAAAGGAATAAATATTTTCTTGGACCAAAGTAGTTATGGTGGTACTATGGACAGATACAACAAACCCCCATCACCTACACACTGACCTCGAGTAACCCCGTCTATGACAGACTACTCGAAGTCAAGGTCAGGTTTGTTGTGTCTGTTCATAGTACCACCTCTCTTAAAAATCAAGGTTACTACCCCTTTTCCCTATACTCGCCGAGAGTGAGAGATAGAGAGAGAGAGCTTAATTAATTAAAATATTTGGATTCACCTGAGGTACTATGGACAAACACAACAAACCCCCACCACCACCTACCCGCTGACCTCGAGTAACCCCATAAATGGCAGACTACTCAAAGTCAAGGTCAGGTTTGTTGTTGCTATCCATAGTACCACCTCTCTTAAAAATCAAGGTTACTACCTTATACTTTTCCCTATACTCGCCGAGAGTGAGAGAGAGAAAGAGAGCTTAATTAAAATATTTTGATTTACCCTTTTTCTTTCTTCTTCTCGTGAACGTCGTCAACAAGGAAACTCACAACTGATCACAATCGCGGCGGATGATAAACTAACCACCGTAGGAAGCTTTTGCGCTTCAATCACCTATCTCCCACCACCACCCATACCCTAAAATTTGCTGACGTTTAAATATTGCAGCCATCGCAAAATTAGTTTCGCACGTACTAGTTCTGATAAATATTGCAAAATTTACAAAAATTTTTCCAAACTCTGTGACTGTGTATTACTCTGAATATTTTCCTTTATATTGTAACGAGCGCACAAAATATTTAATTTAATTTTGCTATTATTCTTCCCCTCAGGTATAATATCTATACACGAACGATGTTTTACACAAATCAACACATGTTTAACGTGTAAAACATCGTTTAAATAGATATCTGAGTGAAAAATATATCTTTCATGTAAGAAAACATTTTTGAAAGAAACGAACACTCGGGAAATGTTCGTTACACTCGTATCACTAAACGATAGCCCAAGTAAATAAACTGCCCTCTTAGCTTGGGAAATTGCCGATAACGCTTCCCGTTGCGCAACATTCGATCGTTCACTAAAATTTTCCCTGCGCCTACGTGTTTTATTTTCTTATTATTTTACGCACGTTTTATAATTTTTATAAATAATAAACATGAACTAAGTTAAGCTAATTAATATGGTAAATAGAATTGCGTTAAAATACTAACGTTGGAGTCGCATTTTGAAAAACCTCGCATTAAAATACACACTTATGTTGGAATAAAAATTAGAATCAATTAACTAAAATTGAATCAAAATTTTATTTAAATGATGTTAAACAATACTATAATATTATATTTAATCAAATAACTGTATCTAGCATAGAATTCAAACTTTTGATCAAAAAGAACAATAGTAATAAAAATTTAATTATCTATTCCTACAAATAAAATTTCGCACATCACAATATTTATTCCAACATTTATTTAAACAAACCTTACATAAAATTACACAATACACCAACTCTAATAATGAAAATTGCAAAAGTACTTACATCTATTATTTACGGATAAAACACAAAATACATGTACAATTATGTAAAATTTTAAAAAGCAATAATTCTGTACAATTACCGCACATATATATATATATATATATATATATATATATATATATATATATATATATATATATATATTTATTATTTTTCTAAAAAAGACCAAGCACATTTTAATGCGACCGAAAATTCGAATTTTTCTTCTTCCAAAATTGTTTACAACAATTTTAATAATAAGTTTACATATTTATAAACATTTTAAAATTATCAAATAAATAAAATACTTAAAATTTATAAAAATCGAAGAAAAGTTCGAAAATGCACTCCCACCATTTTTTTTTGTATCCATCGAATAGAGATAAGCGCATAGGTATTTAAGGGCGAAGAAAATACGGCCCCGCGCTAATTGTCGGTAGTCCATAGGCTCGACAGTTTTCCACCGTCTCTCCTACGGGCAACAGGGCATTTTATTTTTCTGATTGATTACGTTTCTCGCTGCATTTTGTATTTTCTTCGCTCGGTATTAAACGCGACTCGTACTTAGAAGTTAGAGTCTCGGGCGCGTGTTGAATAGTAACTAATATATACATATATATATTCGACTATTCGTATTTTCCGGCGAATTAAATCAACATCGAAGCGAAAGGGGACTTAGCGTACCTGATTATTCACCGTATAAGGTAAAATAAATATTGTAATAATTAAAACTAACCCCTTAATTTTGTCTTTTATATAAAAATCCCTTGGTTGGACAAAAGCGTGGATCTCGCAGTTGCTCTGCAAAGTCTACCCTTTTGTTCCATTTTTTGCACCTCTCCTATTTCTCTAACGCAGAAAAAAACCGGATTCGCTGCTGTTCAGCAAATCTTGGTTTTGACGAGTGTTATATACATACATATATAACGTTTGTCTAACAGAAAATCCCAATTGAGTAGCGCTGCCGTTCAGCATTACCTTTTGAGTCCTCCTTTCTGTGTTTTCTCGTCTAATTTTCAGACAAATAATAGGAGAGTGCTGTCGTTCAGCACCTTCTATTGTTATTGTCACGCATCTCTTTCTCTCTCTCTCTTTCTCTCTCTTTCTCGCTCACCGCCGATCGTACTCCCTAGGGCCAGTGCGACGCTCGGACTCTCTCTCTCTCTCTCTCTCTCTCTCACTCTAGCCCGTACAATTGCTCCGGAGTAGACCCGACGCAACGAGGAGAGAAGTAGCCATTTTGGGCCATTGCCCCTACTCTCCCTCGGCGCGGCACGCGTCCACTTGCCATAGCAAGCAGACGTCCATCGTTCCTTCTCTCTCTCTCGACCCCTCTCTGTCTAGCCAAGCGCAGTAGCGGAGCTTGGGGTAGAGACGGGCCCGTTTAGTCTGTCTCTCTCTCGCGTATACGGAGACCCCTCCTGGTCTCTCCCTCTCTCTCTCTCTCTTACTCTCGCTCCCTTCCTGGCCTAGCCTAGCGCAGAGCCAGCGAACCCTTCCTGGTACATCCTGAGACTTCTTGTTATACATATATATCCGGTCAGAGCCGGATTCGTATACAAGAAAGGAAAGGAAAATTAAATAAGCCCCTCCTGGCGTTTTCTTTTCGTACCACACACACATACACACACACACATAAATATATATATATGGGGTATTCCACGTGAAGTGGTCCGATCAAAATTTTAAAATGCACCAAATTTTGGGTACACTTTGCAAATGTTTTTCAGAATACAGAAAAAAATTTTTAGGTACTGGAATCTATTTGCTCAAAAGTTATTCTAACCTCAAAAAGTGAATTTTTCCATATTTTTTTCAACACCAGCTGGGTTTACCGCTATATAACTCAAAATCTATCAACTTTTACTATAGAACATTATATGTAACATTCGTTGCTAATTATATCTAGAATTTATTCTTCTGGGTTAGAATTTCTAATCTCAAGGTCAATGTTACGTAAACTACATGTCAATATTCAAGTTGAAAAAAGTGCAAGTGCGCCACCTTTGATTTTTTCATCCAAAAGTCTAAAAGAAAGCTTGGAGCAATACCTTTCAAATGGTCTGTAGCATTTTTATGGCCTCCAATTCTGTAAAAAGTTATGACAATTTAAAGAAACACGAAATTTTTTTAAAAATTTAAATGGGAATTACCATGTTAATTTTTGTGAATTTTTTGTCTTTCTTTAAATTGTCATAACTTTTTACAGAATTGGAGGCCATAAAAATGCCACAGACCATTTGAAAGGTATTGCTCCAAGCTTTCTTTTAGACTTTTGGATGAAAAAATCAAAGGTGGCGCACTTGCACTTTTTTCAAGTTGAATATTGACATGTAGTTTACGTAACATTGACCTTGAGATTAGAAATTCTAACCTAGAAGAATAAATTCTAGATATAATTAGCAACGAATGTTACATATAATGTTCTATAGTAAAAGTTGATAGATTTTGAGTTATATAGCGGTAAACCCAGCTGGTGTTGAAAAAAATATGGAAAAATTCACTTTTTGAGGTTAGAATAACTTTTGAGCAAATAGATTCCAGTACCTAAAAATTTTTTTCTGTATTCTGAAAAACATTTGCAAAGTGTACCCAAAATTTGGTGCATTTTAAAATTTTGATCGGACCACTTCACGTGGAATACCCCATATATATATATATTTACACCTACAGTCAAGGTGCATAATTTCGACGGGAGGCGCAGCCACTCTGCATCAACCGTTGGAAGTGAGGTGCAAGGACTACGCTGCCGCACAGCAGAGTTCTGCACTTCAACCTCGCTACCGTTCAGCGGGGTCTTGTACTAAAACTTCGCTGCCGTTCAGCGGGGTTCTGCACTTCAACTTCGCTGCCGTTCAGCAAAGTTGAAGTCTAATATCACGTAAATAGGAACCGCTGCAGTTCAGCGAATCCGACTCTACGTGACCACACACTTATTACATTCTCTCTCTCTCTCTCTCTCTTTTCCCTCTATTCCCCTGTCTATACCTTTCTCAATCTCTTTGTTCTTTCTTAAATACACATATATGCGTATACGTAAATGTATATATATTTATATATATATGTTTACGCATTTATAATTTTATATTACATATATATATATTTATCATTGTATGTACAGAGTTGTCGTGGCTCTTAGGTTCCCTCTTTCACCACTCTCTTCCTTGCCCGTTCTCGATTTTTGCGCCGCTGTTCTGCATAAAAATCATAAGAGAATTCCTTATAGAGACGCTGCCGCCCAGCGAATCTTCCTCCCACTCCAATCGCTCCGCTCGACGTCTCGTCGTTGAATTTGAGTCCGCTGCGCGGTCACACATTCAAAACGAAGCGATCGAATAAGCTATATCTATCTTATCGTTCGAATCGCAGTCGCTCTGCAATTTGAGAATAAGATAGACGAAACTAACTTTAGAATTTCCAACGTTTCGCCGCTGTTCGGCAAAACAATTAGCCCCGTCACACGACATATTTTTAACTAAACATTTACGCGTCTCGGCCCCATAATTACCCTTTTTTTTATTGTCACTTATTATTAGTAAAAACGTAGAGTTAATAGAAATAAATAGAAGAGTTTTGTTTAATACATATAGAAGGGGTCTATTTTAATAGTTAAACCAGGCAAGAACCCACAAGTTAACGATACTAGCCGCTCGGTATCGTTAACAACAATTATTAACTTTAACTCCCGGGTAAAAATAATAATAAAAACCCCGACGTTTGCCTTCTGCAAACGTTACAGTTAAATTTCTGGTGACAGCTAAGGGGATATGTTTTGTGCCAAAAACCCTTTTATGATTAAACAAAACTCAATAGTTTAACGTAGAGATAGTTACAAGTAGTTTGAATTATTCGCATGTGCTTTTACTAACCCTCGAACATTCATATGACGTTTTTGCATTCGATTAATACTTTAAAGAAGTATTTGTTAATAAGTCATATTAGCGTTCGAACAACTTTAAGCTAGGATTTTCAGCGTAGAAAACCCATTGTCCCAATATTCAAAAACGCTCGAATATTATTGTATCATTAAACCCTTAATAAGTTTTAAACCAAAATAAAGACTCTTTTCTTTTATTAAATTTTATTTATGTATATCGCTGTCGTTACGTTGAGAAAAATTACGAAGCAAATTAAAACTTTCGTCAAGTTTATAAAGTCTAGAAACCTGCATTTTTAGAATTACCCCTATAAAATTTTTTTTTTTACATAAATAATTAATATCACAGTTGTTCGAAATTTTTTTTTTAGCGTCTAACGGACATTTACATAACAAAATTTTTTTTTTTTTTCTTTTTCACCCGTACTTACTCTTTGTTACTTTTAAATTCTAACTAGAATTTTTTTTTGTGTAATTTAATACATTTCATAAATATACGCATATTAATAAATTAATTGTTAGTATTTAAATTTGCATTTTAACCTTTATGAGTCCCATCGTAGAAATATTCGGACACGAAAATTCCATTTCAAACCAAAGGCTAAAAAATATTGAATACAACCTAGTCGAATCAGTAAGAAGACAAAACCGCGTGTCATCCTCGGTATTTGCCGAACTTGATCGCTTGCGCAGTGCCAATAGAGTAATCGGCAGAGTAGCCTCGGACGCGCATATTAGAATTGCCGATTTACAAAAAGAGGTTAGGTTGTTAAGAGGATTATTAACCAGCGTAACTAAAGCAACCCTCCACATATCCCAAAAACAGAAGCCCAATAATATTAATATTGAAATCAGCAAATTAGAGAAGGCACTTGCTAAACTAAAAATCAACTAATCCAATTTTTGTCAAATAAATTAATCAAAACTTTTAAAAAGAAATTAACTATTTTTTTTTTTCGGCAAATTATTATTTAACGAAATAAATATCTGAAAACTGTTTATGCTTTAGAATTTAAAAATCCTAATTTAAAGTAGAATCTAAATGTCTCAAATAGAGAGAGCCCAAAAAGTAGTTTTTGACGAACATTACCAAACAACATCTATTTTAAATAATCTTATTATTGAATTAGGGAGGCCAGATACAGTGTATCTTTATAAACATTCTGGTATCCCCGTATTCTCCTTTTGCGTTGGTACATTCTACGAGTGCCCTCTCTTCTTGTATATATTTATAGGAACCCTTGCTCAAGAACTCTCGCATACCCTGTACGTAACTCAATTTAATTTCGATTTTATTTTGACGCCCCAAACCAATATTTCCAACGGATAAATTTTAATTCCTATTTTTATCTTTCGATAGTTATACTCTCTTATTAAATCCCTATTAAGTGAAACTAAATAAATAAAAATTTAGAGATATAAAAGAAGGAAAATTAGAGGTTAGAATTAACGAAGACCGTTGTGTTCACCGTCATCGTTCTCCCCTTTGGTTACTTCCCTATACCCAAAGCCTTTCTATTTCGCCTACGCGAAGCACACGTATACGTACGTGCTTTTAAAAAAAAGAAAGTTAGCAATAAAAAAATATATAATCTAGTATATTTAATTATTAAATAAACTTATAAGCTCACTTAATCAATTATTAGTAACTAGTTAACTCAATTAATTAATAAATTAATGAATAAACTTCTCTGGAAAAATTTACCTATTAAAATACTTCATTTTTACCATAAAATTAAAATTAGCCAAATAAGTAATAACAAAAAACCTAATTAATAAACGTTTACTATTTAAACCAAAATATATAAAGAAATTTCACCTACCGCCTTATTAAACAATTTAAAAAAAAAATATAATCAAAATGGACGACGATCAAACGAGACAATTCGTAACATCAATGCATAACATGTCCCTGAACATGACAATCCAATCCGCAACGATGCACATTCCTTTTTACGATGGCAAATCCATGCCGTTGAAAAGTTTCATCCAAGATGTAGAAAACGGTAGCGCGATTGTAGGAGACCAAGAGGAAGTCTTTGTCAACGCAGTTAAATTAAAGCTTAGAGGATTAGCTCGCGATTGCATCGATGGTGTAAAAATTAAAACTGTGTCCGAATTAACTAAAGAACTGAAAAAGTACTTTGCCCCTCGTAGGAAATATACCGATTTCTGCACCGAGTTGCAGAATATTCGTATGCAACGGTCGGAAACTGTTACAGAATTCTTCCTTCGCGTGAAAAAATTACAAAATTCGACCGAAGCAGCTCTGATCAATGAATACGGAGCTGAGAAGAATACAGATTCACCCATCGTAAAGGACATGGCTATAAAAGGATTTTCGAAGGGGTTGAGAGATGACCTTAGTTACGGAGTCACTCTCACTAACCCTACTTCCTTAGAAGACGCTTATAACACCGCAATGAGAATAGACCATCAATCCACCATCAGATCCCCGTCTATAGATCACTCTTACCAATCTCGTTTAGCCAGGAATGAATCCCCAGGGCGAACTGATTACTATCAACACGATCGTTACCACTCAAATCAACCTCGTGCTGATTCGCCAGCGAGAAGAGAAGGTTATTCCCAACATGATTACTATCCAAGGGATCAAAGCCCCTACCGTGGGTACCGTAAACCATATGATACACCGCAGCAAATTCTACGCCGTGATGAAAGTCCATATAGAAGAGACCCTACCCAGCGTGGTGAAATCTACACTAGCCGTTCGCATAGTCCGGACTCCGAGGTTCGACGAAATGGTAACTCGTACCGTCCAGATTGGCGTAATGTTAACCCAGACAGGAGCCAACCTATAAGACAATCAGACGACAAATTTGTCCCAAGAGGAAGATCCCCTTCGCCGCATTTAAACTTAAATACGGTTCGGCAAACCAGCGCGTCTCCGAGCCGCAGCGAAGCCAAATCGCGCAACGTTCGATTCAACGACCAAACAAAGATATCCGTCTCGCCAAATTAGACAGATCAACCCCAATAGTCAGATTGAAAATTCCCCAATTAAAAAATTCATATGGGAATTTTCTAATCGATACCAGCTCAGACGTCAACCTACTAAAATCAACCGCGTTAAGACATAACGTTGAAATTGAATATGACGACACGATCAACCTTTTTGGCATATCCGGAAGCAAAGTATCTACTCTTGGGTCCTGCCACCTTCATATCCAAGGGAAACCAGTGAATTTCCATTTGTCTAACAGCTGCTTGCCGGACAATTGCGAAGGAATTTTGGGCACAGAATTCTTAGCAAAGGAAAAGGCCGAAATCTCATTTCATAATAGAACTTTGATTACCACAAACGCACCAATTACCCCTATTCAATTTATTACACAGGATCAAATAGAATCTAAATCTCAAAACGATACAATTGGTCAATATTACATCATCAAAGCTCGAGCAAGACAGGTCATTTCTATCCCTGTAACCAACGACATAACCGAAGGTTACATCAAACGAGTAAACTTACCCGAGGGCATTTATTTAGGTAATGCTGCCGTCAGAAATCACGGTCGCAAATGTTATGCTTTTATAGTGAATACACATAATAGAGACACCAAAGTATACATACCACCCCAGACAATCGAACCGTTCGAAATGGATGAAGTGATAGATGATTTTAGAGATTACCCCTTTCCGACTAGCCCAAACAAAAATTTTCATAGTCGATTTGAAGAACTTAAAGGAAATTTACACCTCCAGCATTTAAACAACGAAGAAATAGACAGTATTATGCCACTAATCGAAGAATATCAGGACATTTTTCATCTATCAAACGAAAGATTGCCTGCAACGAATATTTGTAAACATAAAATTCCGACGATAGATGAACAACCAATAAACACCCGTCAATATCGATACCCACCGATACATAAGGACGAAATAAACAAACAAATAAACCAAATGCTCGAACAAGGAATTATCCTACCATCTAGTTCACCATATAACTCACCTTTATGGATAGTTCCCAAGAAACCTGATTCTAAAGGCAATAAGCGATGGAGACTAGTAATTGACTTTAGAAAATTAAATGAAAAAACAATAGGAGACGCTTATCCGCTTCCCAATATCAATGAAATATTAGATCGCCTAGGAGCAGCGAAGTATTTCAGTATTTTTGATTTGTCAAGCGGATTTCACCAAATTCTGATGGACGAAAAGGACAGGAGCAAAACTGCATTCAGCTCACCTGGAGGACATTACGAATACGTAAGAATGCCCTTCGGACTGAAAAATGCGCCTGCACAATTTCAACGAGCAATGGAGATTGCACTTTCAGGCCTTGTTGAAATTGAAGTTTTTATTTACATCGATGACATTGTAGTTTACGCAAGTTCACTACAAGAGCATCAGAATAAATTAAAAAAATTGTTCAAATTATTAAGAGCAGCAAATTTACGCCTGCAACCCAATAAATGCGAATTTTTGCGTAAGGAAGTATGTTATCTTGGACATATTATTTCCGACAAGGGAGTCAAGCCAAATCCCGACAAAATCAAAGACGTAAAAAAATTCCCAAGGCCAAAAACACCTAAAAATGTTAGAGAATTCTTAGGCTTAGCTGGCTATTATCGTCGATTCATAGAAAATTTTTCCAAGCGAGCAAAACCGCTCTCAGATCTGCTAAAAAAGAATACAGAGTTTGTCTGGACTTCGCAACAAGAAGACAGCTTCCAAGACTTAAAGGAAACCCTTTGTAAAGAACCCATTTTACAATACCCCGACTTTACTAGGCCTTTCGTTCTGACTACAGACGCCTCTAACGTCGCCATTGGCGCGATACTCAGCCAGGAACCCATTGGGAGAGATTTACCCATCGCATACACCTCTCGAGTACTTAACAATGCCGAGAGAAATTATTCAACTACAGAGAAGGAATGTCTCGCGTTTGTATATGCCGTAAACCACTTTCGTAGCTATTTATTTGGTCGGGAGTTCGAGCTCGTTTCAGACCACAGAGCTCTTCTTTGGCTCCACTCAGTGAAAGATCCAAGCTCACGATTAGTGAGGTGGAGGTTAAGATTGGCCGAATACCAATATAAAGTAGTCTATAAACCCGGAAAAGTCAACTTAAACGCCGACGCTCTGTCTCGAAACGTGCCAGAAGCAGCAGCTTACCCAATCATTGAAGAGAATGACGTTCCGGAAAAGTGAAAACCAGGAAGACCGCGGAAAAATTCTCAGTCTATTAAACCACCTCAACCGCCTTTAACATCAACACCAATCGCTTCACGCCTAAGGTCAAAAGACCCTCAAAAATCAAACAGTCCCCCACCACCGCAGTACAATGAAACTTCTGACGAAGGTGACGAATCAGAAAAAGAATCTGAATATAACGAAGAAGGTCCACCTGTTCCTTCTATCCGGAGGAGTATGTTGCCAAGTCTACTCCCACAACCCCCTTACTTGCCCCCGGAACAACTAGAAAACTCCGCTACAAATGATGAAGACATCTCAAGTTTATTTCATATCGAAAATAGTGAGGACGAGTCAGACGACGATGAGGCCTCTGCGAAATTAAGAGACATCGTCAAAAACATCCAAGGCGAAAGTTCTGGAGTCTCATTCTCTCAATTGGAAAATGCCGTAGAAAAGGTCAAATCTATAACGAATGACATGAGAGAAATAAATTCCAGCATGGATGAAAATTTAAGTATGTTACAAAATTTCAACCCTCAAAAATCAACCAAAACCGACCCAATCGATCCAGTCCCTCCAGATCCAGGAATCCCTGAAAATTCCAACGATATCAACCAAAAACCAACCAACCAACCCAAACCGTTATCCCATTCGACACCCTTTCCCACTAAATCCAACAAACCCCGTTATTCTCCTTTAAACAATTCAACAATACCCCAAGAAGAAAACGAAGACAATGATGATACAGAAGAAGACGAAGACAACGGCGACACTGAAGAAGACGACATCGATCCAGGCACAGGGAATGGCAGCGCCACTCCCACACCAACTATTAACAATAACCAGAACCTATCGAACAAAAGTTGTTTATAATGTATTTTTAAAAAAATCAATAGATTTTGAGATAAATAGCTTTGAAAATAATAATTTCTTCCATTTTTGATGGTGGAATAACTCTTAGGCAAATTATTTTTAACACCTCAAATTTTTTTTCTATCTTCTGGAAGATATTTCCAGTCTGTTCACAAAATTTGGAGTGATTTCAAATTTTCATCGTACCACTGATGTGAAATAGCCCATATATATGGTAATGAACAATTAACTTACCAAAAATAGTAAAGTGTATATACTTAATTGTAGTATTTAGTAAAAACCTATTAAAATTTTAGATTATTTGAAACGGATTTAATAGAACTTTACCTCCTAAAATTAATTTATTTAAGTCATCGCCAAGAGTTCTATATGTCATTAATATTTTGTACTTAAAGAGTAATAAAACTTTCTTCTTAATTAAATTAATTTTTGTATTAGCTTTAAAGAATTATTTATAACATTTTAGCGGTATATAAATAAAAACCTGTTTCTTCCATTTCTCCCGTAATTCGTAATTTGCACCCTCTTTCAAAATTTGCGTTTTAATCCATAATTATATCCAATTTATTTTTCCCTTTAGTTACAGAGCCCATATATTTATTTTAATTATTATAAACAAAGGCATTCCTTAAATAACCTTTTGTTTCTAATAAATACATACTTGTTTATATAAAATATTGTTTTATATAAATATACGTAATCTACTTACTTATATATCCATACAATTTTTAAATTTTGATTTGAATAATATTTAAATTAAATACTACTAAAATAATAATTTTCGAAAAATTTTTGAAATGTAATTCGTATTTTATATTGCCTCTGTTAAAATTTGAATTTTCTTTTGCCATTACTGTTTATAATAGAATTATCTTAAAAATGCAATAATTAATGTATTAATTTTTAATTTATTGTATATTTCACATATAGCTATTTGAAAAAGTGTATGTTATACTTGATTAATATTTATTTTATCTTCGTAAAATTGTGCATATTTTTTAAAACATTACATTAAATTTTAGGTCCGTTTTTATTTTATGAGTTTTATCAGGAATAAGTAAACTAATACACATTCTTTCAAGTTATATTCACAACTTTTTTTTGCGCACGGAAAATCTATTCTTGAAAAAACAAATAACACGTACACACACATACGCACACACATACACACACACACACACTTCTGGGTTAGAATTTCTAATTTCAATGTAAATGTTATATAAAATACATGCCAATATTCAACTTAAAAAAAGTGTAAATGCGCTACAATTGATTTTTTATCCAAAAGTTTGAAAGAAAGCTTGGAGCAATACCTTTCAAATAGTCTGTAGCATTTTTATGGCCTTCAGTTCTGTAAAAAGTTATGAATTATCTTAAAAATGCAATAATTAATGTATTTAATTTTTAACCCATTCTATATATCACATATGGATATTTGGAAAAGTGTATGTTCACACACACACACTCACACACACACTCACGCACGCACACGCACACGCACACGCAAGCACACACACGCACGCACACACACAAACACACACACACACACATACATACACACACACACACATATATATATGACATATATATGACATATATATATAACATATATATATATAACATATATGGGGTATTCCACGTGAAGTGGTCCGATCAAAATTTTAAAATGCCCCAAATTTTGGGTACACATTGCAAATGTTTTTCAGAATACAGAAAAAAATTTTTAGGTACTGGAATTTATTAGTTCAAAAGTTATTCTAACCTCAAAAAGTGAACTTTTTCCAGTTTTTTTCAACACCAGCTGGGTTCATCGCTATTTAACTCAAAATCTATCAACTTTTACTATAGAACATTATATGTAACATTCGTTGCTAATTATGTCTAGAATTTATCCTTCTGGGTTAGAATTTCCAATCTCAAGGTTAATGACAAATAAACTACATGTCAACATTCAACTTAAAAAAAAACTAACTTCGCCACAATTGATTTTTTTATCCAAAAGTCCAAAAGAAAGCTTGGAGCAATACCTTTCAAATGATCTGTAGCATTTTTATGGCCTTCAATTCTGCAAAAAGTTATGATAATTTAAAGAAAGACAAAAAATTCACAAAAATTAACATGGTATTTCCCATTTAAATTTTTAAAAAAATTTCGTCTTTCTTTAAATTATCATAACTTTTTACAGAATTGGAGGCCATAAAAATGCTACAGACCATTTGAAAGGTATTGCTCCAAGCTTTCTTTTAGACTTTTGGATGAAAAAATCAAAGGTGGCGCACTTGCATTTTTTTCAAGTTGAATATTGACATGTAGTTTATGTAACATTGACCTTGAGATTAGAAATTCTAACCCAGAAGAATAAATTCTAGATATAATTAGCAACGAATGTTACATATAATGTTATATAGTAAAAGTTGATAGATTTTGAGTTATATAGCGGTAAACCCAGCTGGTGTTGAAAAAAATATGGAAAAATTCACTTTTTGAGGTTAGAATAACTTTTGAGCAAATAGATTCCAGTACCTAAAAATTTTTTTCTGTATTCTGAAAAACATTTGCAAAGTGTACCCAAAATTTTGTGCATTTTAAAATTTTGATCGGACCACTTCACGTGGAATACCCCATATATATGACACATATATATCATATATATATAACATATATATGACATATATATATAACATATATATATAACATATATATATAACATATATATATAACATATATATATAACATATATATGACATATATATATATGTTGAATTCTGAATTCTTAGACACGGCGGCGGCGAAATGTTTATATATTATAGAGAGATATATATATATATATATCAAAATTCATCCGTTCACCGGAGTCCGGTATCCCGAAAGTTACAAGAATTAATCGTATGTGTGGAGTGGAAGGGTTAACGCTGAATACGACAACCACGCATCATTTATCTTACATTTAATGATAGGTGCAGGACACCAGGATAGGAGTCATGACGGGGGGGGGGGGGGTAAAGTTAGAAAATTTTTTTAATATTTTATAGATGTTATCGGTATATATGAATTAGAATATGACGACCATTCTTTTTTATTCTAAAAAAACTAAGATGAGGTTTTTGGTTACGGTGAATAGCGATATGATAATCACTCTTTATTTATCCTCCATTTATTACTAGATGGAGGAGGGGCAAGAGGGGGAGGGGGCAAAAAAATTAGTAAAATTCCAAAAATAATTTAGGGGTTTCGGTACAGGTGAATAAAAATATGACCACCACTCTTTTTTATCCCCTAGTTTAAAGATGAAGGAAGGTGGGAGGAAGGGTCATCAGTGAATATGACAACCAGTCTTAATTTATCCCCCATGTAATGATTGAGTGGTAGGGGGTAAGAGGGGGGTTTAGTAGAAGAATTCCAAAGATATTTTATAGGGGTTTTCGGTAAAAAAAAGTGGTCACAGTAATACGAACACTGACAAAAACAGTACTATTACTCTAATAAATTTTGATAACATATATAATATAATAAATATAATTTAATGTAATACATATTTTATTTGACGATACGTTTTATTTATTTTTTTTATTACATTTATATAGATTTTTTTACAAATATTTTTCATCATCTCCTATTTCTAAGATGTAAAATGCTTGAGGAAGGTGGTTAAAAAATTAAAAAAATTATTTTTCTTTCATTTTTTTAATGTAATACCAAATGTAATGTTAAAATAACTTTTATAATTAATATTCAATTTTTATTATTGTAATTGTATAATATCATTTATATTTTTTGGTTGCAATTACTAATATTCTTTTTTATAAAAGATTTTTGAATATAAAACAAAATTAATAAAAAGTGAAAATAAATCTTTTAGCCAGAATTTTAATCTGAAAAAAATTTTTATAAATTCAATTATTACGTATAATTATTTGTTTCAAAGAATAATTGAATACATACAATGCATTAGCTGAGTTTAGTAATTTTGTACGAAATTTTAAATTCTTCATCTCCCATCCGTGAAACATCATGAAAAAGCACGAAGTATATGTATAATGGTCAAAGAATAATTTTATGTTCTAATTTTTGTTGTTGAACATATTATTCTGGTAGAAAAATAACACATTTGTTACTAGATTGATGTAGCTTCTTACAGGAATAGTGTGGAAATATTGTAAGTAGTGATATATGTGTTACTACGTATTAAAAATTAAAATTAAAATTCCTTACTCCAGTGTAAGTATTATCGTGTCGATTATTTTTAATTTTCTTTAATTGTTTCAGTATTATGTAGAAATATGTTCAGTATCTATAAACTCTTGTGTAATTGACTAAGATTAAATAAGTATATACAATGTTGCAAATATAATACACTGTTATTTTTATTTTATTGGCTAAAAAAATTGATTGTAACTAAATACTAGGTTAATTAATTACACATTATATTATATTTTACATTTTTATTCAATTAAATTATAAATTTATTAATTTGAAAAAAATTAAAAAAATAAGTATATATTCAGTGTAATTTCGACCGAGGGAGCGTTAGCGACTGAGGAATTGTTGCTAGTGATTCATTAAATTTAATCAATATTTTTTAAAATCCAAATTTCAAGTACCTATTTTAAGAAAGTAATTGTTCGATCAAGGAAATAATAAATTGAATTTACCAAATTATTCATCCCAGAAACTTGTACGTCCGAAATATTTTCTTATTCATTAGTGCAGTCAACTAAATATTCATTGAATCTAACAAGGGAAGTACATGATCTCCGGGAAACGGATCTCATCCTAACTTTGGTATGTCTTTTATAATATAAAAATATGAAGAAAGCTACGTTATCTCTTGCCAATGGCCACTTTTACAGAAGTTATTCGACATCCAATAATAATAGCATTAAAAAATACTTCCAATTCGGTTGCTTAACTCGGAAACAAATAAAGATAAACAATCGAACCAAAAACCAGAAAAAAGTTAAGTTCAAGTAGATATGGTTTGAAAAAAAAGAAGCTCAACCTGCTTAATTTGAAGCAAAGTTATGAAGAAAATAAGAAATTGAAGACTATTAGGCCAAAAGAAACAATAAATTTTTCATATTAAATTTTGGCCTAATAGTCTTCAATTTCTTATTTTCTTCATAACTTTGCTTCAAATTAAGCAATTTGAGCTTCTTTTTTTTCAAACCATATCTACTTGAACTCAACTTTCTTCTGGTTTTTGGTTTGATTGTTTATCTTTATTTGTTTCCGAGTTATAAGCGATCGAATTGGAAGTAATTTTTACTATTATTATTATTGGATGTCGAATAACTTCCGTAAAAGTGGCCATTGGCAAGAGATAACTTGGCTTTCTTCATATTTTTATATTATAAAAGACATACCAAAGTTAGGATTAGATCCGTTTCCCGGAGGTCATGTACTTCCCTTGTTAGTATAAACTATATTTTATTTGTCAGTAATTGTAAAAAAAATTTAAAAAAATTTTATATGAATTTCAGATGAACATTTGATATACTTTCACCAAACTTGAACAGTCAATTGCACAATTTCGGCTCAGTCTCGTTGGCCAACCCCATATCAGTTTAGCCAAACCTAAAGTTTATATAAAGTTCATATAAACTTTAATTTTTTTACGCGGGAAATTATTGCATATCTAAAAACAATTATTCTCACTAAAAAAATTAGTCATTTTGTTATGTCAAACAAATAATTCATTAAATCTAATCAATATTTTTTAAAATCCATATTTTAAGTACCTCCCCAGCGGAAATAATTTTTGTGTGGAAGCTATTTCAATCTGTTTAAAATTGTTTGCAACTATTTAAAATCGATTCAACTTGTGCCAAATAGTTTGTTTCAGATAATAAACGTTGGATTTGAGACAGTTATAAACGTTTTGATCAGTTATACGCACATTTAAACAGTTTTAAATAGATTTAAACAATTTAAAATGGATGCTAGCAATTTTAATCATTAAGTAACATTTTTGTTTAAGAATTTCACAAGTTATTTATTTGTTATTTTATAAGTTTCAAACAGATTTAAGAGGATGAAAGTCGTTTAAAGCAGATACAATATAATTTAAATGATTACAAGCAATTACAAGCAATTAGAAGCAGTTTTAGACATTTTGTAGCAGAAAAATTTCATAAATTTTTTTGCTTATTTTATTGATCTGTTACCTTACATTAGAAACAGTTTTAAAATGTTTCAAGCAGCTTTAATCGAATTGAATATAGTTTAACTACTTTTAAACAATTTGAATAAGTTATTAACAGATACAAGCATCATAATATTTTTTTATTTTCTTACCATTTCAAAAATCCAGATCGCTTAAAGCTGTTTGAATCTGTTTAATGCAGGTAGAAATTGATTCAACTTAATCCAATTAATTATTATCGGTTTTAAGCAATTATTAAAAATAATTTTTTTCTAATTTTTATTGGCGTAATAAAATGCGTAATAAATGGCGTGGTAATAAAATTGTTGTCGTTTAAACTAATTTAAACTTTTTCAAAGAATTTAATATGAGTAAGAACTACTATAAAGTAATGTAAAAAATTATGATCACTTAATAACACATTTATTTTAATTTTATTTAATTAGAATTTATATCATTATACCATTATTACAGTATAATATTAAAAACTTAATTTTAGAGCATTTTATAATCATTTTTATATTTATAAGTCTAATTAAGGTAAGGTTAATTTAGTAAAGAATACGAATTTTAAAAATATCTGCAAATTCTTACAAAAATATGTTTATTTATTACAAATTTACAAAATACGTATAAAAATATAAAATTAAACTAATTAATTATTTGCGCCATAGCTCCCTTTTCAATTCTACTTAGAAAATATTTATTTTTACACTTTATAATAATACAATGCCTGCTCAGCTTCAAATAATTGATACAACATACTTTATTTTTTAGTGTCACTCTTTTCAAATGAGAATCATTTACTTCAGGAGTAATAAATAAAGATTCGTTTATGTTTAATAAATTATAAAAAATAAATACATCTAACTTATTATTCATGTTAATCAGGTATATTGCTTTAATAATCCCAAACTTTCCGTCTTTGGTTTCTATTACAGAGTCATTTGTTTTTTTCGATTTTGAATAAGACAAGGTTGTATATCTACATTTTCCAAAAATCATTTTAAAATATTTTTTACAACTTGTAGGGTTATTAATGTTGTAGTTCGCTGACAGTTCTTTCATTTCTGCGCCACTCAATGTGTAACTTTTACCACAGCCTAGTAAAATGCAATTTCCTACTTTCGTAACTTTTTTTAATCGAAGATTATTTAAATTGTAACAAAATTTCTTAACTCGATTAGATATGTTGTTTTCTTTTTCCACAAATGGAATGCGTTGATACGTTAACAATCTTAGGGTAATCTCTGTATTTATTTTATAATTACTTTTTTTCATCTTAAGTAATTCTTTATTATGGTTTTCAAATGGAAACGTACTTTCTGCCCACAATGGGCCCCAACTTTTTACCGTATCTGTCAGATGTAGAAGCAAGTGTACATTGTAATGCATAAAATTTTTCCCGAAAAATTTTTGAAAAGAAAATACAAACTTAATCAGTAGTATCCTAGCATTTTCTAACATTCCTGGTGTTATAGAATCACTTAATAAAATATTCATAGCTGTTACAAATAATAACCAGCGTTGCAAGTATTTTTTTTTTTAAAAGTCCATTTAGGCATGGAACTGAGTAGAACAATAGCCAAGTAAGCCATTCAGAAGCCTTCCACATATTTCGTTCTTGAATACTGCGTGGTATTTTTCCAATGCAAGATGGAGGTTTAATAGCCAACAATCTATTATTAATTACTTGTACCGCAGCTGGAAATCCGACGTAATAATCTTTCTTTGCGTGAGTCATAATTATTGTAGTGTATAGTTCTGTAACACCCAATAAACAAGAGTGCATGAAATCGAGAATCATTCCACGAGCTAAGTCAAAATGTTTTAAATTCATTATTGCAGACGGGCCCCACACTCCCATAACGTCTTTGTCATTTCTGAAAGCTAGTAACATTTGTTCTTTTATGGACTTATCTGTTCTCTTTACGGGTACCTCTTGTGTGATTGGATATTTTCGAACGCCATGCACTGCTTCCGTTGGATGTTCACAATAGGTACATCCATTTATACCATTAAACTTTTTCATATTTAAAATTGCACATCGTGCCACAGAATCTACGCAGCATCCTAGTGGAAAAAGTTTACTAACAATTTCTACGCCATCATATATCCATTTAAATCCTTGCTGCGATAATATATTGGCCTGCTCAATGAAAGGTTGTAAAAAAATATTCATTGTTGGTTCTGTTTTAGAAACCCATAGTCCAATTAGCAGCATATATTTTTTCGAATGTAATCAGGTATTTCATGTATCATAATATAAATGGGCCATATTGTTACCTTAGAACAATCTGCTGCTTGACAACCATCTGTATTAATAGTATAAGATAAATTCCATTCATTTCCTAAAAGGTTGCTGTTTTTACAATATTCTTTATAAATTTCCCCGTCATATAAATCTTCTAACGCCATAGGATTTCTTTTTCGCCTTTGAAATCTTTCTTTAAGACTTGCAATAACATTTACATTTGTAAAAAATTGATTTAATTGTTGAGCGATATCCAGTTCAATAAAACATGAACCCATAGAAGTTGAATTTACGATAAAACCACATTCACATTGTACAGAAGTTACTTTTGAATATTTACCTAAATAATGATTACAATTAGAACATATTATATGATACTGTAGTTCATTTGCTTTAACATTCATTAATTTTTTTATCATATACTTTGTTACGGGTAAAATATTTTTACCAAATATGACATTAATTGCCTCAAAAATATCAAGTATAGCGTTCCAGGTTAAAGAGTGCTTTTTTATTATATTTATGAACATTAACAATACTTCAACCACCGTGATTTTTGTGCAACAGACTTCTTCTCCTAATTTACTTTTCCTTGATTCATTTTCAGATGTTTCCTTTCTCTTTTTTCTAAAAAAACATATAATTTATTTTGTCAAATGTTATTTATCAAATAGTAATTGTTATGATGGGAATACTATTTAATTGCTTATGGCTGTTATAAATAAATGATGTAGTTTATATTATTTATTTATTTGTAATTTATTTATTTATTTGTAATTTATTTATTTATTTGTAATTTATTTATTATTTGTAGTTTATTTATTTTTTGTATTTATTAATATCTTTGAACGACTACAAACGCCTTGTTTAGTTCTTTAATGTGTTTCATTAGTTAAAAATAGTTTTAAATTATTTTCAACCCTTTTACAAAATCTCTTGTGAAATTTCGTCTGACATTTCAATCGGATTGATGCATAACCTATTAGCGCCTAAACAAACGCTCGACGGACCCTTTTTTGAGCGACAGATTTTATCTGTTTTTAGGCGTTAAACAAATTTGAGAAAAACATTTTCTTGTGCAAAATTTCATCAACTTTCCGATTCCGTTATTTATTTTTTATTTAAATGAACGACCTAATTGTTGTAAACAGTTAATTTAAAAAATCATGAAATTGCGAGTCAAATTTTGTGTCGACTGTTAAATATGGAAACTATTCGTAACGAACCCCGGGAAACTTTCAGTGTCCACGATGTTTGAACTAAAATTTGCTTGATAATCAAGTCACTCGATACACTCACTTATCTAAACCAAGCAAAACAAAAAATCTTGGCTTCGAAAGATCCATAAATTTATGTTTATTAGGTTTATTTAAAAAGCTAGGCAATTTTTCTTTGCATTGTATAGACAACTTTACAGTATATCAAACAATTGCAGAAACTTTTTATGGAGTTTAAGTAATATATCACAAAGTTTAATTAAAATACAAATTCATTACACAGATAGAAAATACTTGTCGATTAGTCCGCTTTGATTTCAGTACTTTCAATTGCAGAAACTTGTTAGGAGTTTAAATAATACATAAAAATTACATAATACTTGTCGATTATTTCGCTTTGATTTTAGTATTTTCTATTGGAGAAATTGTTGGATTGGATCTTCAATGAGCATGAAACTTTTCTTATATTTTCACGATACGTATATGTTCTTTTATTAATAATTGATCTTATAAGTACAGAAAAAATATTTATCAATTAGTCAGAATTAAAAATAATTTTTTGAACTCTTGCACATTTTATACATATTTAAAGTATCAACTAATTTATTGAATGATTAAGTATTTAAAAAATATCTATATATTAATGATGCCTAAAATAAAAATTTAAAGTTAAGAACTAAATTTTTATAATTTTTTAAAAGATGAAAAAATTTATTTTCAAATAAAAAAATGAATCAATGACAATAAATATCCTTATAGAGTAATAAGGATTTAGCCTAAAGCTACTTCCGTAGTGTAAGCCTGTTTGCCTGTTACTGCGCATGTCCGCTGCTTTTTAAATCGACAATTATATAATCTATGAGTTCAGAGTTTATACCATTTTTCATTCCAAATTACTGCCCACATTTATTTATTTCATTATTATTACGAAAACGATTTTTTTTTTCAAGAAAGTCAAAACGTCATCTCCTCCGTTGTGTTTTAACTATACATATGAATTTTTTTTAGATTTTTAATTCAATATTATATAATAAAGTTAACAAAAGTTGTGTAGCCTAACAGTAATAATTCAAATATCCCGCCTTTTCCTTTTCCTCTTACATTTTTCAAAATAAACGTTAAAAAAAATTCAACTTCAACAACTGAATGCATTATGAATATAAAAAAGAACAATGTATAAATAATTTTAATCTTTGTTTAACATTGTATCAATCTATGTATTATTTCCTGTGTAAGTATTTATGTAAATAATTCCGCTCTAAGTGAATCTACAGAGTGCATAATGAAGATCAATATTCAAAACATAATAATTGATCTACAGCACTCGATATTGTTTATGTTATCATATCAGATGTACAATTTTTTTTCTTTGATAAAGAAATCATTATGTGAACAAGCACATCAAAGTGTACATAATGTCCCAAAGAGTATATTTTAATTTTTTTCTTATTATTTAATTGCTAAATAATATTATGTTATTGCGTTCAAAGCAACAACATTAAACAAAAACGTTTTACAAATTTGATTTTTTTTTTCAAAAATATACAAGACTAAAAAATGTAAAACACAACTGCAATGGTATTTTTTGTACACATGGAAAAAATTGACACTACTTACAAATCAACAATGCGCTTTCATGTATTGTATCACCTTTTAATAATTTACAATTTAATAATGTGTCTTTCCGGACAAACAATAAATGGTTTTGAAAGAATGTGTATAATTTAACATGTTTGCAAATCATTGTATACACTGCTATTATGTAAATCATCAAGCAAGATCAAATATCTTGGTACGGAAAGACTTTCTATTTACAATTAATGCATTGTAAATTATTGATTTACATAAGAGATAGGTGTATCTATTGACTTCCAAACAAGTTAATCTATATACATTCTTTCAAAACCATTCATCATCGGTTTGGAAAGAAACTTTAGTAAATTGTAAATTATTTGAAGCGCTGTAAAGTAGACTGTTTCCAAATACAAAGAAAAATTGCTCTACTTTTAAAATAAACTTAATAGAAATAAATTGATGCATCTTTCAGAGCTAAGATTTTTAGGTTTGCTTGATTTAGATAAGTGAGTGTATTGGGTGACCAAGCAAATTAAATCATATACATATTCTTTTGAAACCATTAATTGTAAGTTTGGAAAAAAACTTTGGTAAATGTAAATTGTTTGATGCGCTAGAACTAGACTGTCTCCAAATGCAAAGAAAAATTGTTAAATAAACCTAATAAACATAAATTGATATCTTTCAAAGTTAAGATTTTTTGTTTCGCTTCATTGCATAAGAGAATATTGTATCCATTGACTTGCAAACAACTTGAATTATATACATTTTTTTAAAACTATCTATCAGTGATTCGTAAAGACCTATCAATGAATTCAAAATGATTTGATACGCTGTGAAGTATATAATTGTACTTTATAGTGTTTAACCCAGAGAAAAATTGCTCTGCTTTTTGGCGAGGATGTTTAAAAGCTATATTTGTGAATACAGGTCATAGACAAATTAGTTGTTTTACTATACCGTCACATACCCAATTGTTGATCATGAACCAATTTCTGATCAGTGTATTATTTCAATAAAATAATAAGATTTACATAAATCTAAACGTTGCTACGCACAATTTGAAGGTTAAACAATCAATAATTGTTTAGTAGACTTAAATAGAAAGTGGTATATGTACCGAAAATTTACTGATCAGAAATTGGTACTTCCCGCTTTTTTTGCTTAGATTGTTGCTTACTTTAAAAATAGCACCTATTTTATTTTTCTGAGATGGCTAAAAGGAAGTTTAATACTTATACTTTCTGTATCCGTCTAAATATATACAATTATTAGCTTTTTTAACATAAAATTATTCTATGAACGTACAGATTTACCTTAATTGATCAACAATTGGGTATGTGACGGTATTCATTTTATTAATTGCCTCTAATGGAACTCTATAATTATCAATAAATTATTTAACAAAAAAGTAAGTAAACAGCCATCGTGCAAATCATAACTTATGGAAAATTTTGTATTATTGAAATAGGAACTTACAAATTTATTGTATCGAAAACCTCATCTTGTGGATAATTAGATTCATCTAGTGGATATTTAAATTGTATCTGTAAATAATCATACAATACATTTTCATACCATTTACAAACTCAATAATTTTGTACATATTTTGATTAATTACGTTTTCTGAAGACTCAAAATGATCTTGATTTTGACATTCTGTGATTTCTGTTTCTAAATTTTGCTCACGAAGAATTTCCTTTGCAAAATCTTCACATTGCTCATCATTTTGCTGCCGATGCATCAATTTTCTCTTTTTATATTTTGTTGAACGAGGAACTTCTGTTACTGCATCGAAATTATAATATGATTTATAAGGTCCTCTTTTAGGCATATTGCACTTTATATTTCTTAAATCGCTCTATGTGATATTCTATTTTATGTTAAAATAATGAATTGATTGTTATTTGGCGAAAGTATATTTTAATAGCCGTTATATTTTCAACAATCACGCGCGAAATTCAGACGCGAAATTCAGGCGCGAAATTTGTTTACATTTCGATTTCGAGTTTAGATGTTAATAACCTGGTCATGGCCTAAGTATAAACTACAAAAGGCCAATGAAAATGAAGAAGATAAGTTTAGATGTTCCGTCCACTTGCTGTTCCGTTCCGAGAGCCGTGACAGCTAAAGTTGTTTGTATCGAATGTAGAAATATGCTATATCGATAAACTTATGTGTGATTTATCTCAGGATACGTCAAGTTTTCTGTGACCAACAAGTATATGTGATTTATAAAGTATTATTTATAAAGACATTATTTTTCAACTTAGTCTATTTAAGTTTGTTCCGATTTTTTTACGGAATAACGGAGATCGGGAACAAGAAGTGAAACGCATTGGAAACGGACTTCAAACACTGTAGAGACCAACAACCCTGTGACACAAACTTAATGCATGCGCGACTCACGTGTTACTTGCAGAAAGTCGGTAAACGGAGGTGAATTTTTTGTTGAAAATTTTGTTTTAAAAATACAATCGCTTGTTATGGCTAATAAAGAAACTGAAAACGAGTCATCAAGCGAACATGATTCAAATAATTGTTACGTGTACATTCATGTGATACCGCAAAAAACAGGAGGTGCCTCGGAAAGGTTAATTGTGCCGGGAAGCACGTTGAGTAAATTTGATTTTGATGCTTATAAACAAAACAACAACATTTACAACAGCACAAAATTTAACTTTTCGTTTGGACCAGATGGTGAAAACAGAAAATGCTTTGTGCTGTATGCAGCAGGTATGAAACATAATAATTAGTGGTTAAAAAGATATTCTTCTAAGCATTCGTTTCATCAATGTCGACTTTTTTTAGACAATTACCTTGATGTACAAAAACAATCAAAAAAACGAATAGGAAATCCAAATCCTCTTCTTGGCAATACCTTAGACACATCAGGAAGTAAACATAATAATAAGAAAGCGAGTAATAAGCAAACTACGAATGACTCTAATGATGTTGAAGCAGTAAAACGTAAAAGAAAGGTAAATATTTTAAAACTTTAAGTGTTTTATAAGTCTATCTTATTAAATTTTATATATTTTCTAAAGGAAGTCAAAAAATTGAAGAAGACCAAAAAGCAGATTCAAGAAAAATCAATTGTCGAAGCTTTCATTAATGGTGATAATGATACATCACAGCTACCGGAAGATGAAACAGGAGATGTTCAAGCAGAAGAAACCAATGTTTTTAATTCACAGAATAACATTAGTGACGAGGTATTTTGCATAATCAAATTGTCTTTTTACATGCTACCGCTCATATTAAATACATAAATATTGCAGCTTTATAACACAGAAGAGGACAATTTCGAGCTGCCAGATGATGTTGCTTCATCAACGTTAAAACAAATTGCTGAACCAGCTACTGAAAATGTAAGTATATTTTTAATAGAAACATTTCATAAAAAAAGTGTTTTATTGGGTTCGATAGGAAAGAAATGGAATTTTTCTTATTTATTGTACGTACACTATTTTTAATATTTATATTTTATAAAAATAGTCTACTGTTAGTATTCGATACCCAAAAAAATGATTTTTCTCTTACCTACAGTTTGTACATTATTTTTACTATTTATATTTCATGAAATAAGTGTAATATAAATAGTAAAAATATTTACAAACTGTATGTAAGAGAAAAATCATTTTTTTGGGTATCGAATACTAATAGTAGACTTGTTTTCTAAAATATAAATATTAAAAATAGTGTACGGACAATAAATAAGAAAAATTCCATTTTTTTCATATCGAACCCAATAATTTGTACTATTTACATTTCATAAAATAAGGGTTTTATTGGGTTCAATAACAAAAAAATGATTTTTCTCTTACATACGTTTTGTACATTATTTTTACTATTTATATTTCAGGAAACAAGTGTAATATTAGTATTTGATAAAAAAAATTAATTTTTTCATATTTTTCATAAAGCATGTGTATTATTAGCATTCGATGTAACCAAATTCTATTTTTCGTTATGTATACATATATGTTAAGATAAGTTGAAAGTTTGTATAATCGTTGTTTCTGATAATGAAGAATTAGAGTATTCGTCCCAATAAAATTCTTATTGATATTTCTTACTTTATTATTAAAATAAACAATGTTACAGAATGATTCTGGAAATGCAGCAGCTGCTGCAAGGGCCTATAAAGCACAAATTCAGTTTCTCAAAAACAAGGTAGAAAAACTTGAAAAAGAGAGAGAAAATGATAAGAACAGATCTTTCAATGATCACTCAAGTGAGGACATAGGTATTTTTTTCATTATACATTTCTGATGTATAATATAAAAACAATAATTGTGAGAATTTGTTTATAAAAAATATTATTTTTTTTATAGAAAACTTTTCAGAATACGACAGTATTTACTGCTATGATCCAAACGAAAATAAAAATTTCGATAAAGATGCTGAATTCATTGATATTGGACAAAATATCATGTGTAAAGTTACATCGTACGTAGATGCTTTTAAATCAAAAAATCCGCACACCTGTTTATTTTTGTTAAGTTTGGGAGTTTATGGAATACATGACTTGTCGAAGAGATGTGTAAAAAGCCAAAAAAATACTAAACATTTGCAAGTTTTGTGTCCAAAAAAAACACTTGTATTGGAACGACAACTGTACCGATTTTTGAGAATCAAAAGATATAAGTTAACACAAATCGAACAAATTTTATCAACAGTCAACAGTTTGCATCATCAGGTGATTCATTCGGCAAAACAAAGAGTTCAATATGAAAAAATTGCAGAACAAGAAGTTAATGAAGTCAATTAATGACCAAAGTTGATTACGATTAAAAAATAAAAAAATTCGTTTATTTTTATATAATTGAAGTTTGTATCGTATTAGAAGAAACTTCACAAGTTGAAGTAATTTAAAAGTTACAAATATAATTATTATTTATTATAAAAGATTAAAGTCAATTATTGATCAAAGTTTTTTAAGTTTTACTTTTAATTTTTAACGGTGCAACTTACGACTGAAATTGAATAAAAAAAAATCGTTTATTTTTATATAACTAAAGTTTATATTGTATTAGATATAATTGCATAAGCTGAGGTAACTCAAAAGTTACTAATATAATTATTGTTTATTAAACAAGATTAAAGTCAATTATTGACCAAAGTTTTTTAAGAGTTACTTTTAATTTTAAACGGTGCGACTTACGACTGAAATTGAATAAAAAATTCTTTTATTTTTTTATTAATAAAGTTTGTATTGAATTATATGTAATAGTAGAAGCTGAGGTACCAAAAAAGTTACCAATGTAATTATTGTTGATTGTTTTAAGGACTAAATAGCAAGTTATAATATATGAATATTTTTAACTTGTTGAGATTCGTAATAATGTTAAAATAATCAAAAGTATATGAGGTTGTGAAATTGACATACAAAAAAACTTGTACTTTATTACTAGATTATAATACTTACTTTTAATAAACTTTCTTTTAAGTTTATAGCGTACAGTATTTCCTCAAAATGTATTCTTTAGTCAGAATTCCTCCATGGCACAAAAAATTAATTAGTTTAATTTTGTATTTTTGTACAAATGGTGTAAATTTGTAACAAATAAATATGTTTTTGTAAGAATTTGCAGATATTTTTTTTATTCGTATTCTTTATAAAATTGACCTTACCTTAATTAGACTTATAAATCTAAAAATGATTAGAAAATTCTCCGAGTTAAAGTTTTAATATTATACTGTAATAATGATGCAAGTAATTGCATTTTTTTATATTATTTTATAGCAATTCTTGTGTTCATATAAATTCTTGGAAAAAGCTTAAATTAGTTTAAACGACTACAATTTTATTACCTACGCCAATAAAAATTAGAAAAAAATTATTTTTAATAATTGCTTAAAACTGATAATAATTAATTGGATTAAGTTGAATCAATTTCTACCTGCATTAAACAGATTCAAACAGCTTTAAGCGATCTCGATTTTTGAAATGGTAAGAAAATAAAAAAAAATATTATGATGCTTGTATCTGTTAATAACTTATTCAAATTGTTTAAAAGTAGTTAAACTATATTCAATTCGATTAAAGCTGCTTGAAACATTTTAAAACTGTTTCTAATGTAAGGTAACAGATCAATAAAATAAGCAAAAAAATTTATGAAATTTCTCTGCTACAAAATGTCTAAAACTGCTTGTAATTGCTTGTAATTGCTTGTAATCATTTAAATTATATTGTATCTGCTTTAAACGACTTTCATCCTCTTAAATCTGTTTGAAACTTATAAAATAACAAATAAATAACTTGTGAAATTCTTAAACAAAAATGTTACTTAATGATTAAAATTGCTAGCATCCATTTTAAATTGTTTAAATCTATTTAAAACTGTTTAAATGTGCGTATAACTGATCAAAACGTTTATAACTGTCTCAAATCCAACGTTTATTATCTGAAACAAACTATTTGGCACAAGTTGAATCGATTTTAAATAGTTGCAAACAATTTTAAACAGATTTAAATAGCTTCCACACAAAAATTATTTCCGCTGGGGCTATTTTAAGAAAGTAATTGTTCGATCATGGAAATAGTAAATTGAATGTACCAAATTATTCATCCCAGAAACTTGTACGACAGAAATATTTTCTTATTCATTAGTACAGTCAACTAAATTTTCATTGAATCTAAGTATTATTCAATTGGATAAAAATTTGACTTATTCAGCATATTGAAATTTAATTAAAGAAACCAAATATTCATTTGAATGAATCGAATATTTATTTTTTACGTTGTTGGACCGCAATATTTATTTGAATGGACCAAGTTTTTACAAGTTATTATTAGTTATAATTGCATGCTTGAATTAAAAAAATTATATTTTTGAATCAAATAAATATTTTATTGAATTAAAATATAATTTTCTTGTAGAAAATAATTATAATATACTTATAACATGTTTCTTTTTTTTAACAAGTCAATGTTTGAACTAATTTAATGATGTATTTAAATGAAAGTATTATTTGGTTGAACTAAGTATGCGTATAATTAGTATTAGGTGTTTAAGTTATTTCTCACTCCCACTCAAGAAGGGTTATATCTACGCAGCGTAATATCAAAAATTAAAGGAAAAGCTCGCGAGTCGTTAACAAGTGTACCCATACAAACTGTTGACGAGTTAGCAAATCATTTAAAGAAATTATACGCACCTGTGAAAAGTTATGGACAACTTTTGCACGAACTAGCAACCATCCAAATGCGACATAACGAATGCGTCACGGACTTTCATGCCCGATTAATGTCATTATTAAATCAAACATTATCCAAAGGCCGAGATGAATTACATCGAGATCCAGACGAAGTAAAACCGTATATGGAACATGCTGCAAAAGAATATTTTATGAAAGGTTTACCCGACGAATGGAAGTTCAGTGTTTCGGTAGTAAAACCCAAGACACTAAGTGAGGCGGTGGAAGTCGCCATTGGTTTAGAAAAGATTCAAAAAGAAATGGGAGGAGATCCCTCCTATGTACGTTACATGCGTGATACTACGCCTAGGAATATTCTAGAGACCAAACAAGACTATGATCGTGTTCGATCAGCTAAAAGAATGGATATGAACGATCCAACAATTTTTCAACGCCAAAATGTCCCTTATTACTACAACAGGAGCGACACAAATTATCCACGCACTAGTATAACTGCTGATGGAAAGATTAACGCTCCACCACAATTAAGTTATGGAAATAGTTCTAAATTTGCAGAAAATACAACAGATGTTAACACTACTCAAAAATCTCACAACGATCAACCAAGTAGCATACTAAAAAGACCAAATTCACCGTTTCGAAGAAATGAAATGACGAATGGAAATCAAAGTCACACTAACCAACAATCATATAATATGGCTAATTCCGCAATGCAACCGTTCCAAAATCAACCATTTTTCGGCTTAAACTCAATGAACCAACCAACTTTCCAATTAATCCCGGTCACGCCTAATCAACCATTCAATCAACAGAATCAGTCGATGCAACTAACATATTATGTGATGTGTCAACAACCTATGACACAACCCTTCAATTCTAACTTGTTCCATAATCCTAATATGGGACATAACGCATTACCCGCTATATAGGGAAGGGCGATACTACTCGATTAATAAAAAAGTATTCGATACTTTCTTTGAGGCATCGATAGTTTCATCGATTCTTGATAAGTTCGATTCTAACTAGATCGATTCTTTTCTAGCTAGGTATCGAAATAGTATCGACTCAGAATTTGCTAGTCACAGCGAACGTTCTGGAACGAAGAATTGAAAAACAAAAAAACAATTACTTATAGTTTAAATTAGTCGAACATAATGTCGAACAGTGACTCGGTCGCGTCAGCGATTACCGTTTATGATTTTTATTAGTTATTTTTTATTAAGTTGTTTAATTAAAGAACTAATATGGAGAACATTGATAAAAAGACCGAAAAAGGTAAGATTACCATTGTATATAGATATAATAGGTTTAAGGTTATGTTAGACTAAATTAACAACGGTATAATTTTTTTCTTGCAGAATCGGGTGACCCTAGGAGGTTTAACATGTATTTTAAAATTAATAACCATGAACCAACTCCGATATCTAATTTGAAAACAGCAATATATGTTCAACTAAAAAGTAAAAGATTTAAATTTAATACGTTCTTAATTAATGTATCTATTCTAAAATTAACAAAATTTTTATTTTAGGAAATGATGAATTCGTGTACAAATATGTCAAAGATAATTTGTCTTGGGTTTTAGAGGAGAATGAAAAAATTAATTCTCTTTTTAAGTCAGTGGATGATGTCGACTAGTACGTCGAATTAATATGCTAATATTTTAATTAAAGTTTGTATAATTTAAGGCTTTAAATGAGTATTATGTTTATTTATGTTTACAGTACTCCAGTTAAAATCCCAACAGCTGAATCCGAATTGGTTTTAAACATGGTTTTAGAAAGTCAAAATTCTAATTTGGCATCAAATGACGTTTTCCCTATTGTCAATAGTAAGTAATATTTTGTGTAATTTTATATTATAATGCTAGAAGCTTAAATGAATTTTGTTCATCTTAGGAACACTTCAGGAAAATGATTGCGAAACTTTAGCTAGCGGATCAAGTTCGTCGAACGTAGATGCTGAAGAAAATTCAACAGATTCAGCAGATGGTAAATTTCAGTCGAACATTTGCAATAAAAGGTAAAATATAACGTTTCTTCGTTATTATAAAAAAAGTTTAATACATTATGTTTAATTGATTACGGCTTTATTACAGAAGTAAACAACCCAGTATTATATGGAAACATGGTAAAAAAATACAAAAAAAAGATGGAACTTATTTTGAATGTAAATATTGTAGGAAAATTATGAAGAGTTCGGGAAATACTACTAATATGCTGAAGCATTTGTCTAGCCAGCATCCGATTTTTTTTCAAACCCATAACCAGAATGAAGGAGTTAAAACACAAACTTTGAAGAGGTCATCTGAAGATCAGCTCGATAGATTATGTCAATCAAAATCATTGCGTTCAGTACGTATATTTTATTTATTAATATTTTTATAAATAATGAGTCCTAGATTAACAATAAAAATCTTGAATTTATAGAACGATTATGGAATAAAAGATGTTTTTGGAAAAATGAATTCTTATAAAGGTATGAATTTAATAATATAAATTTCATACTATAGGAAGTAATTTATTTGATTTATTTAATGAGTACATACAAAATAAAGTTTCTAAATAAGTTTTGATAGGTACAACTTTTTTTATTCATTAAATATATTAACATTAACTTACTTCAAAGCATACATTTATATGGTTGTAACTAATTATGAAAAATAAAACTTAAAATTAGTTAAAATTATATTATTATTTGTAGAAGGAGGTAGTATGTCAGACGTTGTAAAGAACACCATATTATTCATGCTATGTAAAGATTTGATGCCGTTATCAACTGTGGAACGAGAAGGTTTTCTCACCCTAATGAAGACGCTGGCGCCTCTGTATAAAACCCCTTCCAGAAAAACAATAACTTCAAAATTGGAGTCACGGTATGCAGTGATGCAATCAAAGTTTATTGGAGACTTACAGACTAAAGAATATTATTGTATTACGTGTGACAACTGGACAGATTGTTCAAACCAAAGTTATATTGGTGTCACTATACATTTTACGAATAGCAATTACCAAATGGAATGTGGATCTATAGGTTGCATACCATTGAATGAACGCCATACATCAGATTATTTGGAGAATTCGCTGCTGGAAGTATTTGAAAAGTTTAGCATTAACAAAAATAAAATCACTGCCATAGTTGCTGACGGAGGAGCAAATATTAAGAAAGATGTTACAAATATTGTAGGCGTTCAGAGATACGTACGGTGCATTGCTCACGTCAAATCCCATTTAATACCCGACGCTCTACAAAAATTCCAAAGACGTCCAGTCTTTGATAGATAAGGTGAAAACTATCGTGACAATTATCAGAAGAAGTATTCCTGCAAGCGATATGTTAAAAAAAATGCAGTTGCAATCTGGCTGCAGTGAAGGCAATGCATTGAAACTTATTCAAGATGTACCTACTAGATGGACTTCTACTGCGGACATGATTGGGCGCTACATAGAGTTAGAACCTTACATATACCCGGCAATGTCAGAATGTAAGAATCCGGTGGACATTATTAATATTGAAGAGCGAAAAATTCTTACCGACGTTTACCAAATTATGTCACCTATCAGAGACGTAATAACCGAAATAAGTGGTGACAGTTACCCCACATGCAGTCTGATTATACCTATAATTCACTGTTTAAAAATTAAATTAAATTCAATCAAACCAGTGACTGATATTGGAGGAGTTTTTAAAGGAAATGTTGAAGAAGTTATAGTTAAACGTTTCTTAAACTTTGAATTGTCTCCCATTTTATCAGTTGGCACAATTTTGGATCCACGATTTAAAAAAGTCCATTTCGAAGATCCAACAGCATTATCAAAAGCTTTAAGTGCAATAAATAATAAAATTAAGGATTCGGTAGAAGAGATCGATGCAAACAAAAACATTTCACCACCAAAAACGAATACCATGAGTATTTGGCAGTACCATGATAATTTAACGCAGAAAGAACACGTTTCAGCAGTAGATGACAGGTTCTCGAGACATCAAGAGTTGGAGCAGTACTGCAAAATGAAACTCATTCCAAGGCAAAGTGATGTATTCGAATATTGGAAAAGCGTGGAAACAATGTTTCCCATACTTAGCCAACTAGCGTTCAAACATTTGTCCATTATTGCCACATCAGTCCCATCAGAAAGACTGTTTTCTAAAGCTGGTCTTATAAAAACGACTAATCGAAATAAACTCTCGGGTGAGCACTTAAATATGTTAATTTTTTTAGGATCGCTTAAAAAAGCAGCTTGGAATTTGCAATAATTATTTGCTTCTTGTTTGCATTACATTTTCTGCACTGTATATATTTTTCTGGTATGATGGCTTTCGTTTCTTTGTATTTGATTTTTGTATTATTTTATTAATTCATTATTCACTATTACATAACAATGTATGTTCTGTTGTGTCCTTCATAAAATTATTTCTCATTATTACATTTTATTTCATGCTTGTGTTTTGATTCCTAACCCTTCATTATTTTATTCACAATATCATTTAGTTTGGACTATGCCTTTTATTTGAAATGTATGGTTGTTATTCGTCAATAGTAAGTATGTTTTTCAAAATCTAACTTGTACAAAAATATATAAAATTTTTAAATCGTTTCTTTTTGTTTTTAGCATAGTCAACGACGCAGTTTGGATATATAGTGGATTCACGTATGAGAAAAATGTTTTCCTGAACTCTTTTACAAAAAAAGGTTGTCACACTCGACTGGAAGGTACTAATTATTTACAATATTTCAATTATTATTTTGGATAAATTTTAAATAAACAATTTTTAAATAAATAATTTTGTGTATATTATTTATAAATAAATAAATATGAAGCCTTCCATTCCTGTGTTTTTTATTTAAAATAATATTAAAATTGTCAGAATAATAATATACACATGTATACATATATATATATATATATATATATATATATATATATATATATATATATAAAGTAGAGAATCGTCAATCGATACATCGATTATTTTTAAAGAATTGTCGATACTTATATATCGATACTTTTTCAGCCTCGATATTCAGGCATCGATCATTTTTTACGGTATCGCCCTTCCCTACCGCTATACCAGTAACTCCAGCTGAATATCAACTAGCAAAATTAAATCCAAATAACAAACCTGAGCATTTAAACTACACCGGGGCTCATCGTCAGAGTGCAACAATGAGCAACCCGCAAAACCCACGCGCTCAAGTGCAATTCGCGCAAGCGACAGAATATACTGCATTGGAAACTCCATCGGCAAATGCAGAGTGATCAAATTAAAAACCAGCGACTTAAGTAATGAAGAAGGAAACTTCGTAGTTGATTCAGCTGCAGAAGTCAACGTTATACGACGAGAAGCTATAAAACCTTCATTAATAATTGATACTAATCATATAATCACCATTACCGGAATATCAGATCAAACCATCAAAACACTGGGAGCAGTTACACTAAAGTTATTAGACTCTGAACACATCTTCTATATACATAATCCTGGGACTTCCTTTCTTAAAGAAAGAAAGAGCCAAGGTAGATTTTGATCTTGAGACTATCGTGACTATCAGTTGCCCTACAGAGCCCATCCATTTTGAAAAAAATGACGTGATTGAGGATAAAACAGGAGTTGAAGAAGTCACCAATGTAGCAGCAGATATATTAAAAAGTGATCAAGCAAAACCAAAGTTGAACGTGACAACCTTTAAATCTGGCAAAAACAGAGTGTTTACGTTACCGTCACGTTGTCGTGTACCAATCAATATACCCGTCACTCCCGACTCAATTCAGGGAGAAGCATACATGAAACTAATCAAAACTCCTCCAGGAGTATTTATAGGTGAAGCCGCCGTCACAAACTCAAAAGGAAAGTGTTATGTAATGGCTATTAATACTAGAAGTGATCCAATTGAAGTAGAAATCAAACCACAAGAATTAACACCATTTGACTTGTGAGATTCAGAAGAATTCTTTGAAGACTCAGAATTTGAAGATATAACTGTTAAGTTAAACTTACAAGATAGGAAAGATACAATCTTAGCAAAATTAATTAAACCAAGTCATAACAAAGATGAGATACAGCAAATCACCGAAATAGTCAACTTATATCCATATCTCTTCCAACTAGAAAACGATCGTCCATCAACTACACATTACACTAAACACAAAATAATAACTACCGATGAAAAACCTGAAAACACTAAACAATATCGTTACCCTCCAACTTTACACTTGGAAGTGAGGAAACAAATTTCCAGAATGTTAGAAGATGGAGTAATTCAACCTTCTGCTTCACCCTGGAACTCACCACTTTGGATAGTTCCTAAAAAGAGTGCTAAAGATGGCTCAAAACGTTATAGATTAGTGATAGACTATCGAAAACTTAATAATAAGACCATTGACGATTCATACCCACTACCTCAAATTAGTGAAATTCTGGAAACGATGAATTTTTCTAAGTATTTTAGCGTGATGGACCTCGCCAACGGTTTTCATCAAATAGAAGTGGAACCATCAGACTACCCTAAAACAGCGTTCAGTACTCCTTACGGACACTACGAATTCGTGAAGATGCCTTTCGGGCTCAAGAATGCCCCGAGAACTTTTCAAAGACTTATGGACCACGTGATGTTAGGATTACAAGGCATAGAAATATTCGTATACCTCGATGACATCATTATATTTGCCGATACATTAGAAGAACATAAGGATAAAGTATTTAAAGTTTGTGAAAGACTATTTTCCGCTGGTTTGCGACTACAAACCGAAAAGTGCGAATTTTTAACACCAGAAGTCAAGTACTTAGGCCATATGATTTCGCAATACGGAGTGAAACCCGACCCTGGAAAAATTAAATCCGTAGAAAATTATCCAGTTCCAAAGACAGTCTCCAACATTAGACAATTCTTGGGATTTGCAGGCTATTATAGAAAGTTCATTAAGGATTTCTCCCTGAAAGCTAAGCCTTTAAACGATTTACTAAAGAAAGGAACATCTTTCGTATGGACAGATAGTCACCAAGAATCTTTTGAAATATGGAAAAAGGCTCTATATGAATCTCCCGTATTAATAAATGCTGATTTTAACAATCCATTCATTTTAACAACTGATGCTTCTAATTATGCCATAGGAGCAGTACTTAGTCAAGGTGAACTTGGGCAAGATCGACCTGTAGTATATATGTTACGGTTATTAAACAAACATGAAAGAAACTATTCTACCACTGAAAAAGAGTGTTTAGCTATAATAGCAGCAATAGAATATTTTAGGCATTATCTTTGGGGAAGACATTTTACTGTCATAGGAGATCATGAACCCCTAGCATGGATTGATTCAATCAAAGATCCAATGAGTAGACTAAATCGCTGGAGAGCGAGACTCAGAGGCTATCACTATACGTTTCGATATAAGCCAGGAAAACAAAATGCTAACGCTGACGCTTTGTCACGCAACGTACCTCAATTAGAAAAAACATCGGAGGCTCAAGCTCTACCAATTTCTATTCCTAAACAAACGAAATCTTCTCTAGCTAGACAAACAATAGCACAGAGAAACCTAATACGTGACTATCCAAATAAGGCTCAAACCCCGCCTGTCTTGATTACTCGAGGGAGAAAGAAAGGATCTACAAATGCTCCTTTACACCAAATAAAAGACATAGAACAAGGACAAGCTGTACTAGAAGCTAGAACCATAGGAAAAAGGCTAAGATGTAGGAAACAAACGCAGCAGGAAAAGATAAACAACGAGGTTCCGTCTTCAGCCCAGGAAAATACATCATCTATGTCCTCTTTAACGACAAATATAGACAATGGACATGAGTCAGAAGTAAGTGCTCCACCAATCCCACTGAGAGAAAAATCTTTCTTGCCTAGTCTAATAAACCCACCTTCAGAAACCAGCTTTGGTCACACTAAAACAATAATAGAGTCGGAACAGGAACACATTACTGGAGACAGCGAAATAGAAGATGTAATGCGTAACGAAGACGATACTGGTGTTATCAGTCCTATATTTACGTACAAACCTCCAGATTCGGATAGTTCAATCGTGTTACCTAAAACTTTTCAAGGAACTGAGGATGACTCCGATACTTCCGACGAAGACGAAATACTCAATCCGAAGTTTCAATCAACTCGCAGATCTACCTTCTATCAAGAAGAAGAAAACACTGAAGAAGAGTCGGAAACAGACTTAGAAGAAGAAATACAACCAAGCAATTTCCAACCAGGCGAAACGCAAAAATTTTTAGACGAATTAAAAGATTCATATTTCTGGATGGACTCAATCATAACCAAAACTCAAGATCAAACTAACAAAGAAGAAAATAAAGAGATAGAATCCCCAGAAAATCCAGAAGATTTTGATATCTCAGACGGTTACGAATTAGATTGGGAAGGCGGACAAGGTCCCGCCTTCACTCCTATCCGTAGATACGCTGAATCACTGTCACCGTCACCAAAGACCTCAGGAGTTTCTAAAAAAATACCTGTGCCACCAAAGGTAATAGAAGAATGGCTAGAAACATCTAGAAGAGAAAGAATAAGTCAAGTTACACCTAGCTTAACAAATATCACGAAGAGGTCGCCAATGAAAGGTCCGAAAGCTCGTTCAACACCATTTAACAAGGAAACTCCTGCAATAAATACTTGGCACAAATTATCAACTATACACCAAGAAGAAAGCGAAGAAGAAACGGATTCAGAAATTGAAATGCAAGAAAAGACGCCACTATGTAACACTCCTAAAATATCACACAGCGTTACTACAGACCCAAGAAAAGAAACCACAGCGTATTCTGTATCAAGAAACCCAAGTGAAAGTAAGAAGAATATGACACAAGCTGAAGTGACGCATAAATCAGTAACACCAGCCCAACCATTTACCACAAATCCGCAAATACCACTAACGTTTGGTATTCCTTATAAAAATAAAAATATTAACTTTATCAATACCAGGGAAAGTTTGACATATTTAAAAGATAATATTGTACACTTCATCTCATCTAACCTAGAACTGTCAACTTTAAACAACAAATTATTATTAGATTTAAATATTATAAATAAAGAAGACTTATTAAAACATAATCCACAGATTGGGGAAGTAATTGTAACACCCAACAGAAAACGCTACATCTTTAGTTTAGTTATAACACGAACCGAAAACGACCAAGTTACACCGAATAATTTGAAAATATGCTTTCAGATCTTAGTATATAAATTACAAGAAAAAAATATTAGATCTTTCAGAATCTCCAGAAAGGGAGATCCCACTGATATCCTACCGAGAGGAGAACTGCTCAAGTTAATGTTGGATACCTTAAGCAGCATAAGCGTAACCGTAACACTTTGCCGCGGCGTATGTATAACGCCACCACCAGAACAAAGAAAAATCATACTAGAAGAATGTCACAATAGCCTGTTCGGAGGACATAGAGGCATCTTTAAAACATACCGTAGATTTCGAGAACGATATTACTGGGAAGGCATAAAAAGAGAAATAGAAGATTACGTCAGGAAATGTCCGATATGCCAGGAACAAAAATTAACTAGAGTAAAGACTAAAGAACCTATGGTTATCACTGACACGCCAACGGAAGTATTTGAAAAAATAGCTGTAGACACCGTGGGTCCATTCCCAATGACAACATCAGGAAATCTCCACGTCCTCACAATGCAGTGCCTACTTTCTAAATATTGCGTCGCAGTACCAGTGCCAAACATTAAAGCCATTACTATTGCTAATGCAATAGCAAAACACTTTATCGCACAGTATGGAGTACCTAAAATCATCCTAAGTGATAGAGGACGAAGTTTTAGAAATAAAATGCTAGAAGATCTGGCTAGTATCTTTGGCATAACTCTAGTAACCACAACAGCCTACTATCCTCAAAGTAATGGTTCTTTGGAGCGAAGTCACATGATGCTCAACGATTTCATTAGGAATAAAGCTAAGAATAAAACAGATTGGGATGAAGTGATTCCTTTCGCTATACATGAGTATAACACCTCGGTACACGCTGCTACCGGATTCACACCGTATGAAATCGTGTACGGTAAATTAGCCAGATCACCCACATGCCTGCCTGACGAGTTTAACCTAGAAACATATAACTCATACATAAAGGACTTAGTACACTGCTTAAATGATATCAAAGAAACCGCTAGAGATAACATAATCAAAGCCAAATATAAAAGTAAAAAGTACTATGATCGAGACATAAAAGAACAGCAGTTAGAAATAGGAATGCCGATTTATGTTTTAAAGGAACCCAGAAAAGGAAAATTAGATAGATACTATAATGGAGACTTCATCATCAAAGAAATGAATGATAACAATAAC
This sequence comes from Theocolax elegans, assembly GCA_026168455.1. Classification (NCBI taxonomy): domain Eukaryota; kingdom Metazoa; phylum Arthropoda; class Insecta; order Hymenoptera; family Cerocephalidae; genus Theocolax; species Theocolax elegans. The sequence continues at coordinate 45,825,559 of CM047428.1, read as the reverse complement.
GTATTAGTAGAATCCTCAAATGGCAAACAACTATTAAAACATAAGAATAAACTAAAAAGAAGATATTATTAAACACTCAATAAACCAATAAATTTCAGAGAAACCCTTTTAGTTTGTTACAGGAAAAAGAATTCAAGGTTAATATTTTCATGATGATCAACAATATCAGAGTAGTAACAGCAGTAATTCTGACCACTACATGGCAAATAGGAATTTTGGGAGATTCAACGAAATTAAAAATTACAAAATTAACCAACAATCCTGGACTTTATTACGAATACATAGGAGAATCTAGTTTAATTAGAAATCAATGGCGGATCTCTATATCTTTAGAATGTAAGGTCACGTCAAACGCCATCCAAATGAAAGAAAAACAACTAAAAGAAAGTTACCTGAAATGTCAGATACACCTAGGTAATGACTGTTCAAACTTAAAACCCATGGCAAAATTTACACAACAACTGCACAATTTACAACAGAATATTGACGATATTTTAAAATATTTCACAATGCCCGTATCAAACGTTCAAGGAAAATCCACCCGCACTATCTCAAAAAGAGGAGCGCCTCTAGAATTTGTAGGTTGGGTCAGCAAAACACTTTTTGGTACCATGGATGCCGATGACCAAGAGCAGATCAATAACGAATTAAATACACTTTATGAAAGACAAACGAACATATCATCCTTGATGGCACAACAAACTCACATAGTCAAATCAAATTTGGAAATCATACACAAAGAAATTCAGATGAGTGAGAATCGAACTGCAAAGATATTTTCTGAAGTCTCCAGGTTAAGTGATAAAATTAACACTTTATCCGCCCGAGAAAACTTAACCATTTTTCAAGAGTCTATAAGCATCTGGTAATAGAGTTCCAACAGTCATTACAAATTTGTAAAGATTCGTACCATGCTTAACGCTATTGAAGAAACTTCAAGAGGACACTTGCATCCACTATTAATAACCCACGATCAACTACAACATCTATTGTCAGATATAAATAGCTATCGAGCAGATCACGTTCTACCATGAGATAAACAGAAAATCACACCTGAAACTTTGTTTTCGATGTCAAAAACAAGCGTCACCACGCATAAAGGTCGACTTATTGTGACTCTCGTCTTCCCACTGGTGGATCATACGAAATTTTCAATATACAAACTACACCCAGTCCTGGTCCACAGCAAATTGTTTAATAACGTGACGGGTTACGCAAAAGTGAATCCTCGTCACGCTCTCTTATTCGTCATACATCATCTACAAAATTATTTTCTTACTGATGAAGCGTTTCTGTCCACTTGTGCTAAATATGTCAATAAGTATATGTGTCACCCACACATACCCATCTCAGAAAGGGATGATAACTCACCCTGTGAATATGCTCTATTCAACAATTCATCACACCAAGCATTACAAACTTGTGACATCATGCTAAAACGCACTAACCAATTATACTGGTTAAAATTAAAATCCACGGATGAATGGCTATACTCAACACCAAACCCTATACATCTTCGACTCATCTGTGATGACCATATCAATACAGATATCACATTAAATGAAACAGGCATATTAACAATAAATGGCAGATGTACCGCCTACACCACAAAAACAATATTATATGGCGTGAACACTATCAACATAAACGAAACATTTCTCTACGATCCGAAAATTTCCTTCAACCTGACACAGATAATATTCGATATAAAACCGAAAATTACAATCAACTCTGAAAAAACTTACGATCACGAAGACATATCAACTACCCTCAACAACTGGGCTGAATCAACGGATGAAGTAACCTTATCACAATTGGAAAATCAGTTCCTAGAAGTTTCACGGCAACGAAAGTTACAACGTCGTACTAATACATACATCGCATCAGGTTTATTGCTTAATTTACTGATAATATTTGCATTTTATTTCCTATATACACGTTGTTGTAAATCGTGTATTTGCAAATTACCTTCTTTAATCAAACATAAAAATAAGAAGCCATCTATTGAAACCCGTAACGAGGAAAATCTCACTCAAAATTCACCATTAACTCAGGAACAGCGACAATACTTACCTATTCCCACTAACCAACCTACTCCTAATTCCGCTTCAACGCAGTCACCCTGTCAAGAAATAGAATTATATAACCTTGTAAGTAACCAACGGAATCAATACCAAGACACAGCCTCATTAAGCATATCTCCCTTAAATCAATCACAATTATCCCTAGTGTCACCCCTCCGATGGCCTAACCGTCCCTTAGAAATGACATAACTAATAAATTATTTATTTATAATTCAAATATTAATATCTATTAAAACTACAAAATAAACAAGAATTAATTGTTAATTGAATGAACCCACATTTATTAAATTTCACTACAATCAAATCTTACAAGACTAATGAAAATAAACATAGTATGATTAACTTACATAAAATTTTTTTTTTTTTTTTTTTTTTTTTTACATTTCACTGAACTAAGAATCCTTTACTTTTGCACATTTCACAAAAATAAGTCCCTTCCCCTATACATGATAAGCACACTCTACCCATTCTACACCGCGCACAAGCTTTCCATACCCCACCGTCATCACAAACTTCCAAATTACATTTCGTACAGCAAGGCGAACCAAATCCTGAAGTATGTAGCTGAGGCCTCCTTAAACCTAATGACACTGCCCTCTTCATCGTCTCGTCCGAATTACAATCGGCATTACCACCCAGTGACACTTTCTTGTTAAGAGAAACCCGTCTATCCAATTTCTCCTTTTCTCTATACTTCTTTTGCCTTAACCGGGCTAACTCTTTTCGCTTCCTTTTTTTCTCTTCGTCTATTATTGAATCATTTTCCACTACTTGCTGTTCTTTCTCTTTGGGCCTCTTCTTACCCTTTTCTTTACTACCAGTCCTTTTCTGTCCTTTATCCAAATTTTGAAATCCTTCTTCTCCTAATTTCTCTATTTTAACTATAGGCTGAAATTTCCCTTCATTAACAACTGCTATACTATCATCTTTGATACACAGAATCTTATCAACTATTTCCTTTCGTCGCTGTACAGTTGCTAATAAACCCGCCGTATAAGAAGGAATCGCTTGTTTGGTGTTAACTTCCTTCGATTCTATACTCCACTCATTAACATTACTCTCTATCGATATTTCTTCGTTGTCAATAACACTCTCTATTTTCGGGCAACCCATAATAATATCCTGAGAAATCTCAATATCATCCCCATCATCATCCAAAACTATAACAGGAATCATTTTCTTCCCAGATTCTCTAGTGGATTGTTCGTCCGAAGAATATAATAAATTACACCGGTTTAAATTCACTTGTGTCCCAGCATCACGGTATATCACCTCCTTATCCATCAAATTGACTTGAGTTTCCGCATCTCCAGTTAACACAGTATCATAATTAAAATCCACCTGCGTCTCAGCATCTTTAAATGTACTGAGCGAACTCCCTTCACACCCTCTTAACAATCTTCGACAACAATTTCTCTCACCTCCAAAAGTGCCCTAAATAAAAATAACTCAGTTAAAACCATTATATGTATATGTGTATATGCGTGTATGTGTATATGTATGTATGTATACAGAGAGAAATAAAGTAGTAAATTCAGCAATGTTGATTTGCTACTTAGTCGTAACGATTATTTTGATATTCTTAGCGAAAAATTTGATTCCGCTTATTACACGGTGAACTGCAGCATAATCTTATAATTATGTTAGCAGTGAACGTATCGCTAAAAGAAAATATTTTTATTCAAACAAAATTTTTTTTTGTTCATGTAACATAATTAATTGTTATTGTTACAACAATTTACTGCGAATTGTAAACTTAGCAACAATTTATCAGTTTTATGTATTGTGACGCTGCACTGGGGATCAGGGTGCAGGTCAATTAGGGTCAACAATTAATATAAATAAAATAAGTATTTATTGCACTGTATAGATATTAGAGGGGTGGGCGCCAGCCGCGTTAACTCGCGACGAATTTCGATAACACGCGGGTTATCGGTAAATACCTGGAGCCGTGCTCCACTGCTCGTATCCGGTTCGCTGTAGGGGAGGGGAAGGGGAAGGATGGGACGGACGGGATGCTCGCACGTACCTAACGCGGTACACGGCGGTACCGGCAGCAGAGATATATTTAATTCTCACCAACCTTACTAAGTCTCTGGAACACCGGGTTGGTACGCTGTTGCTCGCTTTATCTCTCTCTCTCTTTCTCACACAATCGCTATTGCCTTGACTTCGAGGCACCGGACACGATATCGGGCTACCGCTGGTTGTAACACAGATAAATCTTCTCCCAAAATCAAATCCAGGTCATCACCGTTGTGAGACATTTTGATTAATTTTAGCAGCTTATTTGTATTAAATAATTAAATAATTATTTTATTTATAGCTCTTTTTAGCTCGATTGCCGTGAAATATCTTAGCTCTTGTTTAATTATCTTCACTTAAATTAAACATGCCAAGCAAAAGTCCAAAAAAAAAAAATAAAATACCAATGAAAGCAAGAAAAAATAATTTTCACGCTAAGCTAATTAAATTAAATTCACTTTCACTAAGCAATCCACAACAGCAAAAAAAAAAAAATAAACAAGCTTGCTTTATTATCGGCTGGGCAGTATAGCAAATAAATACAGCGGAAAATATGTATATATATATATGGGTTCAATTATTATTTTGTGTCTTATACAGCTTATTATTCTGGGGAATTGATATATATAGCTTTTACTACACACCAAAATTTTCCTTCAATATTTAATATTAATAATATTACAATCAATCAGTATTGGGGTAAATGTGCAAGGGACGTGCAAATTATGCTTATATAAATAATATATACACTGGGTTAGGCAGGCAGCAAATAACAATAAACAAAAATTATGCAATATTATTTTTGTAACTATTATTATGGGGAGCAATGAGGGAGAAATTAAATTTTTGTTGCAATGGTATAGCAGGTCAAGCAAATTTAATTATTATTATTTATTCAGCTAACAATAAATAACCAGCAAAATGTGTGATTTAATTCACTAAGCATTAATTGTATATAAACAAGCAGAAAAACCAATTTAATCAAACGTGATAATAGCAAGCACAATATTAAATATCATTAATATATTATATATATAGCCAATGAAAATTAATATGCTTAAGAAAATATATTAATAATGCTCAAAGCAGCTTAAATTATTATTATACTATCAAATGTAATTTTAAAAGAAAATTAATAAAATATTATTTCCTTATTGAAGCACTTACAAAAAAAAATCATGAATACTCGGTTAATATAGCTGTATGGGTTAAGAGGAGAGGGAAAATGAATTATCTATATTTTTATAAACCAGCGTACCCTATAAAACAACTATACATAACCAAATGTTTAAAACAGTGCAAATAATATTTTAAAAAGAAAAAACAAATTTATATTTTCCGTGCACGTGCTCGATTTATAATTATCAAAATGGCCGTCAAAATGGCCGACCGGCTTCTTCCGGTGTATGTGCGAGCTTTGCTTACAGGAATGGAAGGGCAATATGGCCGCCTTTTTGCGTCGCGCTTCGACGCTTACAATAGCTATTTCCGCTCTTAACTTATAGAGAGAACAACAATAAAGACAATGATGCTGTACGCCACTTTAATTATTAAATTAATTAGATCCCTTAAGACAAGCCACGTTGGGCGCCAATGTGACGCTGCACTGGGGATCAGGGTGCAGGTCAATTAGGGTCAACAATTAATATAAATAAAATAAGTATTTATTACACTGTATAGATATTAGAGGGGTGGGCGCCAGCCGCGTTAACTCGCGACGAATTTCGATAACACGCGGGTTATCGGTAAATACCTGGAGCCGTGCTCCACTGCTCGTATCCGGTTCGCTGTAGGGGAGGGGAAGGGGAAGGATGGGACGGACGGGATGCTCGCACGCACCTAACGCGGTACACGGCGGCACCGGCAGCAGAGATATATTTAATTCTCACCAACCTTACTAAGTCTCTGGAACACCGGGTTGGTACGCTGTTGCTCGCTTTATCTCTCTCTCTTTCTCACACAATCGCTATCGCCTTGTCTTCGAGGCACCGGACACGAAATCGGGCTAGTCGTGAGGTAGTCCGTTCAGGACGGCGGACCGTAGAGCTCTCACTCTCGGCGTGCTCGAGAGCCCCGTGTTCGTACCGCGCGCCTGCGCAGTACGTACTCGTGCGCGGCACCTCGATCTCGCGTCGTGCGAGCGTGTCGAGTGCCGCAGTGTTCAGGCTGTATCGGTACAAGTCAGATGGATGGCGTTTGTTGACCTGGTGCAGTTTACCTCTCGGCGATGCTGTAGGACTTCCTCCTGGGTAATTATTACGTCGTTCCGTCTGGCTTATCTCAACTAATTGATACGGCGTGAGTTTCAGGTACGAAGCTCACCCGCCGCTGCATTGCTGCCCGACGCCGCCCCGATCATCTCTCCACGACGACGACGTACCAGAACGACCGGTCCCATGTCTTCAACTACTCCAGGTAATTCCTTCAGTGTTGGGGTCACGCTAGTGTGCGTGTTCAGGTGTTTAGTATTTTACAAGGTCTGCTGTACACGTTGTTTGTGTACAGCAACCTAACCTCTTTGTCCTATACTTCCCTTGTACAGCTGTAGTGATTATATACAGCTGTACACGTATTCCCTTGTCTTTGTCTTCTGCCGATTGCTGTTGATCCTCTTCTTTGCTCCTTACCCTCTTAATGCGTATTTGCTCTTATTAAGTGTAATGTTTACAGCTGTATCTTGCTTGGCGTTGGCGGTTCTTCTTTTTCCTGCCTGGTTACTATCTCATCGCCCTGACTGCTGCACTGTAGAGCTGAGGAGTGTCCTCTAGGCTCATTCATCGACAGCCTCCTTTGATCCATTTATGCTGCTGAGTTAGATCCGGAGGAGCCTTCCTGATTTCTATGCTCGCCCAGGACTTCCTCGCCAGGATCACCTGGTGCTTCGGCTGCATGTGTGTGTTGCGCTTGGGGTGGGGTTATTTGACTGTGAGGGTAGGTAGGAGGTAGCTGATGTGCGGGTAGGTAGCTAGGGAAGAGTATATGGGTAGGTAGGTGTAGCTAGGGACTCGTGTAGCTTGTACGGGTAGGTAGGTGTTTAGGGGTTTCTCAGCTCGCCTTTGACATGTGCAAAGCACATTGTCACAGTATATATTATCAGTTTTAAGTAACATTTATTTTGAAAAAAATCTTTTGTCAACTACTACATTTTGAATTGTTGCATTTAATTTGTTTTCAAAATTAGAGTATAAATTTTATTATAAAACTAGCTATACAGTAACCACTAAATTCATTACTATAACAACTATTTTCGTTAATTCAACCATTATTTTTTTTTGTCCGTGCATGTGTATGTGTGCGTATGTATGTGTGTATATTTAAACACCAGTATCGGTACTTATGGTGACACTACGTGTTATCTTGGTGTTTTGAGGTTATAAAACATATGTAACGACTCAGATATAAGGGGGAGAATATTAATTGATAGAATAATGCATAAAAAACCAATAACCCAAATATCCAATAACCCAAATATCCAATAACCCAAATACCTAAATACCCCTCACGGGTAAAAAAGCACATTTTGACCTTATAATATTAATGAAGGATTGAAGTTATAACGTCAAAGCGGGGCTCACAAAGATAATTTTCCGATTTTTTGTGTGTCGGCGTAAGTACGGATACATGGTTGAATTTTCGGTGGAATTATGCTGACGTCGGCATAATTACCCCAAAGTAAGCACAATTCACATTTCCCGTAAGAATTTGTCGGCATAAGTACCGATTGATCAATTTATGCGTATATATATATATATATATATATATATATATATATATATATATATATATATATATATATATATATGTATATTTACCAAGTAGCGGCAAAAATCCCTCTGTAATTCACGAAATTCACTTAAAGTATCTCGACGATGTTCACGGAACTCCTCGCGTAATACCGTATTAAAATCACGAAACCGATGTGAAATTAATTCTTCTATTAATTTCAAAATATTATAAATATCGTCGTGCGACATTATTACTAACACCCGAGAACCGTGATACTAAGCGCGAATACAATTTCGTACTAATGCAATAGCCACAACCGCTTGCCCACCAAACTCCGAACGGTGCCGAAAATCATAGATCATCAGAAATTCCTTTCTTCTACACTTCTTCATGTTCACTTTTAAAATACGAAACCAAACTTAGTTAAAACATGTAAATTAATAATTCAATATAAATTCACAATCAAATTTAGTAAAAATATTTAGAACCTTTTACATTTCACATAGATTTTTTAAATTTATCATTAATTTTCCTATTTTCAGAAAAATCAATAAATGCTAAAAATTGCTTAAAAACTTAAAATTTTAATAAAATAACTAATAGATGAGTTAGTTTACATATTATAAATGTATTAATAGTCATTTGTTTAAATTAATAAATTAATCTTATATAAATTATCGTTACAAGATAACACTAATTCCCGTGTTATAGTATATCTATATATATATGTCATTATTAATTATTATTTAAACATGAAAATTATACTAATTTGATCGAACAAACAATCAAATTTAGTAAAAATATTTAGAACCTTTTACACTTCACATAGATTTGAATAGAATTTATCATTAATTTTCCTATTTTCAGAAAAAATATTTAGAACCTTTTACACTTCACATAGATTTGAATAAATTTATCATTAATTTTCCTATTTTTCAGAAAAATCAATAAATGCTAAAAATTGCTTAAAAACTTAAAATTTTAATAAAATAACGAATAGATGAGTTAGTTTAAATTATTATAAATGTTATTTAATAGTCATTTGTTTAAATTAATAAATTAATCTTATATAAATTATCGTTACAAGATAACACTAATTCCCGTGTTATAGTATATCTATATATATATGTCATTATTAATTATTATTTAAACATGAAAATTATACTAATTTGATCGAACAAACAATCAAATTTAGTAAAAATATTTAGAACCTTTTACATTTCACATAGATTTTATTAAATTTATCATTAATTTTCCTATTTTCAGAAAAATCAATAAATGCTAAAAATTGCTTAAAAACTTAAAATTTTAATAAAATAACTAATAGATGAGTTAGTCTAAATTATTATAAATGTTATTTATTAGTCATTTTTTTAAATTAATAAATTAATCCTATATAAATTATCGTTACAAGATAACACGAATTCCCGTGTTATAGTATATCTATATATATATATGTCATTATTAAATTATTATTTAAACATGAAAATTATCCTAATTTGATCGAACAAACAATCAAATTTAGTAAAAATATTTTGAACCTTTTACATTTCACATAGATTTTATTAAATTTATAAAATTATCTGACTCAATAGTTATTTATTTAAATGAACAATCGTATTATATTTGAACTAGTGCTACATACTTGTTACAACAATGCAAATATTATCAGTAATAGTTGAGCCACTAGAACTGTATTATTAGTAACAATTTACTATATGTATATTTCATAATTATTAATAACATTAATCGCATATTCCGAACCTATGTACAAAATTTTCGCAATAGATCATTACGGTCATGCGTATCTTAAAACCTCTGTTGCCAAAATTTTATAATAAAACTTATAATTTGTAACATTTCACCGTTACGCGAAGCGTTACTTAAACGACTAAGTCACAACTTTGAACGATAGAGACAAACATCACAAAGCGTGACATTACGACACCGGTTACCCACTCTTCTGTCGAGGACGACAGAATTAACAAAGGGGGGAGATGTGACGTCCCACATAGACGTCTACATTATTACAAATATTCATTTTTAATAATTTTGATTTTATTCTGATATATATATATGCACTCATAAAAATTAACCCATAAAGCCTTTAAATAAATTTACAAATTTTGCTCAATCAGTCGTTACACGCAGTGATGTCGGTCGCTGACCTGCGAACATGTCGATTTGACAATTATTAACTACTTCCACCTACGCCGAATCTGAATCGCGTTCATCGCTGATTGGCCCGCGACTCTCATATGGTTCTAGAACATTCGCGAGTCCATCTTTCTTTCTAGTCTTTATAAACCCGCGAACTCACCATCTAACGCCTTTAGTCTTCAGTCTTGTTCTTGAATCTCGTGAGACTCGTGGTAACAGTGAGCGAAGTACCCGTCGTTTTAGATTCCGGCGTAAGTATATTGTGAAATTCATATACAGAATTCAAAAGTATATAAAAGCTTAAAATATAAGGGATCGTCCCCATGCTTGCCCTTTTAAGCTAATCGCGATATAAGATATATAGATAATTTGGAGGCTACTTCAATTTAGAGATTCACCAAGGTTTCTAAACGAGTAGTTAGATTTGTATAAATTCATTCGCGAAATATTTTTCTAACAGATTCACCAAAGTCTCTAGAAAAATATATAAAATTTAGAATTGTGTTTAGAGAAAATAAAACTCGAATTTGGCCACGAAGACTACTCGTGTAGTTTTAATCTTATGTTAAAATAAAAAGATTAAATAAATAATCAAATCAATATCTTCATCAAGAAGTATTAACGCCGGATAACGTGACACATCATCTACACGTAAGTACAGAATCGTAGACTTCATAAAGTTACGCCTATTAGACCGTCACACGTGACGTTTGCAAATTTACTTAACAACTTTGAGTAACGTTACATAAAACGTCAGGAGAACCTAGTTATATGTTGTGTGACCAGCGTGGCGTCACGCGTAACTACAACATCATCTACCACCTGTGACAAACGTTACGTGACGCGTAATATAGAAGAGTTAAGTAACGCTTGATATAGAAACGTTACGTGACGCGTGATATAGAAACGTTACGTGACGCGTGATATAGAAACGTTACGTGACGCATGGTATAGAAACGTTACGTGACGCGTGGTATAGAAACGTTACGTGACGCGTAATAATCGTGACTTATAAGAACTAAGAGGCTCCGGAGCTGACAGTAGTTTCACATTAAAACAAAAATAATTTAATGTTAAGATGAACTACTCGCGCCTGACACCGTCTTGATAAGCCGGGTCTTAACACGTTTGTATTTGATGCGTGCATACGGGGTTCCAACCCAGGTTAGGAAATATGTAAAAAAATTTTCTGCGATAAATATGTGTAAAAAAATAATGTGTATTAATACTTAATAAATATAAATCAATAGCACGGCTCTTGGCATTACAAATAATTATGTTAAAAAATTCAATTACTTGAAATATTTTAACAATATTTTGTAAATATTACATGTAATATTTCTGTTATATTTTCCAAAAATATTACTGTAATATTTCACTAGACCTATTGAAGTAAGTATTTAAAATATTTCATCAATATTTCAGAATTATTTCTTAAAAATTTCATTAAAATATATTCTTGAAACATTAAGGTAATATTTCAGGTGGTCCTATGCAAGTGTGTGTTTGAAACATTTCATCAATTTTTCATAAATATTTCTTAAAATATTACACTGAAATATTATAGTAATATTAATGTAATATTTTATGGAATATTACAAAGTAAGAAATTTGCGGACATAACAATATTTCAGTAATCTTTCATTCTAATATTATTGTAATATTCCGAATCTTAATATGAAATATTTCCGTAATATTGACGTAATATTCTGTGCTGTGTGGGTGCCGCTTCATTAAGAGAATGCAATACTTCATTCATAACAATTAAATATTACACTGATTTGATTAAATTTTACATTATGTGATGGTGTCATCATATATAGGGGGTACCTGAAAATAAATAAGGAATATTAATATGGTGTTATTTAGCTATGGAAATTAATGAGATGTTATACTTAGCTGGTTCGGTGGTTAGCCAGAAGCGTAGGGTCAGGACGTTGATGGTGTGGTCTTGGAAGTGTTAAGGTTGTCCGCTCCGGGGTTCTCATCTGCAGGAAGATGAGGTTTCTGTGGTGAACACCTGCTCCTGGAGGACTGCATCTGTAAAGGGAAAAATATTTTAATATGTTGAATAGATATGTATATTAGTGAGGGTACAAATATTGGGTGAGTACGTGTCAATAGATAACGATACATCTATTGACACATATTTATGGGTTAATATCATGATTGCTAGGTAAATTACTTTAGTAAATAGTGGCTTGTTCATTCATTGAAGGAATGAACAAACCGTTGTTGTTTTAATAGAATTAGTTAAATGAATTGGAATAATTAAGGTTAATATTGATGTTATTTATTAAATATAGGGGAACATAGACATTGGAAAGCCGTAAAGAAGTGATTTGGTAAAAGGTTACTTTAAGACTTACCTATTACAGGAGTTTTGCATCATTGTTTATTGCAAATATGCAATAAACAATGATGTAAATATTACCATGATCGCTGTGTGTATTGCCTCGTGGAGCGTTGGTGGGAAGAACTCGTTGTCGTCCTCGCGCACGGCGTATACACGCGAGTATACGTACGCGCACACACTTTACACACGCGCACAACCCCCGCGGAACGGTTATCGTCGTCCCCGCCGGTGGGGATCGCGCGCACGCGGTGAACCGGTCGCGAAGCACGTTGTTTACGTGCCGGTTCGAGCTCAGTTGCGTCCATCTTGAATCGATCGAGATTCAAGCGCGCGCATAGTAACTAGGCGGTCCGCGCTTTTATCGACGTAGGGATATATGTATCGATACGTAGGGAGTTTCAGAACACGTGTAGTGGGGATCGTTCGGGTATATATATATTATACGTATATAATATATAGAAACAAATAAGAGATTCAAATCTCGCGCTAATAAGATTTTAGTAATATATTACTAAATGTTTTATAGTAAGGACGATGTGTCGTGTATGGAATTACTGTATAAAATAGTATTATGACAGTAATTCCGTAATACACGTATATTTACTGTAATAGTTGGGACAATGATAACTTATGTAAATGAGTTGTCAACTTTGATGTTAGTAAGGACTATACGGTAGCGGGGGGGCATCTGTGACATGTAATTACATGGAGATAAGTCGAATAATGACTTATCTCCCGCAGGTGACACGAGAGAGATAAGGAACTGGGACAACAAGTGAGAAAAGGAGAGAGTATTTAAATTTTCGGTTACGGAGGGTAGTTTCCGGAAAGGGAGTATTCTAGTATCGTGAGTTGGAGAGTAAAGTCAAGTTTTCGAGAGCAGAGTTATTTCGAGTGAGAGAGAGATATTGGGAAAAAGAGATTCGTAGCCATTTTTGTAGCGGAACCACAATTTTGATTGTTTTATCCAAGAACTTGGAGATACTTGGAGTAATTGTTAGTAGGAAAATAACGGAGAATTGGAGCGAAATTCCAAACAACCAAATATTTAGTTTATTTAACAATTATACTCCGAGAATTGGTAAGCAATTTAATTATTATAGTGGCGTCCGTATTTTATAATCTATTGTTGGTCAAACGTGGTTGTTTCGGGAGTGATTACTTTTCTATCGTTGGGTTCGTTGGGTTTTATTTGTTAATTACGTCGCGTTACGTTGGGTTTTTTCGCGCGTTATTAATAAATATTAAGTTTCACGAATCTCTCTCGTGGTAGTGGTGACAGTGGATTCCGCAAGGAATCCGCTTATTAATTTTCTGTGCGGGAAAACAAGTGTATTTACGCCAACTAAAAATTATTATAGAGTACAGTGGAAACCGGTCCACTGTAAATTCGACGGGATCTCCTCTGAGAGAGTCGGCCGTGCAGGGTTTATTTTATTTGTTAATATTTTCGGCGTTTCCACCGGGAAACGGTTAATTAACTTAACCAAAAATTTGGTAACGTCGCAATTATTATAAATAAATATTTAATTGAGAAATATTATTGTGATGAATGAAATGAATTAAATTGAATTAATATACTTATATTGTTTGTTTAATATATCTTATATTGAATTAAGAATGTATTTGGTTGAAACAAATAAGGCTTATTCTTATATTATTATTATAAGGAAAATCGAAATTTTTTGAATAGTAGTGTCCGTTTGACCAACGTTAGTGAGGACTTTTGTGTGTGATCATTTATTTATTTATTTGATAAATATATGTTATTTTCCCTATTTTTATTGTGACGACAAGCGCTTTTTGTGGGCTGCTGTCAATTTTTGTTGCTTTGAATCAGGATTGTAAAGACAATCCTCAATCATTGCGGCAGTTATATTTAGTGTGTGTTGTGGTTTCACTCGTGCCGAGTTTATCCCCAATTATATAAATTATTATTTTATTATTTTATTTATTTTATTTATTATTTTGTGCGTGTGTTTATTATTTATTTCAGTGGGGATTATAGTAATTTATTTTTCTTTTGGGTGGTGTAGTAGTTTTATCTGGAATTCGGGTCGATTTTGGGATTCGCGTTTTCAGGTTTGGACAGAGTATTTAGTAGCGGAGAAACCTAAGGGAATTTATTTATTTATTCATTTTTATTCTTTCCAAGCATCCATATTGGCAAAGGGCCAAAGTGAGCAACCGGAGGTGATAACGTTCTGGATATATATTTTCCCTTATTTTGTTTTTTTTTTTCCTTTTGTAGGAAGATTCGTCGAAGGTAATCTCCAGAATAATATAATATTAATATTTTATTTTTATTTATTATTTATTATATTCCCTTTATTTGGCACGAGTGAAATTCGGGTCCCTTTACGTCCGACACGTGTACACGGTTCGCGTTACAGCTTTAGCATTTTTTGTATTATATTTTCCCAAACTAGCTTTGCTGAGGTTTCTTATTTAGTAGGGTTTATTTTAATTTTTGTTTCTTTTAACAATTTTTCGCGATGAACTCGTACAAAGAAGCCATGAAGAGGTTATTAGGGAAAAATCGGGAAATGCAGAAAATGAACATCACGATTAATGCGATGTCTCAGAAAGCGGTAACGGATGAATTAAAATCGAGGGGACTTAGCGTAGTTGGGACGTTGGGTATATTAAAGGAGCGATTATTGAGAGCTGATATGAAGAAATTGGCACCAGAAGCAGGAATTCCCTGGTTTGCGGAAGACGAGGAGAGTCCTCGTGAGTCACAGGATAATAATCCTGAGCCAAGTGCAATCCAGTCCATCACGGAGGCTTCTGATGAAGGTTCGGCGACTGATACGAGCAAGAGAGTAGGTAGACCCAAGAGAGTGACGAACAAGTCAAAGGTGTCCGAAAAATCTGTCAGAGATATGAAGTCAACGAAGACCAGTGTTACTCCACCAAGGGATTCTCGAGCGATGATGTCCGTGGTCGGGGAATCATCCAATCCGTCGAGTCAGCCGATCCCATCTGTGTCTGGTGAATTTGTTCGGCCACGAGATCCGACTTCAGTGCAGAGTGAAGATGAAGACTTGGCCAGGATGAAACATTTGATTACGGATGTCGTTCGAGAGATCCTTGGGGAACAGCTAAAGATCTCATTATCAGCGATCATAGATCAAAAGTTAGCTAAGTTAAATGTAGCACAAAAGTCGGGACCGTCGGGCGAAGATACGAGTAGGGATGTTAGAGAAAATAGGGAGCGTAGGGTAGTATGTGATGAGAACGAACAAGAAGTTCGTAATTATCATGAAATGCGCGACTCGTTGTTAGAACAGTCGCGTAAGCGAAGAGAATCAATGATCACAATTCGGAAATTGGGAGATCAGGGTAAGTTGTGGACAGAAATTACGGATTCACAAAACGAGACTCCTCAGAACCAAACATTGTTACAACCCGTCCAATTAGGGTTTAGCAATGGAAATCGGCCAAAGAAGAGCGGAGGGAAGACGAATGGAGTTTCAGATACCGATTGCAGTTCGGAGGAGGAATTGTGTAAATCCAGGAGGAAATCTAGAAAAAAGACCAGAAAGGCTGCAGTAGAGCGTGTAGGGAGAAGGGACGAAGATTCCGATTCCGGTGCGCGAGAATCGGATGGTTCCGCTGTTCGTAGGGTCACCAGGAACCGCGTTGGCCGTAGGGAGGCGGTTGACACACGCAGAAGTACTGAGTGTGTCAAACTACTCCAAGGCTGGCGGATTCAGTTCTCTGGTGAAGGCAAGGAGGGACCGGAAGAATATCTTGCGCAACTGGAGGATTGCTTCGAGAGTACGGCGTACACGGATCGCGAATTTTTGAGTGCGATTCCTTGTACGATGTCCAAGATGGCTGTGCGTTGGTACCGGTCAGTGAAGGACCAGATTAATTCTTGGAAGGAATTTAAGAAAGCGTTTAGACATCGCTTCCTAGGAATCCTGGATCGTGAGGACATCTTGATGGAGTTGAGACGCCGTACTCAAGCCAAAGGTGAAGGGATTGCGGAGTATCTCTCCTGCATCCGTTTGATAGTAGGGCATTTACGGAGACCACTGCCAGATTATCAACTGGTTCCGATGATTTTCCGCAATTTATTGCCGGAATATCGGAGGGCCATGGAAGATGAATATCTGGACACGTTAGACGACATTGAGAAGTGGGGACGTAAATTCGAGAGAAGGAAGGAGTTGGACAGTCGCTATGTTCCGCCACCGCCAAAGGAGAAGATGTGGATTCCAGAGGCGGCTTTTAAAGGGGCCACTTCGAAGGGCAAGGTGGCAAAGGCGGAAATTAAGAGTCCGGAGGTTAACGTGGATAAGAAACACAACCAGAAAATGATGAAATCGTCCTCTGGATCGGATAAAGATCAGAGGATGGTTCAAAAGAAGACGAGTAGTGAGATTAAACCATCTTCTGCGGCGATAGCGAAAACCGAGAAGAAGGTGGGAAAAATGGTAGATAGTCGAGTGACTTATGCCAGTGTAGCGGCTACTCCTCCGTCTCCGAGCAGAGTTAAGCCTTTTCGAGTTACTGATCGTAGGGACAATATTAGGCCGAGTACAAACAACCGTAGTAGGGAATTTCATGGTCCCTGTTTTAATTGTCAGAGAGTTGGACATCGGAGTGCGGAATGCCCGGATAGGAAATGTTTTCGGTGCCGGGAAACGGGCCATCATATAAAGGATTGCCCGTTGATGAAGGTGCCGGACATTCACTGTCAAGTCTGCGACAAGGTGGGTGCCACATTTAAAAATTGTCCGAATTGTAAAGAATTCCGGAATTTTTTGGGAAACGGGCAAGCGAGAGCACAGACAGGTCCTCTGACTCTCGACAAACATTAAAACGGACCGATATAGATAAAGTTATTAGGGACGTGTCTGATCGTAGTGCGGAGGGTAACAAACGAAAGCATGTTAGTACGGAGGGTGATAGAGAAACTCAGGTTAGTACGGAGGGAGTGCTCCCTGAGGTAGTGAGATTAGATCGCGATTCGGATTCATCTATTCCTAATCCTAATAGTGAGGTAAACGTAGGGAAGTCAGAATCGATGGTGCGAGTTTCAGAGAAGGTTAGGCCAACTGGGAAATCAATTGATGGTGGCGGGACTCAGGTTAACGAGGAAAGATTTAGTAATCGGGAAGAGAATTTAGATTATTCAAGATTAAATATAATTAATCAGGGGGTTGACATTCTATTGGGGTTAGAATCAACGGAATCTAATGTTACGAATTCGGAAATCTTTTCTCGTAACAAAGAGACACCAGATCCATCAATTGAGGAGGGAACTAGACAGGGAATCTCCATGATCAATGCAGATAATCGTAAATTTCTTAACGTCGAATTAGGAGGAATTACGTATAGGGCTTTGGTCGATTCCGGGTCTACGTTGTCTTTAGTTGGGTCTAAAATTGCGCAGCGGTACAAGAGTAGAATTAGAACTAATAATTCGGTACTTAGAAATTTTAGTGGTGGTACAATTAGTGCGGTGGGGACAATCGACATCATGTTAGAAGTTGACGGTCAGGTGGGCCAAATCCATTGCAACGTAGTCAGTGATTTAGACACTGACATGTTACTTGGGATGGATTTTGGCAAGGCCTTTGATTTCGATGTTCGATTGGGACGGAATCAATGGAGAGTTAGTGAAGGGAAATGGAGAACATTCGACGATAATGCTGAAAGGCAGTCGTCGAATATCCATGGTGAGTGCTCTGGTATATCCGAATTGCAAGATAATCAGAGGGCTCGAGTACAAGAATTGGTGCAGAGGCTGATTCCTGAGTATAATCCGGAGAAGTTGGGAATGACTGATTGGACGGAGCATTCTATTGACGTGCAGAATGCCTCCCCAGTCAAGCATCGCACGAGGAGGATGTCTCCCAAGATGCTGGAGGTGGCTCAGGAGGAAGTTAAGAAGATGCTGAAGTTAGGTGTGATTGAGAGATCAGCCAGTGATTGGAGTAGTGCACCAGTTCTTGTCCGCAAATCCGATGGCTCCATTCGATTCTGTATTGACTATCGGGACCTGAATGCGGTAACCAAACGAGATGCATATCCTTTGCCTCAAATAGATTCGATCCTGGATAAGATACGAAGAGCGAAATTCATAAGTAAGATCGACTTAAAGCAGGCTTACTTCCAAGTTAAGATGGCGTCTGCTAGTCGGAGGTATACTGCGTTTTCCGTGCCGGGATCGGGTCTATGGCAATTTAGAAGGATGCCGTTTGGTCTTACCAATGCTCCAATGACCTTCCAACGGTTAATTGATGCAATATTTGGGCCTGAGTTTGAGCCATTCGTGTTTGGGTATCTTGATGATATTATAGTGGTGACTGAATCGTTCGAGGATCATTTGAAATACCTAGAACTAGTTCTTAAAAAGTTGTTAGATGCTGGATTGACTATGAATAGGGACAAATGTGAATTTTGTTGTAGTAGGGTTACATATTTAGGGTTTATCTTAGATAAGGATGGACTTAGGACAGATCCAGATAAGGTAGCTCCGGTGGTTAACCATCCAGTACCTACAACGATTAAGGAATTGCGAAGGTTCTTTGGTATGGTAGCGTGGTACTCGAGGTTCATTGAGGACGAGGCTAGAATAAAGATACCGTTAGTGAGGCTATTGCGTAAGGGACAGGAATGGACATGGGGAGAGGAGCAGCAAGCTGCTTTCAATGAATTGAAACAAGCCTTGACTGCCGCTCCTGTTCTTGCTAGACCTGATTTCGGCAGGCCTTTCAAGGTTCAGTGCGACGCTAGCAACTTTGCCTTGGGGGCTGTGCTGACACAGGATCAGGAGGACGGAGAACATCCCATCGTCTATATTAGTAGGGTCCTGACTGCTGCGGAGCGAAATTACACAACCACTGAAAAGGAGTGTTTGGCATTGCTCTGGGCAATCAAGAAGTTGAGGTCGTATCTAGAGGGTTATAAGTTTACGGCGATCACGGATCACAGTGCTCTTAGGTGGCTGAGGAATTTAAAAGAGCCGACGGGTAGACTTGCTCGTTGGGCCCTGGAGATGCAGCAATGGGACTTTGAGATAATTCATAGGAAAGGAGCCTTGAATCAAGTCCCAGATGCTCTCTCCAGGATGTACGAGTCTGAAGAAAATGTAGTAGCTGCCTTTAAAGAGATTGGAGATCCGTGGTAGCTCAACATGCTGAGCAATGTACAGCAGTTCCCTGATAGGTATCAGCAGTAGAAAGTGGAAGATGGAATGCTATATAGATTCCGGAACGAACCACTGTTAGACCCAGTGACCAATAGAGAAGAGTCCTGGAAACTAGTAGTTCCGGAGGAGCAACGTGATCGGGTCATGAGTGATGCCGATTGCGTTACCTCCGCAGGTCATTTAGGGGTCGAGAAGACATATGATAAGGTCGCTAGGGAGTATTTCTGGAGAGGAATGTGGTACGACATTCATAAATTTGTAGTAGGGTGTGAAACATGTCAAAAGTACAAAGTTTCTCCATCAGGGCCTCAGGGACTAATGAGTAGTAGGGTAGTAGAGAAACCGTGGGTTGTCGTTGTGGCGGATATGATGGAGTTTCCGGCCAGTAAAAATCAGTGCAAATACCTGCTGGTATTTCAAGATTTATTTACTCGCTGGATAGAGTTGAAACCATTGAGATCTGCTGATGGGAAAGCGGTAGCGAGAGCGTTCGAGGAGTTAGTTTTATTTCGGTGGGAAACTCCAGAATATTTGCTTACGGATAATGGTAAGGAGTTTGAGAATAAATATCTGAACGATATTTTAGTAGGATATGGGGTGAAACATATCACTACACCTCCTTACCATCCGCAAGCGAATCCTGTCGAACGTAGCAATCGCACGCTTAAAACGATGATTGCAACGTTTGTCGAAGCGGATGATCGGACTTGGGATCAACATCTCCATGAATTCCGACACGCTTTAAACACGGCAATTCAATCGTCGACACGGGTGTCACCAGCGTTTCTAAATTATGGGAGACACCCAAAACCAGTAAAGAGTTTACGTAGGGAGGTCGAGAAACCTCAACCAATTAGTAGGGTTGATGATTCTGTGTTGGCTGATAGGGTTCGTAGGTTAGATATAGTGAGGGACATAGTAGCTAAGAATTTACAGAAATCGAGAGAGAAACAAGCTAGGGTATATAACCAGGGTCGGAAGGATACCAGATTTTTAGTGGGGGATAAAGTGTTAGTTAGGACGCATTTCCAATCACATGGAGGAAATAGGTTCTCAGCAAAGCTCGCTCCCAAATTTGAAGGTCCTTTCACTATTGTAGAGGTTAAATCCCCTAATACGTATATATTGGACATGAGTTCGAAATCGAAGGGTCGTGTTAACAAAGTACATGTGTCGGATTTAAAGAGGTATATTCCCCCACGTGGTAGTAGGGAACGTAGGTTAATTCAAAATTCTTTTTTAGGAATGGCTGAATCAAGGAAACCAGGAAGCAGTGGGGACGCTCAGGAAGATTGCCAAAACCGGTCGGAGGGGTTGGGGGTCGGAGGGAGTACTGGGCGTTCCGAGTCTGCCTCCGGTGATTCGGTACCGGTCTCCTCGGTTTCTTCGGGAGTCCGGCCGTTACCCTGGTTCAACTGGGCGGATGACCGAGAGACTGAGGAGGAGTGGTTGGCGGAGGAGGAGCGCCGAGTGCGCCAACTGAGCCTCGATCCTCCAAAACCGGATCAGGTGCAGCCAGAAATGGTCTCCGAAGGGGCTGAGATGGAGGTGGAGCTGACACCACCTCCACCCTCAGCGACCACTAAATTAGCGTCGGTGGTATCAGAACCGCCAAATGTAGTTGGGTCCGTCGCTGCGGCGACGAGGTTAGAGGTGGATTTGTTGGACAATTCAGAATATGTGAGGGAGTTGGATGACTGGTTTTTAGAACATCCATCTCCCCCCCCCCGATGTTAAATTCTCAGATCCCTATGTGGAATGGAGTGACGGGCGGTGGGGTGTCCTCTCGGGACTTGGTGGAGGCGGGCCCATCAAATTTGCCGGATCTAGTCCAGGAGGAGGTGACGATCCGGGGACCGGAAAATAAGAAAAAGAAATCGAGAAAGACCAAAAAGTACAATCCCCGGCGCCAACTCCAAATGGACGATTACGGGCGGTAGAATTTAGTGGGGACAATCGGCCAGTTGGACGGGCTGGGAGGACTGGACCGGACGAAATCAATGGTTCGTCCCGTGCAGTCGTCGCGGCGGTCCAGTGGACCCCACAACCGCTTCCTGAGACCACGGTAGGGTCTCATACCCTCCCCGTGCGTCGGAGTGGAGCTATGTTTGGGGGTTTAGACCCCATTCCCACGAATCCTGAGGTGGACCCTCCCCATCGGGCATGTTTCAATTGCTGGCAGAGGGGTCACGGGCAACTGTGTTGTCCGAAGGCAGTGGAGTATGTGTGTTGCAGAAATTGTGGACGGAGGGGGGTCGATCTTTCCAATTGCCCACGATGTGCTAGGGTGCACCGGGAATATATCCGGATGAAGTATGGGCAGTTGGATAGGTCGGTTCCCAGCGTACCCCGCGTAGCGGGGGTAAGACTCCAGTCGACCGAGACAGGGTCGGACCAGCGTGACTCGAGAAGTGGAGGAGGTCCTATACGGACCCCGAGGGGTGTCGTTCGGCCGTCGAGGTCCGTGCCCGTAAGGGAAATTGCGGAGGAAGGTCCACCTACCTTGAATGCTACCCTTCGGTTGTTGGAGGGATTACGGGATGTTCCGGGGGACATAAGAGACATGGTTCTCAGGTCCGTTTTCGGCAAAACCAATTTGTAGGCTTAGGGGTGGTTAGGGTTTGGGGTTTGTGGGGTCATTAGGGTAGAGTTAGAGATATTAGTGGGGTGATTCGGTAGATGGGTAGATAGTAGGGCCTTCCTACCATATTATGGTAGGAATTTTCTGTGTCAGCGAAAAGAGAAGAGAGAAGAGGAAGCAATGTGAGTTTTCTTTTATTTTTTTTTATTTTATTTGATTATTCTATTGTTTTATTGTGTTTTTGTAGTATTGAATTCATTATATTGTATTTCCTTTTATTCGTGGTCCCTCGATATGAATCAGGTAATGAATAAGAGAGTGATAAGAGTAACTTAATTCTTACGGGGTAAGTTAAAGTTTAGGGGGGGGCAATGTGATGGTGTCATCATATATAGGGGGTACCTGAAAATAAATAAGGAATATTAATATGGTGTTATTTAGCTATGGAAATTAATGAGATGTTATACTTAGCTGGTTCGGTGGTTAGCCAGAAGCGTAGGGTCAGGACGTTGATGGTGTGGTCTTGGAAGTGTTAAGGTTGTCCGCTCCGGGGTTCTCATCTGCAGGAAGATGAGGTTTCTGTGGTGAACACCTGCTCCTGGAGGACTGCATCTGTAAAGGGAAAAATATTTTAATATGTTGAATAGATATGTATATTAGTGAGGGTACAAATATTGGGTGAGTACGTGTCAATAGATAACGATACATCTATTGACACATATTTATGGGTTAATATCATGATTGCTAGGTAAATTACTTTAGTAAATAGTGGCTTGTTCATTCATTGAAGGAATGAACAAACCGTTGTTGTTTTAATAGAATTAGTTAAATGAATTGGAATAATTAAGGTTAATATTGATGTTATTTATTAAATATAGGGGAACATAGACATTGGAAAGCCGTAAAGAAGTGATTTGGTAAAAGGTTACTTTAAGACTTACCTATTACAGGAGTTTTGCATCATTGTTTATTGCAAATATGCAATAAACAATGATGTAAACATTACCATGATCGCTGTGTGTATTGCCTCGTGGAGCGTTGGTGGGGAGAACTCGTTGTCGTCCTCGCGCACGGCGTATACACGCGAGTATACGTACAGCGCACACACTTTACACACGCGCACAACCCCCGCGGAACGGTTATCGTCGTCCCCGCCGGTGGGGATCGCGCGCACGCGGTGAACCGGTCGCGAAGCACGTTGTTTACGTGCCGGTTCGAGCTCAGTTGCGTCCATCTTGAATCGATCGAGATTCAAGCGCGCGCATAGTAACTAGGCGGTCCGCGCTTTTATCGACGTAGGGATATATGTATCGATACGTAGGGTGTTTCGGAACACGTGTAGTGGGGATCGTTCGGGTATATATATATTATACGTATATAATATATAGAAACAAATAAGAGATTCAAATCTCGCGCTAATAAGATTTTAGTAATATATTACTAAATGTTTTATAGTAAGGACGATGTGTCGTGTATGGAATTACTGTATAAAATAGTATTATGACAGTAATTCCGTAATACACGTATATTTACTGTAATAGTTGGGACAATGATAACTTATGTAAATGAGTTGTCAACTTTGATGTTAGTAAGGACTATACGGTAGCGGGGGGGCATCCTGTGACATGTAATTACATGGAGATAAGTCGAATAATGACTTATCTCCCGCAGGTGACACGAGAGAGATAAGGAACTGGGACAACAAGTGAGAAAAGGAGAGAGTATTTAAATTTTCGGTTACGGAGGGTAGTTTCCGGAAAGGGAGTATTCTAGTATCGTGAGTTGGAGAGTAAAGTCAAGTTTTCGAGAGCAGAGTTATTTCGAGTGAGAGAGAGATATTGGGAAAAAGAGATTCGTAGCCATTTTTGTAGCGGAACCACAATTTTGATTGTTTTATCCAAGAACTTGGAGATACTTGGAGTAATTGTTAGTAGGAAAATAACGGAGAATTGGAGCGAAATTCCATACAACCAAATATTTAGTTTATTTAACAATTATACTCCGAGAATTGGTAAGCAATTTAATTATTATAGTGGCGTCCGTATTTTATAATCTATTGTTGGTCAAACGTGGTTGTTTCGGGAGTGATTACTTTTCTATCGTTGGGTTCGTTGGGTTTTATTTGTTAATTACGTCGCGTTACGTTGGGTTTTTTCGCGCGTTATTAATAAATATTAAGTTTCACGAATCTCTCTCGTGGTAGTGGTGACAGTGGATTCCGCAAGGAATCCGCTTATTAATTTTCTGTGCGGGAAAACAAGTGTATTTACGCCAACTAAAAATTATTATAGAGTACAGTGGAAACCGGTCCACTGTAAATTCGACGGGATCTCCTCTGAGAGAGTCGGCCGTGCAGGGTTTATTTTATTTGTTAATATTTTCGGCGTTTCCACCGGGAAACGGTTAATTAACTTAACCAAAATTTGGTAACGTCGCAATTATTATAAATAAATATTTAATTGAGAAATATTATTGTGATGAATGAAATGAATTAAATTGAATTAATATACTTATATTGTTTGTTTAATATATCTTATATTGAATTAAGAATGTATTTGGTTGAAACAAATAAGGCTTATTCTTATATTATTATTATAAGGAAATCGAAATTTTTTGAATAGTAGTGTCCGTTTGACCAACGTTAGTGAGGACTTTTGTGTGTGATCATTTATTTATTTATTTGATAAATATATGTTATTTTCCCTATTTTTATTGTGACGACAAGCGCTTTTTGTGGGCTGCTGTCAATTTTTGTTGCTTTGAATCAGGATTGTAAAGACAATCCTCAATCATTGCGGCAGTTATATTTAGTGTGTGTTGTGGTTTCACTCGTGCCGAGTTTATCCCCAATTATATAAATTATTATTTTATTATTTTATTTATTTTATTTATTATTTTGTGCGTGTGTTTATTATTTATTTCAGTGGGGATTATAGTAATTTATTTTTCTTTTGGGTGGTGTAGTAGTTTTATCTGGAATTCGGGTCGATTTTGGGATTCGCGTTTTCAGGTTTGGACAGAGTATTTAGTAGCGGAGAAACCTAAGGGAATTTATTTATTTATTCATTTTTATTCTTTCCAAGCATCCATATTGGCAAAGGGCCAAAGTGAGCAACCGGAGGTGATAACGTTCTGGATATATATTTTCCCTTATTTTGTTTTTTTTTTTCCTTTTGTAGGAAGATTCGTCGAAGGTAATCTCCAGAATAATATAATATTAATATTTTATTTTTATTTATTATTTATTATATTCCCTTTATTTGGCACGAGTGAAATTCGGGTCCCTTTACGTCCGACACGTGTACACGGTTCGCGTTACAGCTTTAGCATTTTTTTGTATTATATTTTCCCAAACTAGCTTGCTGAGGTTTCTTATTTAGTAGGGTTTATTTTAATTTTTGTTTCTTTTAACAATTTTTCGCGATGAACTCGTACAAAGAAGCCATGAAGAGGTTATTAGGGAAAAATCGGGAAATGCAGAAAATGAACATCACGATTAATGCGATGTCTCAGAAAGCGGTAACGGATGAATTAAAATCGAGGGGACTTAGCGTAGTTGGGACGTTGGGTATATTAAAGGAGCGATTATTGAGAGCTGATATGAAGAAATTGGCACCAGAAGCAGGAATTCCCTGGTTTGCGGAAGACGAGGAGAGTCCTCGTGAGTCACAGGATAATAATCCTGAGCCAAGTGCAATCCAGTCCATCACGGAGGCTTCTGATGAAGGTTCGGCGACTGATACGAGCAAGAGAGTAGGTAGACCCAAGAGAGTGACGAACAAGTCAAAGGTGTCCGAAAAATCTGTCAGAGATATGAAGTCAACGAAGACCAGTGTTACTCCACCAAGGGATTCTCGAGCGATGATGTCCGTGGTCGGGGAATCATCCAATCCGTCGAGTCAGCCGATCCCATCTGTGTCTGGTGAATTTGTTCGGCCACGAGATCCGACTTCAGTGCAGAGTGAAGATGAAGACTTGGCCAGGATGAAACATTTGATTACGGATGTCGTTCGAGAGATCCTTGGGGAACAGCTAAAGATCTCATTATCAGCGATCATAGATCAAAAGTTAGCTAAGTTAAATGTAGCACAAAAGTCGGGACCGTCGGGCGAAGATACGAGTAGGGATGTTAGAGAAAATAGGGAGCGTAGGGTAGTATGTGATGAGAACGAACAAGAAGTTCGTAATTATCATGAAATGCGCGACTCGTTGTTAGAACAGTCGCGTAAGCGAAGAGAATCAATGATCACAATTCGGAAATTGGGAGATCAGGGTAAGTTGTGGACAGAAATTACGGATTCACAAAACGAGACTCCTCAGAACCAAACATTGTTACAACCCGTCCAATTAGGGTTTAGCAATGGAAATCGGCCAAAGAAGAGCGGAGGGAAGACGAATGGAGTTTCAGATACCGATTGCAGTTCGGAGGAGGAATTGTGTAAATCCAGGAGGAAATCTAGAAAAAAGACCAGAAAGGCTGCAGTAGAGCGTGTAGGGAGAAGGGACGAAGATTCCGATTCCGGTGCGCGAGAATCGGATGGTTCCGCTGTTCGTAGGGTCACCAGGAACCGCGTTGGCCGTAGGGAGGCGGTTGACACACGCAGAAGTACTGAGTGTGTCAAACTACTCCAAGGCTGGCGGATTCAGTTCTCTGGTGAAGGCAAGGAGGGACCGGAAGAATATCTTGCGCAACTGGAGGATTGCTTCGAGAGTACGGCGTACACGGATCGCGAATTTTTGAGTGCGATTCCTTGTACGATGTCCAAGATGGCTGTGCGTTGGTACCGGTCAGTGAAGGACCAGATTAATTCTTGGAAGGAATTTAAGAAAGCGTTTAGACATCGCTTCCTAGGAATCCTGGATCGTGAGGACATCTTGATGGAGTTGAGACGCCGTACTCAAGCCAAAGGTGAAGGGATTGCGGAGTATCTCTCCTGCATCCGTTTGATAGTAGGGCATTTACGGAGACCACTGCCAGATTATCAACTGGTTCCGATGATTTTCCGCAATTTATTGCCGGAATATCGGAGGGCCATGGAAGATGAATATCTGGACACGTTAGACGACATTGAGAAGTGGGGACGTAAATTCGAGAGAAGGAAGGAGTTGGACAGTCGCTATGTTCCGCCACCGCCAAAGGAGAAGATGTGGATTCCAGAGGCGGCTTTTAAAGGGGCCACTTCGAAGGGCAAGGTGGCAAAGGCGGAAATTAAGAGTCCGGAGGTTAACGTGGATAAGAAACACAACCAGAAAATGATGAAATCGTCCTCTGGATCGGATAAAGATCAGAGGATGGTTCAAAGAAGACGAGTAGTGAGATTAAACCATCTTCTGCGGCGATAGCGAAAACCGAGAAGAAGGTGGGAAAAATGGTAGATAGTCGAGTGACTTATGCCAGTGTAGCGGCTACTCCTCCGTCTCCGAGCAGAGTTAAGCCTTTTCGAGTTACTGATCGTAGGGACAATATTAGGCCGAGTACAAACAACCGTAGTAGGGAATTTCATGGTCCCTGTTTTAATTGTCAGAGAGTTGGACATCGGAGTGCGGAATGCCCGGATAGGAAATGTTTTCGGTGCCGGGAAACGGGCCATCATATAAAGGATTGCCCGTTGATGAAGGTGCCGGACATTCACTGTCAAGTCTGCGACAAGGTGGGTGCCACATTTAAAAATTGTCCGAATTGTAAAGAATTCCGGAATTTTTTGGGAAACGGGCAAGCGAGAGCACAGACAGGTCCTCTGACTCTCGACAAACATTAAAACGGACCGATATAGATAAAGTTATTAGGGACGTGTCTGATCGTAGTGCGGAGGGTAACAAACGAAAGCATGTTAGTACGGAGGGTGATAGAGAAACTCAGGTTAGTACGGAGGGAGTGCTCCCTGAGGTAGTGAGATTAGATCGCGATTCGGATTCATCTATTCCTAATCCTAATAGTGAGGTAAACGTAGGGAAGTCAGAATCGATGGTGCGAGTTTCAGAGAAGGTTAGGCCAACTGGGAAATCAATTGATGGTGGCGGGACTCAGGTTAACGAGGAAAGATTTAGTAATCGGGAAGAGAATTTAGATTATTCAAGATTAAATATAATTAATCAGGGGGTTGACATTCTATTGGGGTTAGAATCAACGGAATCTAATGTTACGAATTCGGAAATCTTTTCTCGTAACAAAGAGACACCAGATCCATCAATTGAGGAGGGAACTAGACAGGGAATCTCCATGATCAATGCAGATAATCGTAAATTTCTTAACGTCGAATTAGGAGGAATTACGTATAGGGCTTTGGTCGATTCCGGGTCTACGTTGTCTTTAGTTGGGTCTAAAATTGCGCAGCGGTACAAGAGTAGAATTAGAACTAATAATTCGGTACTTAGAAATTTTAGTGGTGGTACAATTAGTGCGGTGGGGACAATCGACATCATGTTAGAAGTTGACGGTCAGGTGGGCCAAATCCATTGCAACGTAGTCAGTGATTTAGACACTGACATGTTACTTGGGATGGATTTTGGCAAGGCCTTTGATTTCGATGTTCGATTGGGACGGAATCAATGGAGAGTTAGTGAAGGGAAATGGAGAACATTCGACGATAATGCTGAAAGGCAGTCGTCGAATATCCATGGTGAGTGCTCTGGTATATCCGAATTGCAAGATAATCAGAGGGCTCGAGTACAAGAATTGGTGCAGAGGCTGATTCCTGAGTATAATCCGGAGAAGTTGGGAATGACTGATTGGACGGAGCATTCTATTGACGTGCAGAATGCCTCCCCAGTCAAGCATCGCACGAGGAGGATGTCTCCCAAGATGCTGGAGGTGGCTCAGGAGGAAGTTAAGAAGATGCTGAAGTTAGGTGTGATTGAGAGATCAGCCAGTGATTGGAGTAGTGCACCAGTTCTTGTCCGCAAATCCGATGGCTCCATTCGATTCTGTATTGACTATCGGGACCTGAATGCGGTAACCAAACGAGATGCATATCCTTTGCCTCAAATAGATTCGATCCTGGATAAGATACGAAGAGCGAAATTCATAAGTAAGATCGACTTAAAGCAGGCTTACTTCCAAGTTAAGATGGCGTCTGCTAGTCGGAGGTATACTGCGTTTTCCGTGCCGGGATCGGGTCTATGGCAATTTAGAAGGATGCCGTTTGGTCTTACCAATGCTCCAATGACCTTCCAACGGTTAATTGATGCAATATTTGGGCCTGAGTTTGAGCCATTCGTGTTTGGGTATCTTGATGATATTATAGTGGTGACTGAATCGTTCGAGGATCATTTGAAATACCTAGAACTAGTTCTTAAAAAGTTGTTAGATGCTGGATTGACTATGAATAGGGACAAATGTGAATTTTGTTGTAGTAGGGTTACATATTTAGGGTTTATCTTAGATAAGGATGGACTTAGGACAGATCCAGATAAGGTAGCTCCGGTGGTTAACCATCCAGTACCTACAACGATTAAGGAATTGCGAAGGTTCTTTGGTATGGTAGCGTGGTACTCGAGGTTCATTGAGGACGAGGCTAGAATAAAGATACCGTTAGTGAGGCTATTGCGTAAGGGACAGGAATGGACATGGGGAGAGGAGCAGCAAGCTGCTTTCAATGAATTGAAACAAGCCTTGACTGCCGCTCCTGTTCTTGCTAGACCTGATTTCGGCAGGCCTTTCAAGGTTCAGTGCGACGCTAGCAACTTTGCCTTGGGGGCTGTGCTGACACAGGATCAGGAGGACGGAGAACATCCCATCGTCTATATTAGTAGGGTCCTGACTGCTGCGGAGCGAAATTACACAACCACTGAAAAGGAGTGTTTGGCATTGCTCTGGGCAATCAAGAAGTTGAGGTCGTATCTAGAGGGTTATAAGTTTACGGCGATCACGGATCACAGTGCTCTTAGGTGGCTGAGGAATTTAAAAGAGCCGACGGGTAGACTTGCTCGTTGGGCCCTGGAGATGCAGCAATGGGACTTTGAGATAATTCATAGGAAAGGAGCCTTGAATCAAGTCCCAGATGCTCTCTCCAGGATGTACGAGTCTGAAGAAAATGTAGTAGCTGCCTTTAAAGAGATTGGAGATCCGTGGTAGCTCAACATGCTGAGCAATGTACAGCAGTTCCCTGATAGGTATCAGCAGTAGAAAGTGGAAGATGGAATGCTATATAGATTCCGGAACGAACCACTGTTAGACCCAGTGACCAATAGAGAAGAGTCCTGGAAACTAGTAGTTCCGGAGGAGCAACGTGATCGGGTCATGAGTGATGCCGATTGCGTTACCTCCGCAGGTCATTTAGGGGTCGAGAAGACATATGATAAGGTCGCTAGGGAGTATTTCTGGAGAGGAATGTGGTACGACATTCATAAATTTGTAGTAGGGTGTGAAACATGTCAAAAGTACAAAGTTTCTCCATCAGGGCCTCAGGGACTAATGAGTAGTAGGGTAGTAGAGAAACCGTGGGTTGTCGTTGTGGCGGATATGATGGAGTTTCCGGCCAGTAAAAATCAGTGCAAATACCTGCTGGTATTTCAAGATTTATTTACTCGCTGGATAGAGTTGAAACCATTGAGATCTGCTGATGGGAAAGCGGTAGCGAGAGCGTTCGAGGAGTTAGTTTTATTTCGGTGGGAAACTCCAGAATATTTGCTTACGGATAATGGTAAGGAGTTTGAGAATAAATATCTGAACGATATTTTAGTAGGATATGGGGTGAAACATATCACTACACCTCCTTACCATCCGCAAGCGAATCCTGTCGAACGTAGCAATCGCACGCTTAAAACGATGATTGCAACGTTTGTCGAAGCGGATGATCGGACTTGGGATCAACATCTCCATGAATTCCGACACGCTTTAAACACGGCAATTCAATCGTCGACACGGGTGTCACCAGCGTTTCTAAATTATGGGAGACACCCAAAACCAGTAAAGAGTTTACGTAGGGAGGTCGAGAAACCTCAACCAATTAGTAGGGTTGATGATTCTGTGTTGGCTGATAGGGTTCGTAGGTTAGATATAGTGAGGGACATAGTAGCTAAGAATTTACAGAAATCGAGAGAGAAACAAGCTAGGGTATATAACCAGGGTCGGAAGGATACCAGATTTTTAGTGGGGGATAAAGTGTTAGTTAGGACGCATTTCCAATCACATGGAGGAAATAGGTTCTCAGCAAAGCTCGCTCCCAAATTTGAAGGTCCTTTCACTATTGTAGAGGTTAAATCCCCTAATACGTATATATTGGACATGAGTTCGAAATCGAAGGGTCGTGTTAACAAAGTACATGTGTCGGATTTAAAGAGGTATATTCCCCCACGTGGTAGTAGGGAACGTAGGTTAATTCAAAATTCTTTTTTAGGAATGGCTGAATCAAGGAAACCAGGAAGCAGTGGGGACGCTCAGGAAGATTGCCAAAACCGGTCGGAGGGGTTGGGGGTCGGAGGGAGTACTGGGCGTTCCGAGTCTGCCTCCGGTGATTCGGTACCGGTCTCCTCGGTTTCTTCGGGAGTCCGGCCGTTACCCTGGTTCAACTGGGCGGATGACCGAGAGACTGAGGAGGAGTGGTTGGCGGAGGAGGAGCGCCGAGTGCGCCAACTGAGCCTCGATCCTCCAAAACCGGATCAGGTGCAGCCAGAAATGGTCTCCGAAGGGGCTGAGATGGAGGTGGAGCTGACACCACCTCCACCCTCAGCGACCACTAAATTAGCGTCGGTGGTATCAGAACCGCCAAATGTAGTTGGGTCCGTCGCTGCGGCGACGAGGTTAGAGGTGGATTTGTTGGACAATTCAGAATATGTGAGGGAGTTGGATGACTGGTTTTTAGAACATCCATCTCCCCCCCCCCGATGTTAAATTCTCAGATCCCTATGTGGAATGGAGTGACGGGCGGTGGGGTGTCCTCTCGGGACTTGGTGGAGGCGGGCCCATCAAATTTGCCGGATCTAGTCCAGGAGGAGGTGACGATCCGGGGACCGGAAAATAAGAAAAAGAAATCGAGAAAGACCAAAAAGTACAATCCCCGGCGCCAACTCCAAATGGACGATTACGGGCGGTAGAATTTAGTGGGGACAATCGGCCAGTTGGACGGGCTGGGAGGACTGGACCGGACGAAATCAATGGTTCGTCCCGTGCAGTCGTCGCGGCGGTCCAGTGGACCCCACAACCGCTTCCTGAGACCACGGTAGGGTCTCATACCCTCCCCGTGCGTCGGAGTGGAGCTATGTTTGGGGGTTTAGACCCCATTCCCACGAATCCTGAGGTGGACCCTCCCCATCGGGCATGTTTCAATTGCTGGCAGAGGGGTCACGGGCAACTGTGTTGTCCGAAGGCAGTGGAGTATGTGTGTTGCAGAAATTGTGGACGGAGGGGGGTCGATCTTTCCAATTGCCCACGATGTGCTAGGGTGCACCGGGAATATATCCGGATGAAGTATGGGCAGTTGGATAGGTCGGTTCCCAGCGTACCCCGCGTAGCGGGGGTAAGACTCCAGTCGACCGAGACAGGGTCGGACCAGCGTGACTCGAGAAGTGGAGGAGGTCCTATACGGACCCCGAGGGGTGTCGTTCGGCCGTCGAGGTCCGTGCCCGTAAGGGAAATTGCGGAGGAAGGTCCACCTACCTTGAATGCTACCCTTCGGTTGTTGGAGGGATTACGGGATGTTCCGGGGGACATAAGAGACATGGTTCTCAGGTCCGTTTTCGGCAAAACCAATTTGTAGGCTTAGGGGTGGTTAGGGTTTGGGGTTTGTGGGGTCATTAGGGTAGAGTTAGAGATATTAGTGGGGTGATTCGGTAGATGGGTAGATAGTAGGGCCTTCCTACCATATTATGGTAGGAATTTTCTGTGTCAGCGAAAAGAGAAGAGAGAAGAGGAAGCAATGTGAGTTTTCTTTTATTTTTTTTTATTTTATTTGATTATTCTATTGTTTTATTGTGTTTTTGTAGTATTGAATTCATTATATTGTATTTCCTTTTATTCGTGGTCCCTCGATATGAATCAGGTAATGAATAAGAGAGTGATAAGAGTAAACTTAATTCTTACGGGGTAAGTTAAAGTTTAGGGGGGGGCAATGTGATGGTGTCATCATATATAGGGGGTACCTGAAAATAAATAAGGAATATTAATATGGTGTTATTTAGCTATGGAAATTAATGAGATGTTATACTTAGCTGGTTCGGTGGTTAGCCAGAAGCGTAGGGTCAGGACGTTGATGGTGTGGTCTTGGAAGTGTTAAGGTTGTCCGCTCCGGGGTTCTCATCTGCAGGAAGATGAGGTTTCTGTGGTGAACACCTGCTCCTGGAGGACTGCATCTGTAAAGGGAAAAATATTTTAATATGTTGAATAGATATGTATATTAGTGAGGGTACAAATATTGGGTGAGTACGTGTCAATAGATAACGATACATCTATTGACACATATTTATGGGTTAATATCATGATTGCTAGGTAAATTACTTTAGTAAATAGTGGCTTGTTCATTCATTGAAGGAATGAACAAACCGTTGTTGTTTTAATAGAATTAGTTAAATGAATTGGAATAATTAAGGTTAATATTGATGTTATTTATTAAATATAGGGGAACATAGACATTGGAAAGCCGTAAAGAAGTGATTTGGTAAAAGGTTACTTTAAGACTTACCTATTACAGGAGTTTTGCATCATTGTTTATTGCAAATATGCAATAAACAATGATGTAAACATTACCATGATCGCTGTGTGTATTGCCTCGTGGAGCGTTGGTGGGGAGAACTCGTTGTCGTCCTCGCGCACGGCGTATACACGCGAGTATACGTACACGCACACACTTTACACACGCGCACAACCCCCGCGGAACGGTTATCGTCGTCCCCGCCGGTGGGGATCGCGCGCACGCGGTGAACCGGTCGCGAAGCACGTTGTTTACGTGCCGGTTCGAGCTCAGTTGCGTCCATCTTGAATCGATCGAGATTCAAGCGCGCGCATAGTAACTAGGCGGTCCGCGCTTTTATCGACGTAGGGATATATGTATCGATACGTAGGGTGTTTCGGAACACGTGTAGTGGGGATCGTTCGGGTATATATATATTATACGTATATAATATATAGAAACAAATAAGAGATTCAAATCTCGCGCTAATAAGATTTTAGTAATATATTACTAAATGTTTTATAGTAAGGACGATGTGTCGTGTATGGAATTACTGTATAAAATAGTATTATGACAGTAATTCCGTAATACACGTATATTTACTGTAATAGTTGGGACAATGATAACTTATGTAAATGAGTTGTCAACTTTGATGTTAGTAAGGACTATACGGTAGCGGGGGGGCACCTGTGACATGTAATTACATGGAGATAAGTCGAATAATGAATTATCTCCCGCAGGTGACACGAGAGAGATAAGGAACTGGGACAACAAGTGAGAAAAGGAGAGAGTATTTAAATTTTCGGTTACGGAGGGTAGTTTCCGGAAAGGGAGTATTCTAGTATCGTGAGTTGGAGAGTAAAGTCAAGTTTTCGAGAGCAGAGTTATTTCGAGTGAGAGAGAGATATTGGGAAAAAGAGATTCGTAGCCATTTTTGTAGCGGAACCACAATTTTGATTGTTTTATCCAAGAACTTGGAGATACTTGGAGTAATTGTTAGTAGGAAAATAACGGAGAATTGGAGCGAAATTCCATACAACCCAATATTTAGTTTATTTAACAATTATACTCCGAGAATTGGTAAGCAATTTAATTATTATAGTGGCGTCCGTATTTTATAATCAATTGTTGGTCAAACGTGGTTGTTTCGGGAGTGATTACTTTTCTATCGTTGGGTTCGTTGGGTTTTATTTGTTAATTACGTCGCGTTACGTTGGGTTTTTTCGCGCGTTATTAATAAATATTAAGTTTCACGAATCTCTCTCGTGGTAGTGGTGACAGTGGATTCCGCAAGGAATCCGCTTATTAATTTTCTGTGCGGGAAAACAAGTGTATTTACGCCAACTAAAAATTATTATAGAGTACAGTGGAAACCGGTCCACTGTAAATTCGACGGGATCTCCTCTGAGAGAGTCGGCCGTGCAGGGTTTATTTTATTTGTTAATATTTTCGGCGTTTCCACCGGGAAACGGTTAATTAACTTAACCAAAAATTTGGTAACGTCGCAATTATTATAAATAAATATTTAATTGAGAAATATTATTGTGATGAATGAAATGAATTAAATTGAATTAATATACTTATATTGTTTGTTTAATATATCTTATATTGAATTAAGAATGTATTTGGTTGAAACAAATAAGGCTTATTATTTAATGAATTTAATTACATCATGTCGTTCATTCAAATAAATATTTATTTGATTTAATCACTCTAGGCTTTAATCCAATAAAATATTTAATACATATTACCATTTGATTGAATCAACTAAATATTTTTTTGTTTCGATGAAATTTTTTTCTCAGTGTACGAAGCGTTTAACCAACGGTGGTGCAAGTATTATTATATTATTTAAAAGAATAAAAAAGAAATGTCCACTTTATTAGTATTGCAGAAATTAATTTTGCACAAATTAATATCATTAGAATATTATTTATTTATTACTGTAAAACATGTGAGGGCCAGAAATGAAAAATAATAGTGTAAGATACTTTTCATAAAAAAAAATCTGTATTCAGATTGGTAGAAATTTTTGCATGGTTCAAAATACTTGTCGATTACAGTTTGATTTCAGTGCTTTCAATTGCAGAAACTTTTTACGAAGTTTAAGTAATATATATAATGTGACAAGGTATGTAATACCTGTCATAATAATAAGCGAGCGAGTCCCAATACAACTAGCCTACCTACCCTCACATACCTAAGCCTACCTAACCTAAGAAGATCGGCCGTCCCGTCTGCACCTGAAACAGAGTGTAACTATTAGCCGATAAATCAACACGAAGGAACGATCATATAGACTTACCGGGTTAACAGCATCACCGGGAACATCGTGGGAAGCAGCGGCTGAAGCAACGTCGTCCGCCTTGTGTAAACATGGTCGCGAGCACTTGCGATACGGCGCGCGCGAGACGACGGCGGCCGACGGGCAACTCGACGCGAGAAGCTGCGCGCGCACGTCGGGCCCGAGCAGCGAAGCAGCGAACGAGCCCGAGCTCGAGAGAGCTCATCGGGACACCATCGAGGCAGCATCGGCAAACCGATTCACGACCGAATACGATCGATATTTGTGCGTGTGTGTGTGAGAGCAATTGACCGCAGAGCAGCAGACTTCCAGGAGACGATCTCCACTGGCATAAGGTGGGTGCACGCCCTGCACCGATATTTCACGATCTCTCCTGACCGTAAGTGTGCTTCCCCTTTTACTCCCCTCCCCTCCCCTCGCGCAGCAGGTAGCAGCAGCTCGCACGCGCAGCCGAGCATAAATATATAAATTCGCCGCGATCGTACGCGGCTGGCGTCCAAACCATATTTTATAGTTATAATAAATTAATATCATTTTATATAAACCTAATTGTTTATTTCGCCTTTGACGCCACGCCCTAATCCCCAGCGTGACCGTTACAATAAAAATGTTTATTTAAAATATAAATTTATGGTACGATTCAAAATACTTGTCGATTTCAGTTTGATTTCAATTCTTTCAATTGCAGAAATTTTTTATACGAAATTTTCGTAATATTTAAAAAAATGTTTAATTAAAATTCAAAGAAGTAGATAAAATAAGGTAGTTAGAATTAAAATTATTTATTTATTAGATAACAATGTCAGATTGAATTGCAGAATTTATTTATCAGATAACAATTTTCAATGTTTGATTAGAATAACACAATACTTGCGGGTTTTGACACCTTCTTGGAAGGTGTTTTCGAATTAAATACTTTCAATTGCAGAAAAATATTATGGAATATAAGTTAGATATAGAAAAGGTGTATTTAAAATATAAATAAGTAGAGAAAATATGGGAATTAGAATCAAAGATATTTTTATCTTATACTTTAAAATTTATCATACAGATAACAATTTTCAAAGTTTGATTAGAATAACACATATACTTGCGGGTTTTGACACCTTTTTGAAAGGTGTTTTTGATTTCGGTACTTTCAATTGCAGAAAACTGTTATGGAGTATAAATTACTTATAAAAAGGTGTAATTAAAATATAAATAAGTATCAAAAATATGGGAGTTAGGATCAAAGATATTTATTTATTTCAATATACTTGTTGATTCCAGTTTGATTTAAGTTCTTTCAACAGCAGGAAACTATTATGGAGTATAAGTTATATATAAAAAATGTGTAATTAGTATTTAAAGAAATAGAAAAATATGGGAGGTCGAATTAAAGATATGTATTTATCAGACAAGAATTTTGATAAGTGTGTTTAGAAAAACCCTATACTTGCGAATTTTCACAC
Organism: Theocolax elegans; assembly: GCA_026168455.1. NCBI lineage: Eukaryota > Metazoa > Arthropoda > Insecta > Hymenoptera > Cerocephalidae > Theocolax > Theocolax elegans. The sequence continues at coordinate 45,788,097 of CM047428.1, read as the reverse complement.
CTTCTTGGAAGGTGTTTTTAATTTCAGTACTTTTAAATGCAGAAAACTATTGTGTTGTATAATTTACATATAAAAAAGGTGTAACTAAAAAAATAGTATCTTTAAAGCACATGAATTAATTGGTAAAATATGTAGAATCTTTATAAATACATAGTGAAGTGGTATAATAATTACTTTACAGAACTACTAATAAAAACTTGTATTTAAAAAAATAGCGCAAGGTAGTATACTGGGTTCCCTATGTTGGGAACTGTATTAGATTAAAATAATAATTTATATTGTTTCATTGGTGATATAGCATACTAAAGTTGCCAGAAAGTATTGTTATATTTATTTATTATTATTTTATATATAATATATTGAAACTTTCTATAAAATTTAATAGTTTAGAAAGCCTTGTATTTATCAGAAACAAACAATTTATACTAATATTAGTTATAATTGTTACAAGAATATATTTTCTGCCAGTTTTAGTACTTTGTATCATCAATTAAACAACTTATATAATTATTTTAATCTAATAAAGTTCCCAACATAGTGAACTCAGTATATTGCCTTACGCTATTTTTTTAAATACAAGTTTTTATTAGTAGTTTTGTAAAGTAATTATTATTTCATTTAACCAAGTGTTTCCAAACAATCCACATTATTTTATCAATAGATTTGTGTAATTTGGGTCTGACATTTTGTTCAGGAAAATTCAGTCAAATTAAAAAAGTTTCATCACACACTCTTAACCCTAAGAAGTAAAAACTGAATCTTAAATGAGTAATTTGTTGACTTTACTACTCTTTAAGTAACATTAAAAATCCCAAAACTACACCTTTTAAATGACTGAACAACTAAAATTACTCTTTACACAGTGCAAAATATAAAAATCACATTTTACAATAGAGTAAAAAGTAAAAAATGTCCTGTAAAGAATGAAGAAAGTGGAGCTATTGCTCTATTGAAAAGTATAAACTAAAAATCACCAAGTATTTCTGTTGAAAAACACATTTTTTCAGAAAAGTATATACCCTACATAATTTACTTACTTTAATTGTTTTTTTTATATTAACTAATCTTATGTAATACATAAGATCCAATCGTTAAATATCAAAAACTCCTTCTACGAAGGTGTACAAATTCACAAGTATGGTGTCAAAGTATTATTTATTTGTTTTATTTAAATGTAAAAAACGTATTCAATAAATATAAGTATATACAGCATAATTAATACCTTATCAACATTTGATAAAATTATTTAAGTAAGTGAAGGTATAATTATTAATTAAACATCCCTTTCACTTAACATTAATCTTGAATAATCTTGTATTTATTTTAGTTCATATAATTATTATTTATATAAAATATATTATGCATTTGTCAAATTATCGAACAAATATGGATTGGCTTTATATAGAAAGTTAAAAAAAAGGTTATTCAGTAACATCAATAAGGATGGTGAACGACACAGGGTCCGCTTAAATAACAATATGCTTTTCATCAATCATTCAGGTCACTCGACATTTGAGTAAAAATCACTGATATGTGTAAATGTTAGCAAATTTTATTAAATGACATTCAAACTTGTCAAAGAAATGACATAATTGGTTACATTTAAATGTTAAAATACGTATACAATAATATTTGAATTTTAATTAAAGTCACTGATTCCTGTAAATATTACAAAATTAAAAGACTTTCAAACTTGTGAAAGAAATGACTTAATATTATTTCCAAATACTGTTAAAACGGAGTTAAATTTTCATTCTGTTTCATTTTTTCTTTTACTAATTTTTCAGTCTTTTCTTTAACTCCTATACTCCATTTAAATTCTAATTCAACTTCCTTATTCTTTTTCTCTTCTTCTGCTTGTTCAAAAGATTTTATCAAGGATTTGTCCATTGGGTTTTCACTAGTATCTGAACGGGCTTCTCAGTTACTCGAGTAATATAATATTGTACTATTTAATTTCTAATCACTGGAGTTATAGTGAATTTCACCACGTTCAAACAATCATTAATTTATATCCACTATACTGGAGTCACAATTATAATAAATAACCTCTTATCTTTCAAATTATAAATGTATGTAACGTATAATATAAATAAATAAAAATAATATATATATATATATATATATATATATATATGGGCTATTTCACGTCAAGTGGTACGATGAAAATTTTAAATCGCTCCAAAATTTGAAAACAGGCTAGAAATATCTTCCAGAAGATAGAAAAAATTTGTAGGTGTTAAAAATAATAAGTGTGGAGGCAACCACACCGCGAATTACAAAGACTGTTCAGCCTATAAAACATCAAAACAATCTTACGCAAATAAAGCTAAAACTCCTAAACCCACTAAAATCAACAGCAATAATAATAATAAAAATATTCTAAAATCTAAACTCATACCGCTAAACGATGGAGGTCATTTTCCCGCACTACCGGTTAAACCTAAAACTCAATCACCAATTAATATACCAATATTTAAATCATTACCAAACAAAACCAAAAATGAAAATAACATTAAAAACAATAAAAAACCCGTCAACACGGAAGACGCAACCGCGCTGTTAGAAATACTGCGAGAGGCTACCAACCTCTCTATAAGTATCTCCTCGGGATCAATTGCAATAAACGACGCGTATATCCAAGTCGCGGTAATAACACAAAAACTTCTAAACTCGGCCCTCGCGGTTGCATCCAATAAACAAAAAACCGAACCATGAATAATACACCAAATAAACAACTAACCATTTGTACTTGGAACGCCAACGGACGACTAACACACAAAAAACTCGAACTAGAGACACTATTACACACAAAAGACATTGACATTTGCCTACTTGACGAAACACTTTTAAAAAACAACAGTACATTTAAACTACGAAACTACACTGTCTATAAAAATAACACAAACCGTGGCACCGCGGTAATAGTTAAAAACAGTCTAAAACATTATAATATACCTTTATATACCGAAAACTTAGAAGCAACGGCAATTAAAATCAAAACCCGCGGAACCGACATCGCGATAATAGCAACTTATAACTCACCTAATGTTAATTTCAACAAGAACGACTACGATAAAATCTTTAAAACAGCCGAGACAGTAATAGCCGCCGGTGACATTAACGCTAAACATACCCGCTGGGGGAGTCGCACTATAAACGCACACGGTAGCCAACTCACAAGGGGAGTACATGACCTCCGGGAAACGGATGTCATCCTAACTTTGGTATGTCTTTTATAATATAAAAATATAAACAAAGCCAAGTTATCTCTTGCCAATGGAACTTTTACGGAAGTTATTCGACATCCAATAATAAGAGCAGTAAAAAGTACTTCCAATTCGGTCGCTTATAACTCGAAAACAAATAAAGATAAACAATCGAATCAAAAACCGGAAGAAAGTTGAGTTCAAGTAGGTATCGTTTAAAAAAAAAGAAGCTCAAATTGCTTAATTTGAAGCAAAGTTATGAAGAAAATAAGAAATTAAAGATTATTAAGCCAAAAGAAACAATAAATTTTTCATATTAAATTTTGGCTTAATAATCTTTAATTTCTTATTTTCTTCATAACTTTGCTTCAAATTAAGCAATTTGAGCTTCTTTTTTTTTAAACCATATCTACTTGAACTAAACTTTCTTCGGTTTTTGATTCGATTGTTTATCTTTATTTGTTTTTGAGTTCTAAGCGACCGAATTGGAAGTACTTTTTACTGCTATTATTATTGGATGTCGAATAACTTCCGTAAAAGTGGCCATTGGTAAGAGATAACTTGGCTTTGTTCATATTTTTATATTTTAAAAGACATACCAAAGTTAGGATGAGATCCGTTTCCCGGAGGTCATGTACTTCCCTTGTCAGTAAATATTGCATTAATAAACAACTTTACATTCACGCTCCAACGAGCTTCACTCACTATCCTTACAACAAAAAATGCAAACCCGATATAATAGATTTCATGATCTCTAAAAACTTAAATTTTTCTTCTAATATCTGCGCTCTCCCAGATTCCGAATTAGACTCAGACCATTGCCCCGTATACATAACTATCAACTTAACAACAATTTACAATCCGACAAAAAATAAATACAACTTTGCAAAAACTAACTGGCAGACATTTAAAATTACTTTGACGAAAACATCACTACACTACAAGACATAGACACAAAAGACGAAATAGACACTGCTATCACTGACTTTGCACAAACCATCCACAAAGCAATAGACATTTCCACACCATTAAACGAAAATAAAACCGGCAACCTTCCATTACCGGACGAAATAATTAAATCAATAAAACATAGAAACGTATTAATCCGCGGAAACCGTAAACGATATAATCCAATCCTTAAAAACCATATTAATTCAATTCGACGCTTAATAGACAACCAAATAAAAAACTTTAAATGCGAATCGTGGAATAATAAAGTAAAATCCCTAAACATTAAAGACAATAGTTTGTGGAGAATGACCAAAGCATTTACGCAAACTCATACTAATATTCCACCGTTAAAAGATTCAAATAATCAACTTAAATATTTTTGACCGGACGATAAAGCTAACCAACTAGCCGAAAACTTCGCGAAAACGTTCACACCGCATAAAATGCCTCATAACAATTCCAATCTTACTGCAGAAACAGATAATGTAATCCTAAATTTTCTAAACAATTCTAACAATAACCCTATTACAATTCCACCGATAATTCCGTTCGAACTTAAAAAATATCTTAAACGCGCGAAAAACAATAAAGCACCCGGCCCGGATACGATAAGTAACTTCATTTTGAAAAAATTACCTATGAAAGCATTAACCCACTTAACCGACATACTCAACGCGAGCATTAAACATAAATATTTCCCAGACGTCTGGAAAACGGCGACCGTCTTGGTGTTTCCCAAAGCAGGTAAAGACCCGACCCTCCCGACTAGCTACAGACCATTTAGTCTCCTTAACACAATGAGCAAGGCATTCGAGCACTTGCTCATCAATAGACTTAGGGATGACATGACTGACCGCCTAACGATCAGACAGGAACAATTCGGGTTTAGACAGGCTCATTCTACACAACACCAAATACTTAGACTAACCGAAGACATTACTCGGAACTTTAACTGGAAACGAGACACCGGGGCGGTACTTCTCGACGTCGAGAAAGCCTTTGACAGCATCTGGATAAACGGTCCCCTTCGCAAAGTAATCGAAAAAAAATAAACTCTAACCTAATTCACATTTTAGCTTCCTATCTAAACAACCGGAAATTTAAAGTTAAACTAAATGACGCAGAATCTCGCGAATTTCTTATAAAAGCGGGAGTCCCTCAGGGCAGCCTGTTGGGACCTCTGCTCTTTTTAATTTACATTAACGACCTACCCTCGACCGACAACGTAAATATCGGGATCCACGCGGACGACACGGTAATATACGTGACCTCGCGAAGTAACGAAAAAATCGTAAAATTACTTAACAACGAACTAAACGACATTCATCAATTCTGCAGTAAATGGAAAATTAAAATCAACGCGACTAAATCCGAAGCAATAATGTTCTCTAAAAAGAGAGCGTCAACCGCAAACCTAAATCCACCTAACTTCGATAAAACGCCAATAGAATGGAAACCCGCGGTAAAATATCTCGGCGTAACACTCGATCGTAAACTCACCTACACACAACACACTACTAACGTTCGTAAAACAAACATTCAAATAATAAAATAAACTTCAAATAATTCAAAATAAAAGTTTACGAAAAATAACAAACGCGATACGGTAAACTAAAAATTCATTAATCCATAAATAACTCGAAATAGAATATTTACATAATTTCATTAAAACCTCGACCGAAAAATTCTACGAAAACTCCGTGAAATCAAAATACGCTCTAATAAACAACCTCGGTAAATACGAATTCGATCCTAAAAACAAACATGCGCGACCAAAGGACTTTCTGTCCGCCCCATAGGAACAGCTATTCGTCATTCAAAAATAAAATCTTATATTATATTAAAGTGGATCGACTTTTGGTCTCCGGTTCTCCGGTTCTCCGGTTTTTTAAAAATGCATTTTTATAGTTTCAAAGTTTTATTTTAATTGGACTTTACACTTTTGGGCCTTACATTTTTTGGACCTTACATTTTTGGGCCTTATAAATTTTGGGCCTTACATTATTGGCAACGGAATTGTAAAGTTTTATTTAAAATTGGACTTTACATTTTTAGGCCTTACATTTTGAGCCTTACATTTTTGTCCTCATAAATTTTGGGCCTTACATTTTTGGGCCTTATAAATTTGGACCTTACATTTTTGGGCCTTATAACTTTTGAGCCTTACATTTTTGGGCCTTATAAATTTTGGGCCTTGCATTTTTGGGCCTTATAGTTTTTTTAAACAAATAGATATCAACTACTATGTCGATGTTATTACCAGAAAATTATCTTAATAACAATAATTAAAATAACATTTGATTACGTAATTAAAATTAATAAAATTTCAACACTGGAACATACAATAAATCAAATTAATTTTTATTGTTTATGTTACAAACTTATTTTTGCAAAAATTTCAAATTACAATTATTATGTTATCGAATTAAATTACAATTATTATGTTACAATTGTACTCTATTCACTTGTATATTTCATAAGATATATTTTTTTCAATATATCGTTTTTATTGTTTATATAATTTATAAATTCAGCAAGTATTCATCGAAATCATCTTTAACAGAAAAATTAAATTATATCATTAAATATTAAATGTATAATTAATTAAACATTAGATAAAATATTCAAATAAATATTACTGTTTTTAAAATACCATTTAGAAGATTTAATTATAAATAATTTGACAAAGTCAAAACTATACCTTTTAACTTAATCATTAAGAAATACTACTGCATTTTTTATTATTTCGATAGTCTTAATAAACTAATCAGGATACTGAAATACAAAAAGACTTATTATATTTCAAACAATAATAATTTAAAATGAAAATTAGATAATTTTATAATATACCTTGTGACTTTAATCGTATGGAATGCCATTAGGAATATAATATTTTATTGATATAATATTAATTGGAATGCTGCTGCCGTTTGTTATTTTTATTCAGCGCTGCATTCATTGGAATGCTGCTGCCCCTTGTTTTTTTTTATTCAGCGCTACATTTATTGGAATTATGAGTGTCAAACTACTAGCAAAGAATTTGTGCAAATATTGGCCCATTAGATGGAAAGTTTGGCCCTCTTTGTGTAAAGGTTGGCCCAGATTCTTTAAATGTTGGCCCATTTACAGAAAAGATTATTACAACATATTATTTACAACATATTATTATTGCAATATTAAATATTATCAACGCAATTAAGTGCGCATTAATTTAAGAAATTGCATGTGAAAAACAATTTTTTACAATTTTTTGGTTGAAAAATTTATTCCATAATCAATACAAAATGTTCCTAAATTGGCCAAAAGTGGGCTAAAGTTTGCCAAAACTGGAAAAATGTTCCAAATATTTCAATGTTGGTAAACATCGGCCCACTTTTGGCGCAAGTTGGCCCACTTTTAGCATACTTTGGAACATTTTCATCGAAAATGTATTTCCACTAGGGTATGTATAATATTAGTATTTATAAAATATTAAATTTATATTAACTATATTTCATTCATTACATTAAAGCTACTTTCTTATAAACACTGTTTTCTAATAATTTATATTTTATTTTTTTCTGCTTTACAAAAAAATATTAATAAAAAATTTAAAATAATCGTTTAGAAAAATAAAAAAAATTATAATTATTATTAAACAATTGAAACAAATTATTAATATTATTTTTATAATTGTGAATCATTTTGTAAAATAAACCATTTTTATAATGGGTTTGACGGAAATAAAAATATTAGTTGTAAAAACGATTGAACCATATAGCGACGATGTTTCTATGTTAAATGATGAACACATATTAGAATTTAATAACATCCTTAAATCATGTACACCATTCAATATGCAAACAACTCTTTTAGTTCAAAACAATATAATATTAACTCAGTTCAAATGAATAATGAATACATTCAATTGTTATTTTCTGGAAAATATGAAAAAGGTCATTGGATTTGTATGTATTACAATAATAGAACGATACACATTTATGATAGTTTAAATGCTAAATATTTGCAAAATAAACATAAAGTATACATCAATAGATTATTTCCAGATAGTCAACAATTAAAAATTGTTTTTGAAACAGTGCAATTTCAAACCAATAGTTATGATTGTGGAATTTTCGCGACAGCTTTTGCTGTCTCTATTGTATTTAATTTATGTACATGCAGTTTAAACTATGATATTTCCCAAATGCGTTCACATTTACTAAAAATATACGAAACACGTAGTATTACGATGTTTCCAATTTTACAAAATATAAACTATAATATTTCAACAATACCAAACAAAAGATACATGATTCATATTTGTTGTATTGATGAAAAAAAAATTGAATTTCAATGTAGCAGAAATAAAAATAATAGAATAAAATTTTCAACAGAAATTTAATTCTGAACAACAAACAATAATGAATTTATATAATAAAGATAAATCATTTCCGTTGATTCTATTACCCCAATGGAAATAGACTATGAAATACCAACTTAAAGTTCATTTTATCAAAAAGATAAAAATAAACAATTTAATGATATAGAAATAAAACAGCTAAAAATAAAACAGCAAACTATGATAAAAAGGCAAACAATTAGCTGTATCGTATTGATGAAAAAAAATTGAATTTCAATGTAGCAGAAATAAAATAATAGAATAAAATTTTCAACAGAAATTTAATTCTGAACAACAAACAATAATGAATTTATATAATAAAGATAAAATCATTTCCGTTGATTCTATTACCCCAATGGAAATAGACTATGAAATACCAACTTAAAGTTCATTTTATCAAAAAGATAAAAATAAACAATTTAATGATATAGAAATAAAACAGCTAAAAATAAAACAGCAAACTATGATAAAAAGGCAAACAATTAGCTGTATCGATATAAAAAATGAACGAGAAAAAGAAGCGTTGCATAAAAAAGAAGCTTGTATGAGGAGTAAATATAGTAATGACGGCAAAATAGAAGAAAAAATAAAGAGAAAACAGCAAACCATGATGAAAAGACAAAAATAAATAGTGACGAAATAAAAAATGAACGAGAAAAAGAAGCATTACGAAAAAAGAAGCTTATGTAAATAATAAAAATAGCAACGACGGCAAAATAGAAGAAAAAAAAATAGAGAAAACAGCAAACCATGATGAAAAGACAAAAAATCAATGGTGACGAAATAAAAAATGAACGAGAAAAAGAAGCATTACGAAAAAAAGAAGCTTATTTGAAAAGTAAAAATAGTAATGACGACAAAATAGAAGAAAAAAAAATAAAGAGAAAACAGCAAACCATGACGAAAAGACAAAAAATAAATCGTGACGAAATAAAAAATGAACGAGAAAAAAAAGCATTACAAAAACAACATATTTATTATAATGAAAATACTGATCAATGTAAAAAAAATGAAAAGAAAAAATTAAATGGAAAAATATTAAACGAAAGTAGAAAAAATGATATCGATAAATTAGTATAAAACCATTTACAAAAAAATTTAAAAAGACGCATATGTATGAAAAATGACAAAGACATGGAAATACCAATCATATTGCTTAAAAAATTAAAATTTGATGAAGGAAAATTTTTTAACGTATATGATAAACCAATTAATACCAAAAAAGGTATAAATTATAAAGAATTAAATAAACGTATTTTAATTAAAAATGAACAAAATGTAAAATTAGTAAGTAAATCCAAAATAATAGGTCGAATAGCAAATGTAGATTTTGATGAAAAAATAATTATTGAAAACAATTTAGGTTATATGTCTGAAACTTGTAAACATTGTAATACTAAACATTTTGTTTTTGAATATACACTAGGTAAAGAATTTTCTAATTGTTGTCACAAAGGAAACGTAGACTTACCAAAAATGCCTCCCTATCCGGAAGAATTAAAGCAATTAGCTACAGGAATATCGGAAGATAGTATTAATTTTCGCAAAAATATTCGGCTATATAATAATGCGTTAGCTTTTGCAAGCTTTGGAGCTAATTTTGATAAGTTATCTGGTAGTGGACCACAAATTCTTAGAATATGTGGTCAAATATATCACAATGTTTTTGCTTTACATCCAAATGAAAATGAAGCTCGAAAATATGGGCAATTGTATGTTCTAGATAATGAATTAGCTGCAGCTGAAAGAAAAAGTTTTAAAAATAATTTAGATACAAAATTAGAATTGTCAAGTAAATTAGATAGCTTAATTAGAAATGTTAATCCTTATGCTAAAGCTTATAAAATGATGTATGAGGTAGAAAAAGAAAAATTAGAATATTAGAAGAAAAATTAGAGAAAAATATATATATAATGAAGCTACTTGTAATGAAGTTGCAATGGTATTTGTAGGAAAAAATGGACTGCCTACTTCAGAGCGGGATATATTTATATATTCAAAATATGACAATCCAATTAGTATTCCTTTAATAAGTAAACACACTGATCCAATGACATACCCACTTATTTATCCAAATGGAGGATATGGATGAATGCCTAATATGAAATGCAAATATAAGAAAAACAATATTTCATGTTTGCAATTTTATAATTACAGACTTTCTATGAGAAATGGATTTAATCCATACCTTAATATGGGAAAAGTTTCTCAACAGTTTACAATTGATGCATTTGTAAAAGTTGAACAATCAAGGTTATATTTTGTAAAGAAAAACCAAGATATTTTAAGAAGCGATTATTATAAAGGCGTAATGGATTATTTACACAAGAAAAAAGAATCTGAAAATATAAAAATTGGAAAAATGTTTATTTCGCCATCAAATTTTGTTGGAAGTTCAAGATTCCTAAAACAAAATTACATTGACTCAATGAGTATAGTAAATCGTTACGGAAAACCTGACTTATTTATAACAATGACATGTAATCCAAACTGAAAAGAAATAACTGAAGATTTAAAAAAATATGAAACTGTAATTGATAGACCAGATTTAGTATTTAAGGTATTTCATCAAAAAATAAAAGAATTTAAAGAATTGGTAATTAAGCAAGGTGTTTCAGGAAATTGTATCGCCTACACTTATGTTATCGAATTTCAAAAACGTGGACTTCCTCACATGCATATGCTATAATTTTTAGATAAAAATTATAAAATTAATACTCCCGAAAAAGTAGATGAACTCATAAACGCAGATTCCAAACGAAGATATCTATCCACGGTTGTATAATATTGTAAAACAGTTTATGATTCATGGACCCTGTGGAGAGCAAAACATGAGTTCACCTTGCATGAGTAAAGACACAAAAAAATGTACGAAAAATTTTCCAAAAAAATTTAATAACAAAACAACTTTTAATTCATCAGGATATCCATTATATATAAGAAGAAATGATATCAAAAAAATCAATTATAAAGGTAAATACCACAATAGAATAGCTGATAATCGGTTTGTTGTTTCGTATAATCCTTATTTATTGTTAAAATTTAATTGTCACATTAATGTCGAAGTATGCTCAACAGTCCAATGTATAAAATACTTATTTAAATAGTGTTATAAAGGACATGACTGTGCGAACATAGAAATACGTGACACAGGTATCAGATCAAAAGACAGTTCTAATTTAACTCATGATGAAGATATTGAAAGCAATGAATATAATACTATTAGAATACCCTCTACACGAACTTTCACATACCATAATAAGATTAGCTATTCACAATGAAGATGAACAAGAAGTGTATTTTAAAGAAGGAAAAGAAACAGAAATTTAAAAAAAAATGTAGAAACGACATTAACAGCATACTTAAAATTAAATCAAATCGATTCTGATGCACGAAATTATTTATATTCCGAAATACCATTAAATTATGTATTTGATAATAATTCAAAAACATGGAATAAAAGAAAAAAAAACAAAAAAACCTGTATTAAGCAGAATGTATTTAGTGAATCCAAAGGATCGAAAACGATATTTTATAAGATTATTACTTTTACCTGTCAAAGGAGTATCATCATTTCAGGATTTACGTACTGTTGATGATATAATTTATTCTATTAGTAGAATATATATTCTACATTTTATGAAGCTTCTATAGCTAGACATTTGGTTAATGAAGATAAAGAATGGGACAGATGTTTGGAAGAAGCAACACAATTACACTTTCCTACTGCTCTTTGTGAATTATTTGCATATATTTGTATTTTTCACAATCCTATTAATGCAAGAGATTTGTACGAAAAATAGAAACACTTTTTTTACCACCCAAAATATGAACAAAATGCTGATGAAAACCTAGCATTAAACATTATTGATAAGAACCTACAATTGAATGGATATTCTTTAAATAATTTTAATTTACCCGTTATATCTACATTTATAGAAGATTATGCTGATAAATCAACAACACATAACAAAAGTTGCACATTTACTAATATAAACGTCAAAGTACATTCTTTAAAAAATCGTAACAAAGACATTTTCGATACTATCGTGCAACATTTAAAAATTGAAGACAAAAAAAGCTTTTTTATTGATGGACCAGGAGGAAGTGAGAAAAGCTGTTTACTTAATGTTCTAATAGACTATCTTAAATTCTCAATCAGTTCATTTTTATGTGTTGCTTGGACAGGGATTGCAGCAAATTTATTACATAACGGGAAAACAGTACACACAACATTTAAACTACCACTTAATATCACAGAATGTACTATATGTAATATTAAATCTAATTCAATAGATGGTAAAAATTTAAAAGAAGTTCAAATTATAATATGGGATGAAATATCTATGACATCGAAATATGCTTTTGAAGCAGTCAATCGCCTATTTCAAGATATATGTAATAATAAAAAAATATTTGGTGGTAAAATGTTGGTTGTTTCAGGCGATTTTAGGCAAACATTACCAGTTATACGACATGGTAGTCGTACTGAAGTTATTGAAAATTCATTAAAAACAGTTACTTATGGCCGAATTTCATACGTATGACACTAAATGAAAACCTTCGAGTGACAGATAATGACAATTATTTTAGACAATGGTTATTAAATGTAGGTGAAGGTAAACGTTTAAATATGTATGAAGAAGAAAATGAACTGCTTGAAATCCCTCTTGATTTAATAACAAAAGAAAATGATATCATTGCAGAAATTTTTGGAAACGAAATAAAAATAAATGATAAAGATTTAAATGATAAAATTATATTAGCCTTCACCAACAACGACGTAATTGAAATAAATAATAAAATTTTGGCTATAATGGAAGGCCAAATTATTCAATACTTAAGTGTAGATACAGCAGAAGATGATAATGGAGAAAACTTAGATGTCATGTTACCTACAGAATTTCTTAATTCCCTTACACCTAATGGACTTCCTCTACATAAATTACAATTAAAAGTAGGTGCAATAGTAATTCTTCTAAGAAATTTAAATGTGAATGAAGGTCTTTGTAATGGAACAAGATTATTAGTAACAAAACTTATGAAACATTTAATTAAAACAGAAATTATAAGCGGAAAAAAAATTGGAAAATTAGTTTTAATACCAAGAATCACTTTGTCACCATCTAAAGAAGATATACCATTCAACATGCGCAGAAAACAATTTCCCATTCGATTAGGTTTTGCAATGACTATTAACAAATCACAAAGACAGTCATACAAACAAGTTGGTATCTATTTACCATCTCCAATTTTTAGCCATGGTCAAATATACGTAGCTCTTTCAAGAGCTAAAAGTAGAAAAAATTTAAAAATATTACTGTTAAACAATGCAAAAATAGAAAATGATACATTAAAAAATAAACACAAAATTTACACTAACAATATAGTGTTTAAAAAAGTATTGTAAATGTGTAGACGAAAATTTATACACATTTTATATAAATTTTATAAATAAATAAAAATGGAAGTATGAAAAAAAACATTAAAATATTACAACTATTGAATGATTAAAGTGAATATGCAAAATAATTAATAATTGTTTGCGCTGAAAATCATTAAAATACAATTGAAAATCGGCTACAACATATCATATTGTAAATGACAAATCATTACATTAGTTATAATAAATAAAAAAAATGAAATATAAGAAAAATCCATTGAAATATTACTACTACTGAATCATTAAAATAAATATGCAAAATAATTGATAATAGCCTGCCGTTCGACAAAACTTACAGACTTCAAAAAAGAATCAGAGTTTCCCAAAATACAACGACCGAAAGTTTAATTCTTATAATAACGTATAAACAGGTATTTAAAATTATTATTTAAAAACTTAAATTTGTTAAAATTTTACAATTAGAATTATATTTGCATATATCATGTATAAAATATTTCGACAGAGCCGCCATTTAGATACAATCACTCACCCAACGTGCGTAAAAAATGATTTTCATAACACTCAATTTTATAATAACAATTACTATACAGATTCTATTAAATACCAAAATTTTTAAATATGCATTATAAAAACCATCACTTTGAAATAATGCTACATTCACATACAAATTAAAACCATATATAACACAACGACAGTATTATATACCACTTTATAAAAAATGTTACCACCACCATTAAAGAAAAATATAATTTATGAGAGTATATAACATGCTTATATTTTATGTATTCTGTAAACACATTATATTACATCAATTTATTTAAAATTACGATATCCCCCCAAATGGAAATTATTTTATGTGTGTGCATTTTAAATATATTAAATATATGGACATATTTCACTTTCTTTCTGAACACACGCACACACACCTTCTTTATAATAACCTATAATGATTATTTTTACACAGACACAATATATATATATATACTTATTTTTTACTCTTTGTCATATTTATTTTCTTTTTGTATTTAATTCTATCATTATTAGCGTCAAAATTTAACAGTATACTTTTCTTTCCTTAACTTACACTGTTACAGAGCCCTTATTATGTTACTATTACATGGATCATGCATTGAAAAAATATATGATTCTTGAAATGTATACCTTACCAGCACATCCTCGCCGTAAGAGTCGAATACAATATTCATATGTTGGCTAACGCTGGAAGCATAAATATATTTTACGGAGCGTGTGTTACACCTATACACGAAAAATCTAAATGACTTCAGTACAACATGTCTTAGTCTGCAGAAACGACATCAGGTTTTCATCAAATACACTATCCAAGAGCCTAACTCTCATCCAATAATGTATAAATAGATATTTAAAATTATCAAATAAAACGAAAACATTGGAAAGTCGACACAAAACATATGGAGTTCTCACATCTTTTCAACTCGTCTACGCGAGATCAAGATTCGAGATGCCTTTTTGAAACGATTGCCCGCTCATATACTATAAAGGACCCCTGCAATAATGATGAAAATGGAGTCGAAATCTCACGAATGATTGACATTTGACGGATTCTTTGAATGTCACGAAATAATTGATAGTCATTAGATGATCAAGTTTTCAGTTGAACTTTATTTTCAGTTCTGTCTTTGATGTTTTTTTTAATCTATAACCTCTTTTAAAAAACCAAAATATTGGAAAGTCGACACAAAATATATCGAGTTCTCACACTCTTTTCAATCGTCTGTACAATAGTAGTTACATGT
Organism: Theocolax elegans; assembly: GCA_026168455.1. NCBI lineage: Eukaryota > Metazoa > Arthropoda > Insecta > Hymenoptera > Cerocephalidae > Theocolax > Theocolax elegans. Next base: position 45,772,377 of record CM047428.1, on the reverse strand, counting down.
AATTTTAAAGAAATTTTGATTAATTTTAAAACTTTGGTAGTTAACTATCATATTTTGTTTATTTCTCAATTTTTTTTTTACAAAAACGACATCTCAGTCACCACATTAATTATACCATAATCCTCTTCGCAATGCGCAAATTATCATTGTTGGTGTTAAGGGTAGAGTACGGTTATAAAAATATTTTTGTAATTTTTATAAAATATTATGTGAAATGGCATGTTTATAAAATATATTATAAAAAATATTCTTTTTTGATGATTTTTAACACATTCATTAAGTAAAATATTAAAATATTATCAAAAATAGGCTTAAAACAGGTGCAAATACAAAAAACTCCTTGCAGGATAAAAGTTGTCGAAGGGCTTTAATCCAAGAAAATTTAAATTTATATGCATATAAACTTCAACTTTACACAGCGAATTTGGTGTATCTATAAAAATGCAATTTCTGCCTTGATAAACCCAATTGGTTTACTAATTATTTAAAAAATGTAATGTTTTTCATTTAAAAATGAACATAAAAATGTCACATTTAACTTTAAAGAAAAAAGGCTGTGTAACTATTTTACATATACTCATCTAAAATAAGCACGATCAAAATACAACCGAGTGAGCGTTAGCGAGCGAGGTATCTGTTGCTAGTCTATTTAATTGACATTGATGGGATGGGGAGGAAACATATGCAGGGTGGATGGCTGTTTCGCGTAGGCATTTTGCCGGAAGAACCAGCTGAAGCTCTGTACAATGGCCCTGCTCGGCTCATCAATGCACCCCATCACATAGTCGATTTATTTCTCTTTCTTTTTCCACTCAACCTCATATCCATTCTACCTTTCATCTCATTTTTCATTCGTTTTACTAACACATTACTACAAGTAGGTTTTTTCAGCCTAGTGCTTTTTCCTACTTAACGTAAGCTTCTGCTTACTTCTGCTTTCTCTAAACGTTCTGTTAACTCATCTTTTTATTATTGTGCGAAAATGCTAACTTTAGCAATGCACTTTCACCTCCCACGCGATTCTTCCTTCTTAAGGAGAGGTAACGGGATTGGAGATATGCCTCCCGCCGTGGATTTCATCCACGACGGGGACATGTAAACAATCTTCCGGGATGGACGTATCTCACTCGTTGGGGCGACGGAGGGCCCCCCCCCTTTTTTTAGTGTGATTGGAAACCACACTTACGAATGTTGACACCTTCGTGGAAAGTGTTTTATATAATGTGACAATGTGCTTTGCACATGTCAAGAGCGAGCGACAGAACCCCTGGCGAACACCTACTTACTCGGATAAGCTAGACGAGTCCCTAACTACACTACCTACCCATATACTATTCCCTAGCTACCTACCCGCACATTAACTACATCCTGCCTACCCTCACAGTCTAATAACCCCATCCCAAGCAGAGCACACATCAAACACTTGGTCTTGACATTGAAGGCCAGGGCGAGCTCAGAATCTCAGGTGGGCTCCTCCGAGTCTAATACAGCAAGCAGGATAAAAAGGGAGACGATCACCAGGAAGCCTCCAGGACCCTCCGAAGCCTCACAGCATAGCAGTCAAGGCGATGAGGTGGTACCCAAGCAGGAAGCCGAAGAACCTCCAACGCCAAGCAAGATACAGCTGTAAAAGGAATATTTTATAAGAACTAATACACAGTAAGAGGGTAAGGAGTAAGGACGAGGATAAATAGCCATAGCGAAGAAGACAAAAGACAAGGAAAGATATGTACAGCTGTATATAATTACTACAGCTGTACAAGGAACATCATAGGGTAAATTGAGGTTAGGTTAATGTACACAAACAACGTGTACAGCCGATATCCCGGACAATAACGCATACAAACACACACATGTGTGTAAGCCTCACGTCCAAATACCCACCTAGAGCCGAAGACGGAGAGGCTAGTCATCAGCGAGGTAAACGTCGTCGAGGAGAGAGAGGGGTGACTCGGCCTCGAGCAGCAAGCGACGGCGGGTGAGCTTCGTACCTGAAACTCATGCCGTACCCATTGAAGAACGCAGTTAATAACTAATGAATTATTAGTTATCTGGGAAGAGGTTGTACCTCGTCTCCGAGACGGCAGCAGCACCAGATCACCATCACACAACATACAGCAACATACAGCGGAGTTACGCCGATACAGCCTGAATACAGCGGCACTCGACTCTTTCGCGAGACGCGAGATCGAGGTGCCGCGCACGAGTACGTACTGCGCAGGCGCGCGGTACCAACACGGGGCTCTCGAGCACGCCGAGAGGCAGAGCTCTACGGTCCGCCGTCTAAACCTGACGAAATCAAGAGAACAGCGAGACAGCGTGTCTGTGATTGAATTTGAGGAGAATAGCGAGGGTGTGTGAAACAGAGCGAGAGCAACAGCGTCCCAACCAGGTATCCCGGAGACGTCGTAAAGATTGGTGAATAATTATTCCCCTGCTGACGGTACCATCGAGTACCGCCGAAAGTGCGTGCGAGCATCCCGTCCGTCCCATCCTTCCCCTTCCCCTCCCCTACAGCGAACCGGAATAAAAGCAGCGGAGCACGGCTCCAAGTAGTGAACGATAACCCGCGGGTTATCTGATTAGTTGCCGTGTAATAACGCGGCTGGCGCCCACCCCGATGATTGATATTTTTGATTATTAAATACGTGTTATTTTAATTAATTGCTAATCTTATTTGACCTGCACCCTGATCTCCAGTGCAGCGTCACATTGGCGCCCAACGTGGCTTGTTTTATTAAGGGATCTAATTAATTAAATAATTAAAGTGGCGTACAGCATCATTGTTTGTTTTTTGTTTTTCTCTATAAGTTAAGAGCGGAAATAGCTATTGTAAGCGTCGAAGCGCGACGCAAAAAGGCGGCCATATTGCCCTTCCATTCCTTTAAGCAAAGCTCGCACACACACCGGAAGAAACCGGTCGGCCATTTTGACGGCCATTTGCATAAATATAATATTAATTGAGCACGTGCACGAAAAATATAATTTAGTTTTTTCTTTTGAATATATTATTTGCACTGCTTTACATATTTGGTTATGTATAGTTGTTTTTTTTTTGGGTACGCTGGTCAATATAAAATTAATATAATTCAATTTCCCTCTCCTCCTAACCCATACAGCTATATTAACCAAGTATTCATGACATTTTTTTTTGTAAGTGCTTCTATAAGAAAATAATATTTTATTAATTTTCTTTTAAATTTGCATTTCATAGTATAATAATAATTTAAGCTGCTTTGAGCATTATTAATATATTTTCTTAAGCATATTAATTTTCTTTGGTGACATATATTAACATATTAATGCTATTTAATATCCTTACTGCTATTATCACGTTTGATTAAATTGTGTGTTTCCTTTGCTTATATACTATTAAGGCTGATTGAAAATAATCACACATTTTGCTAGTGTTATTTATTGTAGCTTAATAAATAATAATAATCAATTTAGCTTGACCTGTTATACCCATTGCAACAAAAATTTAATTGATAATAATAGTTATTATAAAAACAATACTGCATAATTTTTGTTTATTGTTGTTTGCTGCCTACCTAACCCAGATTATATTTTATTTTTATAAGCATAATTTGCACGTCCCTTGCACATATACCCCAATATTTGTTAATTTTAATACTAATAACATTAAAAATTTAGTGAATTTTGGTATGTAGTAAAAGCTGTATATATTAATTTCCCAGAATAATAAGCTGTATAAGATACAATATAATAATTGAACCCATATATATATACATATTTCCCGCTGTATTTATTTTCTATACTGCCCAGCTGATAATAAAGCAAGCTTATTTAATTTTTATTTTGCTGTTTGTGGATTGCTTAGTGAAAGTGAATTTAATTTAATTAGCTTAGCTTGAAAATTGTTTTATTTTCTCTTTCATTGGTATTTTATTTTTTGATTTTTGCTTGGCATGTTTAATTTAAATTAGATATAATTAAACAAGAGCTAAGATATTTCACGGCAATCGAGCTAATAAGAGCTATTAATAATATTTATTCAATTATTAAGAGAAAATAAGCAACAATAAATTAATTCAAAATGTCTCACAACGGTGATGACCTTGATTTAATTTTAGAAGACTTATCGGTATTACAACCAACAGTAGGTGCCGGTGTAATAAGACGCAGTATTAATAATACCAGTGATGGTAGAATCACGGTATACGCGAGCAAAGTAGGAATAAATATAGATTCGGATTGTAAAATTATTAGAGATAGGTTAGCTAGGTACGAAATTAGACGTAATTTCGGACCATCGTCTGCTGACTGGAATGCAGCAGTAGACGAGGCTAACCCGATTATTGATACAGATTTGTCCCTTACGCAATCAGAAAGAGAAAATATCCCCAGTATCGCTATAGATACAGCTCCAGCAAGAAGTAGTAAAGCAAAACGGATGCTTTACATTCAATTGCCAATAGGACAATCACGAGGACAATACCGAGATCCAATCTCCATAAGTAATGAAAATTTGTTGTCATTACCGGAAATGGAATACGGATCGGAAAAACAATCGGCTGAAAGGGAAAACAGAAACGCGAGAGAAAATTTACAGCGATTAAATAATGAAAATTTAAGGATAAGCAGCGCAGCAATTCGTCCTCAATGTCAATCTACAGCATATAGATTGAGTCTACCGTCACCAGTATGCGATAATTCGATGATGGAATTAACGCATACAGTCCCAAGCTTAACGACAACACAGTTGAGCATAAATTCGACTTCCGATTACCCCATCCACACATTAGCCCCTTCATCTCCCACAAACCCAGACCTCATAGATAACCCATTTACCCAATATACAGCTCCAGTTACCACATACAGTACGAATATTTATACAGACACCCGTCCAAGATCAACCCAAACTATCCAACCCTCAGCTTTTCGTCCAGCAAGCACAAGCCCTTTTCCCCCTATTGCACTCGTACCTAGAACAGTAAGCCGAGCAAATACGCCACAGCGCAGCAATACAGAACCCGAATTAGCGACCCAGGAGTCAAGAGTCAATCAGGCACGCGAAAACAGACATAACCCAACAAGCAGCACACAGCTGAGCAATGTACATAGGAATGCACAGAGTGTCCATTGGGAAGACGATGGAGTTACAGAACCCAACGTTCCAAAAGAGATGCAAAATACCGAGAAAGAGCTCGAAAATAAATACGATGAACAATTTAGACGATTGGAGCAGCAAATAGAGCAAATGCAGCAATTATGCAAGCAAATTGATCGAAATACACAGCTCTCAGCAAAATAGACAGCAAAGCAGATCGCCAGTGCACCAGGAAAGCAACGAAACGTACTCTATCCCAAATAACCCACACATACAGCCACAGCAAAGTACGTTTAACCCAGCATTCAGATACAGCCGTTCGTACGAAACCTGCTTAGAAGACGCTACCTTTATACGGGAGAAAAGGACAGCACAGATATTCTCGCGTCACCATATCCAATTCAAAGGAGCGAAAAAGAATGATCCGGAGGCATTCTTATCGAATCTTGAGGAATGTAGAGAAAGTTATGGTCTCTCAACTCAGGATATATTTGAAGCGTGGCCATCAGTGTTAGATGATGAAGTGTGGGAATGGTTTAGACGTGAAAAAAGCAGCTGGAAAGATTATCTAGATTTTGTAGATGCACTGGGATTACAATACGGGACTGAGGAAACGCAGAGCCAGCTGAAACAAGCTATTGAAAATCGGACACAGGGACCGAATGAGGATATCTCCACATACCTCACCAACCTACGAGGTATGTTGGATCAAATCAAGCCGCAAACGCCTCAAACCGAGCAGCTGGATAGAGCATATCGCAACCTGCACCCTAGTTATAGAACTAGCATCAAAAGACATCATTTCGATAGTTTTACACAGCTGCAGAGACTAGGTAAAAAGGAGGAAGCAAGACGTTTAATGGACGAAACGTACAGACCTCCACCAGTAATCCAAAATTACGGCTTAGCGAAATATGCATATATCGACCCTATGCAAACTAAAAGCCGTAAACTAGCAGCAGTCTCCTCAGGTCAAACAGAAGATATTGCAGTACCTCCCAAGTCCATAGCACCCATAGCCACCCACCCACAAAAGAAAATACAGCACCAATACCCTTTGAAGCAGAACAGCCCTCAAGCAGCAAGAAAATATACAGCACCTCCCAAGCAAGAGTCGAAGCAGCAGTACAGCGAAGCTGTATAGAATAACAAAAATAGCAGCTATTGGCAACGAGCGCAGGAAACTAAACAAAGGGCTGAATCACCAAAAAAGCAGGAATTTAAGCCAAATAAATTCAGCACGCCAAATAACGAAGATCAAAGGCCTATAAATCCAAGGAAATTTAAAGAGCCTTGTTTTAGATGCGGAAAACTTGGACATTGGATAGCAGAATGTCCAGAACCTGCAACATGCCGTAATTGCGATGCTCAAGGCACAAATTACGCAAACTGCAGCTGCAATAAGAACAGAAGCCAGGGAAACTACAGCCAGAGAAAATAAAGACCCGTATTTTCTCACCCAAACACCCAAAAGGGTCAATACCCTCCCATGTTGCAGCAAATAATTCCCTAATACAGCAAATACCCGGCATCGACCCACGCCATTTCTTTAACGTAGAGTTAAATGGACAAAAACTTACAGCTTTACTTGACGATGGGTCGGTACACTCATTCATTGGGCGAGGAATGAGTAGAATATTACAGCATAAATTGAGACAATCCAGCAATTCAGCCGTTAAAGTAGCAGATGGTACAGCAGTACCAATACAAGGTATAATAGATGTAACCATGGAAATAGATGGTGAAACTATTATAATGCCGTTTCAGGTAGCAGACGGCTTGCATTATGACTGCAAATTAGGTATCGACTTTAAACATAAAGCGAACATGAATATATGCTATGAAAACGATACGTAGTGGACTGATAAAGCTATCATTCATCATTTTTATCCGTATGGCAAAGACCCGAGTTGCTTACCCGCCTTAGCAAGCATAGGAGGATTGAAACGAGCTACAGCAGAACAAGAAAGGAGATTACAGCAGCTACTAAATGAGATGATTCCCCCAACACCAAGAACGCTAGGTGTAACTAACCTAAATTCCCATAAAATCGATGTGCAAGGTGCCGAACATATTTGTCAACGAAACCGTCGTTATTCGCCGAGGATGCTGAAGGCTGGATATGAGGAAATTGACAGAATGCTAAAGGAAGGTATAATAGAACCTTCAGAAAGCCCGTGGTGTAGCTGCCCAATTATAGTTCCGAAAGCAAACGGAAAATACCGCTTTTGCATAGATTTCCGGCAGGTTAATGCGGTAACCAAGAAAATAGCGTACCCTATGCGGAATATGGACGACATTCTCGATCAGCTGAGAGAAAGTCGTTACATAAGTAAGCTTGATTTATCTCAAGCTTACCACCAAGTCCCTCTAGCACCAGAAAGCCGCGAAATTACAGCCTTTTCACTTCCCGGTAAAGGATTATTTCAGTTTACCCGAATCCCCTACGGCCTATCGAATGCACCGGCAATTTTCCAGAAAATGATGGACAAGCTCATAAAGCCAGAATGGGAGCCTAATGTGTTCGCATATCTGGACGATATTATAATTACAGCCAAAACCTTTGAGGAACACCTAAAATGGTTAAGAATAGTACTGGCCGCCCTCAAAAAGGTAAACTTACAAATAAACAGAGAAAAGTCCAAATTCTGCTGCGCGGAAGTAACTTATCTAGGATACATTGTTAATGAGGATGACCTCAAAACAAATGTACATAAGGTACGACCGATACTAGAGTATCCAGACCCAACCAATTTAAAGCAACTCAGACGCTTTACTGGCTTAATTGGTTGGTATTCAAGGTTTATTGGGAAATTAGCTGAATACAGAGCACCGTTAAACTATTTAACGCGAAAGGATGTCAGATGGCAATGGCATCAGGAACAGCAGGATGCATTCGAGAAAATGAAGCCAGCCCTTACCCAAGCCCCTGTTTTAGCCCGCCCCGATTTTTCCCTCCCCTTTACCCTCCAAACCGATGCTAGCGATTACGCTATAGCCGGTGTGCTTACCCAGGAAATAAATGGTGAAGAACACCCTATATATTACGTTAGCCGTACACTGAGTAAAGCGGAGCGTAATTATACGGTGACAGAGAAGGAGTGTTTGACAGTATTGTGGTCTATTGAAAGACTAAAAGGTTACCTTCAAGGTGAAGAATTTACCGTGGTAACAGACCACCACAGCCTTCTCTGGCTTCACAACATCAAGGATCCGACAGGCAGATTGGCTCGATGGAACGCAATCTTGCAAAATTATAAATTTAAGTTTGTGCACAGGAAAGGAGCATACCACAAGGTACCTGACGCACTTTCAAGAGCATATGAAGATACAGCATTAGCAGCTACAGCCACAATTAATACAAGCGATCCTTGGTACCAAATGAAGATCCAAGCAGTAATAAAATCTCCCCAAAAATATCCTGATTTATGTATAAAAGACAACCTTTTATACGCACACCGTCCCAATCCCCTCGTAGACCCATTAGTCCCCGACCTAGATGCTTGGAAGCTGATTCTGCCAGCAGCTGCTAGAGAGGAAGCTCTCTATGAAGCGCACTACACCCCGCAAGCCGGTCATTTGGGAAATGACAAAACGTATGCAAGGTTAGCCACCTACTACTACTGGCCAGGTATATACTATGATACCTGCAATTATGTGAGAGCTTGTCAAGAGTGTCAAGCCTTCAAAAGCAATCAGCAGGCTCCAGCAGGAATAATGGAAGGCAGGAACATAGATGGACCTTGGACAGTAGTAGCAGTCGACATAATGGGACCGAAACCACCATCAAAGCAAGGTTTCAGGTACATAATAGTCTTTGAGGACTTATTTACCCGTTATGTCGAAATGAAAGCGTTGAGACGAGCCGACGCAAAAAGCGTACTCCAAGCGTTCGATGAATTAGTCATTAACCGATGGGGTTGTCCCAAATACCTAAATTCGGACAATGGGACAGAATTTGCAAATCGCCAAGTTGCAGAGAAATTACAGCAGTACGGAATTATACAGTCATTAATTCCGCCATATTTCGCACAAGCTAACCCTGTAGAAAGGGTAAATAGAAACCTAAAACCGATGATAAACAGCTTCATTGAGGAAGATCATCGGGAGTGGGATCGACATTTAGGAGAGTTCTGCTTCGCTCTCAATACAGTCGTCCACTCTACAACTAAATACAGCCCAGCATTTTTAAATTTTGGCAGAAACCCTATCCCAACAGCCCTTATACGAAAGCACCTAGAGTCCTCAGACCCCCCTCCAGCACCAAATACAGCAGCATGGATCGAAAGATTACATAGACTTCCAGCAATATATGATTTTGTTAGAAGACATATAGACACAGCAGTGGCTAGACAAGCTAGACACTATAATAAAGGACGTAGATTAGTACAATACCAAGTTGGCGATCGAGTATGTCGACGCAATAGGGTATTGTCCTCAAAAGATAATCATTTTACAGCAAAAATGGCACCAATAAACATAGGCCCCGCGAGAGTAGTAGAAGTAGTTTCGGCAAACTATTATATTGTTGAAGACGAAGATACTAAGCGGAGGGTCAAAGTCTATGTAAATGATCTTAAGCGTTATATCCCTCCTAGAAACGTTATCCCACCTAAAATTCATTCTCCCCCTTCGCAGCGTCCAATAGCACAAAATATACAGCAAAACAACCCGAGTAGCAATAACCCACCTCGAAAACGAGGTAGACCCAGAAAGATCAAATAAATTTTTTTTTCTTTTTCACTTTTCCCCGTTACATTATTAAGTCAAAGTTTAAGTGTTATGAACCTACTTTTGCAATTTTCCCAAACAAATAAGGGTGGTGATTATAAAGCAGAGCAAATAAGCAAATAATTTAAATTATATTCAATGAAACGGTAATTGAAAAGAGTTCAAAACTAGGAACTCACAAGCAGCAGAAGGTAATAATTCACCACACCTTATTAATTTTCTTTTTGTATTTTATATTATTTCATGTTTATTATTTTATGATTTTTCATTAATTCCTAATTTATATATTAATTTGTATAACAGTATGAGTATGACTGCCATCATGTATCGCGAGTAGGGATAGAGCTCTCAAACAAAAGCGAATATTCTATATGATTATGTATATTTTATGTATTGGGGCCAGTCGTCGTTATAATAAAAGTAATTTTAAATTATTTAAAAGCAGCTAGAAGTTATACACCATACAGCGCGTATACATACACAGATTTCCAGTCAAGCAGCTAGTCAAGGAGACTATACACCTATACCCCGTACCAATAGCACCGGCTATTTGGATATTTATTAAGTAAGCAAGCGTAATTACCCCCACCAACTTTAGCATTATTATAATTGCGAAATTTTAAACAAAATAATAATTAGCAGCAATTGTTATTTTTTTTAGCTTAGCATTACTGTTAGCATTTTATTGAAATTACGACTTCCGCGTAATTTCGGTTTGGTGGGGGGGGGGGAGTTGTGACAATGTGCTTTGCACATGTCAAGAGCGAACGACAGAACCCCTGGCGAATACCTACCTACCCGGATAAGCTAGACGAGTCCCTAACTACACTACCTACCCATATACTATTCCCTAGCTACCTACCCGCACATTAACTACATCCTGCCTACCCTCACAGTCTAATAACCCCATCCTAAGCAGAGCACACATCAAACACTTTGTCTTGACATTGAAGGCCAGGGCGAGCTCAGAATCTCAGGTGGGCTCCTCCGAGTCTAATACAGCAAGCAGGATAAAAAGGGAGGCGATCACCAGGAAGCCTCCAGGACCCTCCGAAGCCTCACAGCATAGCAGTCAAGGCGATGAGGTGGTAGCCAAGCAGGAAGCCGAAGAACCTTCAACGATGAACTTTTTTGGAATAAAAGCAATCAAAAAATTTTAATCAAGTTTTTTTCTTACTTATTTTATACATTTAAAGTTGTGTGCAAATGTTAGATCTAAGTATACAAGAAGTTGAAAATTCACCGACACTTGTAAAATTGACAGATTCAATTTTGACATTTTACTTATTCTAATTGTTTTAATATTAATTTAATACATAGTAAAAAATACTTGTCGATTAGTCCGTTTTGATTTCAGTACTTTCAATTGCAGAAACTTTTTATGGAGTTTAAACAAAAAAAAATATAAATATTTAATTAAAAATACTTGCTGCTTATGTCGATTTGATTTCAGCATTGTCTATTACAGAACCTCTATGAAGTTTAAGCAAAATATACGTAGAAATAGGATGGGAGTAAGAATTAAAGACTTTTTTATCAGATAACATTTTTAATAGTGTGATTGGAAACCACACTTGCGAATGTTGACACCATCGTAGAAGGTGTTTTATATAAAGTACTGTCTAGAGGCACAAATTTTATGTGGAATATTTAATAATAAATAATTAAATTACTGAACGTGAAACTCTAATAAATATATCAAAAGGCTCGATAGAGTCTGACGCAAGTATAGGAGCGAGAGCCATTATATACAGCTAACTAGCCCTTCAGATTTTTACTTTTCTAACCGCTGCATTATTACATTATGTATTTGTGCTATTGGCCACGCATTACGTTCCTTGTTTATTAATCTTTACTGTACAACAAGTTTACACGAATTCATTTACGCACAATCAAGAAAATCAATGCCAAAGATATTGTTTGCTGATTTCCTTTCCTCAATTTTCGTCTTCTCCCTTTTGATATATATAGTCAACTTCAAGCAAAATGAGATAGAGATAGTATAGGAAATGCATGAGATAGAAAGAGAAACAATGCTTTCCAGCCCGTGAAAGAGCGCGTACAGAGGTCCCATCGATTGGCAGGCAAAAGTTTAGACAGTGGTAGCAAGCTACTGCTATTCTTAGCTGTCACACATTTTGTTTGGTTATTTAGCAACGATATCCGAGGCGAGGACTAACATTACAAATTAATCCGCGAAAAAACAGTTCAGATGTGGCTATAGGAATGTTTAAAAAAACCGTTTGTATAAAGAAGAATTTGGTGTTACCCGAGAGCGGTCCGAGATTCGAGAATTTTTTCCTGGTTCTGGTCATTCTTCCCGATCTCTCAAAATTTCGGCTTAATCAAGAAAGTCAACTTTGGTGTTTAGCATGTAATAACGAACGAAAAGTTCGCTTACATCAGTGAGTTCAGAGCTACACAAAAGAAGCCCATTCAAAAAAAACGAGATTTGGTTATCTACTTTCAGGATTTAACAGAAGCACGGCGTACACCTACAGGATTCTAGACGAGTAACTACACTTACCCATATCTTTTCCTAGTTTTACCGACTTTACTAATTTTCATCACAGTTAATAACCATTTTAAGCAGAGCAACTCAAACACTTTGTCTTGACTTGAAGGGCCGGGCGAGCTCAGAATCTCAGTGGCTCTCCGAGTCTAATACAGCAAGCATTAAAAGGGAGGCGATCACCAGGAAGCCTCCAGGCACTCGAGCCTCACAGCATAGCAGTCAAGGCGATGAGTGGTAGCCAAGCAGGAAGGCGAAGAACCTTCAACGATGAACTTTTTTGGAATAAAAGCAATCAAAAAATTTTAATCAAGTTTTTTTCTTACTTATTTTATACATTTAAAGTTGTGTGCAAATGTTAGATCTAAGTATACAAGAAGTTGAAAATTCACCGACACTTGTAAAATTGACAGATTCAATTTTGACATTTTACTTATTCTAATTGTTTTAATATTAATTTAATACATAGTAAAAAATACTTGTCGATTAGTCCGTTTTGATTTCAGTACTTTCAATTGCAGAAACTTTTTATGGAGTTTAAACAAAAAAAAATATAAATATTTAATTAAAAATACTTGCTGCTTATGTCGATTTGATTTCAGCATTGTCTATTACAGAACCTCTATGAAGTTTAAGCAAAATATACGTAGAAATAGGATGGGAGTAAGAATTAAAGACTTTTTATCAGATAACATTTTTAATAGTGTGATTGGAAACCACACTTGCGAATGTTGACACCATCGTAGAAGGTGTTTTATATAAAGTACTGTCTAGAGGCACAAATTTTATGTGGAATATTTAATAATAAATAATTAAATTACTGAACGTGAAACTCTAATAAATATATCAAAAGGCTCGATAGAGTCTGACGCAAGTATAGGAGCGAGAGCCATTATATACAGCTAACTAGCCCTTCAGATTTTTACTTTTCTAACCGCTGCATTATTACATTATGTATTTGTGCTATTGGCCACGCATTACGTTCCTTGTTTATTAATCTTTACTGTACAACAAGTTTACACGAATTCATTTACGCACAATCAAGAAAATCAATGCCAAAGATATTGTTTGCTGATTTCCTTTCCTCAATTTTCGTCTTCTCCCTTTTGATATATATAGTCAACTTCAAGCAAAATGAGATAGAGATAGTATAGGAAATGCATGAGATAGAAAGAGAAACAATGCTTTCCAGCCCGTGAAAGAGCGCGTACAGAGGTCCCAGCGATTGGCAGGCAAAAGTTTAGACGTGGTAGCAAGCTACTGCTATTCTTAGCTGTCACACATTTTGTTTGGTTATTTAGCAAACGATATCCGAGGCGAGACTAAACATTACAAATTAATCGCGAAAAACAGTTCAGATGTGGCTATAGGAATGTTAAACCGTTTGTATAAAGAAGAATTTGGTTACCCGAGACGGTCGAGATTCGAGAATTTTTTCTGGTTCTGGTCAATTCTCCCGATCTCTCAAAATTTCGGCTTAATCAAGAAAGTCAACTTTGTGTTTATCATGTAATAACGAACGAAAAGTTCGCTTACATCAGTGAGTTCATAGCTACACAAAAGAAGCCATTCAAAAAAACGAGATCGTTTTTTGATAATTATACCAGAAAAGAACTTAAGCCAGTTCCTATTAAATTGGTAAACAATTTAGACATGAGATCGAGCAGCTGATGTCAAAGAAATCTACAAAGACTGATGCACATCATCAAATTTATAAAGAGTACGGATATAAACATAAACAATTCAATAAAGTAAGTAACTTTATCGGATATTTTTTTTTGTTTTACAGTTTTTACTCAATTTAAACAATATTTCAATGAATAGTTAATAAAACAATTTTTTATATTATTAGCATTCGCATATCAATGTTTTATGTATCTTTGGTATTTAGCTTTGTATGTATCTTATTGTATCTTCACAAAAAGTCTAACCTTAATTAACATTGTATAAGGTAAAAGCACCAGTGATTGGACATGTTGCAGTGATTGGACAGTTGGATGTATTTATTTAAATATTAAATTGAATTTAAATGTTTTTATAATAAAAAAAAGGTAAGCTTCTTTAACTATTTAGGATAATAATTGCAGATAAAACAGTGCGTTAATATAATTGGTTTGATAATAAAAAAATAAATAATATTTTTTTTTAACAGTTCAAGGCATTATGGCTGTCACCTTAATGGTTTTCTTAATGCTGATGAGGTGTTTCTTAAGACTGTAAATATCGTGTAAATCATATTTTTCGATCCAGTAAAGTTTATAAAGTTTGTTTATTGTATCTGGAATATGTACAGTCTTGTAATTTTACGATTTTCAATTTGAATTTTATATATTTATCGCGTCCAGTGACTAATGCAAGAGTAGCGGTGGTGTCGCAATCATTGGACACGCATACACATCGTAAATAGCAAAATTTATTAGACGGTCCTTTTTAATATTTTGCCTGTTTGACTTAATTTCGGTAAGTAATTTTGTGTTTTATACAACTATACTTTTGTTTACTTTATTATTTTTAATTAAAAAACATATTATTTATTCATAAAAATAAGTATTTTCTAAATTTATGAAAACCTAACCTATAACCTATCCTATATACAGTAACTCTATAATTTAATTTATATATAACAAATATAATTGAATAAAAGTATTTTATTTTATTACAGGACAAATGCCTAAAGCCAAAAAATTTCTGTGAAATGAATAATTTAATTAATACTAGCTAGCAAAGAAAGGAATATGTCAGTGAGCCAGCTTGGATCAGCGAAGGAGCCCTTCGAAGCCTATCAGCTGTCAGCTTCACATACTCAAGTCCTCATCGAATCAGTATCTATGTTCATTTATTATATATATACTTTTATTTATTTATTACTTAATATATATATATATATATATATATATATATATATATATATATATATATATATATATTAAATCATTCATTTCACAGGTATTTAATTAATACTAGCTAGCAAAGAAAGAAATATGTCAGTGAGCCAGCTTGGATCAGCGAAGGAGCCCTTCGAAGCCTATCAGCTGTCAGCTTGACATACTCAAGTCCTCATCGAATCAGTATCTATGTTTATTTATTTTATATAGTTATACTTTTATTTATTTATACAACATTTTCTCTTATTATTAATATATTTTTGTTATATATTTCCAACAATAAATATGACCAAATTTAAAATATATGCAATCTTTATTTTATATATATATGTTAAAATTAGTTAATTCATTTCACATTATGTAAATAAAAAGTTTTGAAAGAGCAAGTTATACATATGTCCAAATACTAATACATTCTCGTCCAATCACTAAAGCGTAGTGTTAGTAGTGTTCAATAACTACATCAAATGAATATTTTACGATATTTGTATTTCTTGGTACAAAATTACATTAAAGTTTTTGTTTTAATAGCTTACATCAAACTATAATATTAATACTATCAGTCAAATATATTTTTATTATCCTTTACAATTCTATTACTTCAAAATTTACTCGAAAAATAAAAAGTGGTCTTAACTGTCCAATCACTGGTGCTTTTACCTTATTTAGAAGGAATAATTTTCGATCTTGGTGAATAAACCACAAGTTTAATTAACTGGCGACGATTCGATGACCCTTCGTCATCCTCTTCAGGCCATATCTTTATTTAAAAAATATACAAATGAATTATAGTTTTAATTATAGTTTTAATTATAAGTTTTGTTTTTTAAGCCTCGTGATTTACAATATTTTACTTACTACTCGTCATTATATCAGATGTTTAACATCGACATTACATCGTAGCATCACTGATTTGTCGCACTAATAACGAAAACAAGGATATTTAAAACAATGAAATTACGATTTATATACACAGAAGTTGAACAGTTATGTCGATTACCTTCATCTTATATAAAACTCCATATATCCAAATTAACATTATTAATAATTTAATAAATAAATAAATTAGGACATCACAAAAATAATAAATAACACAAAGATTAAGCAAAAGCCGTTACAGGACTAGATATAATTATCACAAACAACGTACTAAATTTATTCGCAGCTGATATATATAGCTGTAGTGAAGTGTAGCATGACACCAACTATATCTGTATAAAGGCGCGATTTTTGAATCTAATTTAATGACTGAATATTATATTATGTCATAGATTAAAATTATTATTGTCCATTATGTTAAAAATAATAATAAATATTGTTATACATAAGTTAAAAATTCTCTATTAACAATAAAAATATATTTTTTTTTATTATAAAATTACCATTTGCTAAAATTGACTAAACCTAAACATAACAAAAAAGGAAAAAAAATAGAAAAAAGAAAAAGAAAAAAGCAATCAACACAATCAAAGCCGTTCTTTCAATCTACTAATAATACCATTGTAATGTTGACTTAGTTTTCTAGTATCATCTTTAACATTAATTGCATTAATCTCCAATTTGATATGTATCATTTCAGATACTAATCTTCTATTCCAATTACTCTCTCTATCTAAAATTGAAATATCGTCAAAACTAAAGGAATGATTGAAAGACCTTATATGTTCATTAATAACAAATTGAGACTCTATTTTTTTAGTATTACTTTTATGTTCGTTAATTCTACATTGCAACTGTCTTTTAGTTTCACCTACATAACTAGCATCACAATCTTTACAATCAATTTTATATACAACATTAGTCATAGAATTCTTTTCTGACTTTTCCTTACCTCTTACAATGATATTATTAAGATTGGTACATATTGTCGGAATAGGTCTAATATATTTTTGTTTTATTGAATTTTCAATTTTATCATAAAAGCCTGATATAAAAGGCAATTTTAACGTACCAAAATATTTTTTATTTATGTTAATTTGGTTCACTGTATTACAGTTATTAATGTGTCTAATTTTATCTAACCTTTTTTTAACATTATGATTTATGAATTTTTGCGGATAGTTATTATCATATAAAAACTGCTTAACAATTTGCATGTTAAATTTGTGAAATTTTTGCACGTACCAAAAGTACGTATTGTTACATGCTAACTTCGAACATTTTGTTACGCACATATTGGCGCGTAGTTTTGGCACGTAATTTTATTACGTACTTTTGGTACATAACTTTTCTTTTCTATTTTTTTTTTGCTTAACGTCGCATTCACACTGATGATACTTCTGCACGTAATACAATTACGTACTACAGGTACGTAACTCATTTACGTACTGCAGGTACGTAACTCAATCACGTACTTCAGGTACGTAACTCATTTACGTACTGCAGGTACGTAACTCAATTACGTACTTCAGGTACGTAATTCAATAAAAATATTAAAAAAACATCTTATAACTGTTACGCTTGGACCGTAAAGCTTAATCCGGAGATGCCGGCTCGTGCCCTTACTGTGTCTGCCGATTGATTAGTGTATTTTCAATAAGTATGCTTTTACAAAAGATATCGCACATACCTCTGTGGTCGCTGATGATACGCATCATTGAAAAAAAAAAGAAAAGAAAAGTTATGTACCAAAAGTACGTAATAAAATTACGTGCCAAATCTACGCGCCAATATGTTCGTTTATTTTGTGTATTCTTATTACTTGATTAATATTAAAGTTCTAGCTCGAATAAAAGTGTTGTTATTTTATTGTATGGGAGCCGTTCACCCTGATCCCCAGTGAACGTGTTTTATATAAGGTGAAGGTAATCGACATAACTGTTCAACTTCTGTGTATATAAATCGTAATTTCATTGTTTTAAATATCCTTGTTTTCGTTATTAGTGCGACGACTCAGTGATGCTACGATGTAATGTCGATGTTAAACATATGATATAATGACGAGTAGTAAGTAAAATATTGTAAATCATGAGGCTTAAGAAACAAAACTTATAATTGAAACTATAATTGTTAAACCCAATGTATTCATTTGTATATTTTTTAAATAAAGATATAGCCTGAAGAGGATGACGAAGAGTCATCGAAACGTCGCCAGTTAATTAAACTTGTGGTTTATTCACCAAGATCGAAAATTATTCCTTCTAAATAAATACTGCGTGGATGATAAAGATAACAAAATTTATCTATAACATTGTATATATTTAATTGAAAGATAAGTAAGCATTGTAGATTTTTATACCATCTGAAATTGAAAAAGATGTCTTTCTATTTGCATTTTTCATGGATAATAAACTAAAAGCATAAAGTCTGTATGTAATACATTTGTTATCTTCTAGAAATTTTTTTTTAATTTATAGCGTCTTTACATATTTTTCAACAATAATTATTTTCAAATGTATTTCTATTAGAGAATTGGCTTGGATAGAATATTGGCCTTTCTTAAAAGATTTTGCTGGTATGAGGTGTGATGAAGGTTTGGAGAAATTGGAGGAATATCTAAAAAAACAATTTCAAGAAAAATCAAAGCCAATTTTATCTTAGATGAAAGTTTTATAAATCTTTTCCAAATGGTACAATTTAGTTTAACGTCAAATTTGATATTAAAATTTTTTTAAATAATTCATATTAACAATTGAACATATTTTTTAGAACAATTCAAAAAAGGAAATAGAGTTAGATGCTTTCTGCGATAGATTTCAATCTTTTGTGATAGAATTTCAGTCAGGCTCTGCTTAAGAAGTTGAATGGAATATTACCACCAATAGAATGGGAAGAAAATGGACAAATTTGGAAACAACAGGTATTGTAAAATTAGATACTTAAAAATAAGTAATATTAAAAATTAAAATATTTATGTAGATATCCAGTACACCAGCTACTAGGTTGAATGTGATTAACTTACAAGAACAGTTGGATATGAAATTAACTCAGCGACAAGCTAGAGAAACTGGTATTTGTCCTGTTCGAAGAGAACTTTACACTCAGTGTTTTGGTAAGATTTAATTTTATTGCTAAAATTAAAGTAAAATCAAATTTAATTGAAATTATTCATTTAATTTAGAGACGAAATCATAAGACAAGTTACAATTAATTATGCAGAGCGAGGACTTCTCTTGCTTAGAGTAAGGGATGAAATTCAAATGACAATAGCTACTTACCAAACTCTATATCAAAGTAGTATAGCCTCTGGAATACGTAAAGCTTTACAGGTAACAAGGATATAATGCATATTTAAATTACAATTCAATTATTTTAAGTCTATCTATTATTTATATTCTATTCATACCATACTTACATATAAAATAGATTATTATTTTATAGGCTGAACAAGGTAAAGAAGACCTACTAGCAGCTGCCGATGAGCTGCGATTACAAAAATGTGAACTTGAGAATCTTATAGCAGAGCTAAGACTTTGATCAAGCTGAACGAAGAGCTACAGAATTAAGAGAAGCAGAAGAGAAAAAGCATATGAAGGAAATTCAATTTAAAAAAAAAACAAATCAACAGTTAAAGGTAATGGTTAAATATATGTTAGCGTTTATGATTATTTATAAATATAACATATTATTTCTTTCAGATATAGCAGTCAGGCAAAACTTGAAAATATATATAACAAATTAAATGCAAGATTGAAAAATACAACATGTATGCCAAGCCGTATTATAAGGCTAAATGTGATGTAAAAATGAAATGTTGAAAAGAAATGCTTATAAGCTATTATATAAATTCTATTTTCGTACTGTTTTATACCAATTACCTATAAATATATTTCTGAAGAGTTAGAACAAAGTTTTAAAATATAAAGAAAACTATAAATGCGATTTAATTGATTCTATGTTCTAATAATATAGAAATTTTATTAATGTATAACCTGTAACTGTGAATTATTAAAAAAATATTTGATTGTAAACACAATAAGAAAATATAAATTCATTATTTCTCAAACACATACAGTATATACTTTTATTAACTTAATTGTATAATTTCTCCCTTAGTACAATTTTCCAAAAAAATGAAACATTAAGCTAACTGAGATAATATTATACATTTATGAAGAAGAAATTAAAACTTTTGTTTCATCGTTATTTAAAAAAAATCTTCTCTTGTAAAACTTCAACAAAAAACAATCCCTTATAAAATCTCCAAATTGTCATTTGTTAGAAATTGTTTTAAGTATTTTGGATTTTTTGCTTGATCATCATAAAATTAACAATTATTACATGTACTCTAATTTTTGCAGTAGACTGATGGTGATATTTGATATTAACAATATAGACAATGGACCATTCCTTTGATCTTTATAAATTTCTTTTTTTATAGGTTTCTATTAAACCAAATAGAACACATTTATTTTTAGATGAACAGTGGTTTGGAAGCTTTTATTATGAAATAGAAATAATAAATAATACTCTCAGTTTTTACAAACTAAGTTTTAATTGAAAAAATGATGAAATACATACATTTTACATTAAAAAAATTACAAGAAATTATTCCATACTTTATTTAAAACAAAATTGTTATAGGAAAAATTATAAATTTGTTGTCTAATAATGATCGTTATTTGTGTCCCTAGAAAGTACTATAAATATATTATATTAAGTAATATAAATATATTATATTTTATATTGTACTTGATTAATATTTATTTTATCTACAAACAATTTAAAGCATGATAAATTTTAGATCCGTTATTATTACTTACAAGGAGAGGTCACACCCTCTGGAAAACGGATCCTTACTAAACTCTAGGATATAATTTCTACTATAAAATCATTGAGAAAGCCGGTGTTTTAGTGTCCAATGGCCATTATATATATTGTAAGGGGGTGGGTACTGGGGATATGTAAGGCCCACGGTTAGGCCCAATCTGTCCCAACTTACCAACCTTAAGTGTGCAGTTCCACGATGCGGCCGGGAATCCCTTTGATTCCCGTGCAATGCCGTTTACAACGTCAAACACCTCGTTTGACTTATATATCGTGTGTTGGGCCCTATGCCCAAAATTGCCAACTAGGATAAACACCGGAGAGGGCGGTATTCGTAGGATAGGACGGTAACCGGTAAAACACTATCAACAATCGATATTACTGTTAATCGGCGAGAAAGATTGTCTCGCCGAGTCAATTTATTAACTAAACAATTAAATATTAACATATTAACTATAAATTAACTTAAACAATTGACGGGGAGTCGTACCGATGACTACCCCCGAGGTCAGCGCGAAAAGAATCAGTTGAAATCTATTTAACTGTCGATTACGAGCAACCGATCCGGATATGATCGGCTGCTTAACCTGATGGCATACGTCACACCGTGTGACGTATGTATCTCTGACGTAGAGAGCTTTGACGTAGAAGCTTCCTACGTGACGCGCGCCTTCTCTCGTGAAGTGGCTCCCGCGAACCACCGACCTGTCTATCCGTGCGGGTATTGTCACGAGAGGGGGGAAAGGAGGAACGCTTCCTCACCTGGACCGTACCGTTAAATCGGGACGCGAAATATTAAGTAGACACGCGGGTCTAAATGTGGTGCACCACTTACCGCTTGACTATATATCGCGCCTCGGCGGGAAACGACTGGGCAAAGGAGAGACAGCTCGTCCTCGTGCTTATCTCTCTCTCTCACTCCTACGGTCGGGAAGGCGGTCGACTCCTGGCTTCCTTTTCTCACTGCCCGTGAGACGTGCTGCTCTGCACGCCGACGTGGAGGTTGATGGGGAGAAACCCTCGCACCCACACACTAAATGCACCAGTCTTTTATCTCTTTATCACGTAAGAAATCTCTCGGCAGTTGTCAACACGATGTTGTTGCCGATCGCGCGCAAACTCTCTCGTTACTCTGAGCTGGGCGTGCACGATTCTCGCGCGTTCGTGCGCGCGCCGCGCTGTATATCCTCTTTTGCGTTGCTTACCTGATCGGTAACTCGCTTACCGTTACAATATATATATATATATAGATATTGTAGCGGTAAACGATCCACGCGAAATGAAAATCATACCGATCGCATGAGTTTACCATCGAAGACGCGTAAGGCGCATGCGCAAGCGCGTCGGAGAGCCGGTGTGCACGACACACCGGCAGTGTCGTCTCGCCGATGAGAGAGGCAGGAAGACGCGACCACAAGGTTCCCGCGACGTGTCAACTCCTGAGCGAGAAGTCGAAGGCGAGAAAGAGAGAGAGAGAGATAGGCGGAGAACGAAGCAGAGGGTACGCGAGATAGAGAGAGGACGAAGGACGCAGTTCGCTAGGTCCCCGACCGTATACAAGTAAGTCCTGGCCAGGCAGTGCCGTTTATTATCGCCAAGACGTGAGCGAAGATCGGCGACGGGATACGCGCGGTATCCCGACGCGCAAACCATACGAGAGGTTAGCCGCTCTCGTCGCGACGCTCTCTCTCGCTCAATAAACCACGTATATGGCAAACCGGAGTGCTTCACACGCCGGCGCGATCGCAGCTCGGCGATATTCACAGCGATGCCAGGTAATCCATACCTGGCAAACCTAACCTCGTTCCCCGAGTAGATCGAGACCACGTGTCTCGACACGTATATTGCGGCGGGCGCACACACACATACGCGATTGTATATTTTATATTTTCATAGATTACGCGAGTAACTTTATTTGCTTTGAGCCAAGGTTTGACCTTGCCTGGGCTCACCCCATTGTAATATCTTTCACCTTTATTTTCTATTTAATAAATTAACTCATTATCTTTAATTTCGAGTAATAATTAGTTAACCACTGATCACTCCCTATCCCCGAAGGCGAATACCGCCATGCCCCGCGGGTGTCGTGCATTGCTTCGCACGACACATACCTGAGAAGCCGAGCACGAGTATCGAGGAAGAATAAGTGTGTACTAGGTAGGTGCATGCATTGTACACAGGGCCAACAACGTCACTCGGAGCTTGAGGGTAGCTTCGGTCGTCCCGAAAGGTAATTTTACCGATTTACCAGCTGTATGGTGAGACAGCTGATCGCAGCGGTGTGGAGATTTCCTGTGCATTAAGTACATGCACAGGACGAGTATAACCCTCCTGACGTATAAACCGACCCTGTTACAACTGGCGCCCAACACGTGAGTTTCCTTGGGATAGGGAAAATTATTGCAACTAAAACGTGAGTTTCCTCGGGATAGGAAAAACCTTTTCAATTAATTTTCGACTTCGTACGTTGCTATACATATAAACCGCAACGAGTGGTTGCGAATACGCTGCGAGATCGTTGCGACGAACACATGTAAACAACAACCCGAGTCGAGTACAATCGAACATAATTCTTGGAATTAGCTCGAAGTAATACTTATTATTTTCGAAATAAAACTTATTATTTTCGATTTAAATTAAATTTAAAATACGAATTAGATAAATTTCCCAAAGTAATAGTTTATTTCCCAAAGTTAGTTTCCCAAAGTTTTCCAAATTTTCCAAATTTTCCAAAATTTTCAATTTTTTAAAATTTTCCAAAATTTTCCAAAATTTTCCAAAATTTTAAAATTTTTTAAAATTTTTTTTAAATTTTCCAAATTTTCAAATGTTTCACATTTGTAATTTTTTTTATAGGTTTTTAAAATTTTTCAAATTTCTCCAAATCTTTCAGAATTCGTAAATTTTTCCGAATTTTTCGATTTATTTCGGAACGTTCGAAATCCTCTTTACATTTTTGATTCTTCGCGGAAATTTGAAGAGTTTTTAAATTAAATAGTACAATTTTACAAAGCGAAAAGTAAAGTGTGTGCGTCGTAAAATCATAGACATTGCGAGCGATACCATATAGTAATTGTAATTTCTCGTCATATATTTCTGCGTAGCACAATAGGCGAGAGAGAGACAATAGATTTGGTGTAAAGTGTACGCTAAATTTTAACCAATTAATTAATTAGTTAATTAATTGGCATTTATTTAGGATTAGAAAAATAAAAAGACTTATAATTAAAGTCTTCCGTTTTATTTAGAAATTTTCTTTAAGTTTCATTAATCTACTAGAATCATTTTGTTACACGTCTCAATAAATTTTAATTGACGTGCTGAAAGATTGTGCGGGCAAAAATAAAACACTTATTGTTTTATTCGGGTTATTTTAATTTGGTAATTAAAGAGGTGATTGTAATACCCACATTTAATATTTATTATTTAATTATTAAATTCCTACTCTGCTATATTCAAACCAGATTCGCAATAACCCACGCAATCTTACCTTAGCGTACACGGTAGGACGAAGCCAGAGCAATCCAATAATTAGGCCGTATAGTCCAATCATATATATTTTTGTACTTTGCGATTATAATTGTGCACCTTAGGGAAAACGCGAGCCCACATATACGACCCCACGATAGCCGCGCAATTAGACTGCTCCGGTAAAGCGAATTAAATTATTTTTTATATTTATTGTAAATTATTTATTTAAATCGTTATTTTAAATATGGCGTGTTCGACACAACAGAAGATCGAAGACTGGTGTTTGTTCTATAGAGACAAAGATATGTGTCAATATCTTAACGACCTGTCACTTAAAGATACAGGCAATAAATTTGACAAGTTAAGTCGTCTGACAAAATGGCTCCTAGGAGATTACGAGTCAAGGAATTTTGTTGAAGAACCTGAGCTGGATGAAATCACTGTCTGGCACCATCGGGAAGAACTCAGGAAAAATTTCATCAATAAATATAGATCGGTAGAACACCCGTGGGAGAATTCGACAATTGACGACAACACAAGTCATCCGTTGGTAACTCTTAACAACGATGAAAGGGTTAAAGAAAATATGGAAATGAGTCGTAGAAGAGTCCATCAATACCAACATGACGAAACGACGGCAATATTGCAAGAAACCACGGAATCAACATCAACGAATGACAAAGCTGCCGACAGTATTACAAACGATGACCAAATTCCAAGCAGAATAAGACTCACTGCAACAGACGGAGGATCATTTGAAATCCCACTAGAATGTGCAAATTTTATGCAGGGAATGTCAGACACAGTTAAACATTTAACTGAAAAAGTAAATGCGCTAACGGCAGCGCAGACCCAACCTATATTAACAAGCACTAGATTAGACCAGCCGCAACACGAAGTCCGTAACCAACGACAGCAAGTAGGATTCCAGGACACGCTGACGTACCATTACCTAGACAATTCAACTGGACCATCACACCCCATGCCCCCAGCACCACTCTCTACAGGAGTCGGCAGAGCCTGGGAGGGGGGAACTTCCAAGGTCAGGAAAGACTTGGAAATGCGAGTGGTACCAGGACCGAGAACAGCACCTGGCAGAGAAGTGCAGGACAGTCCATGAGAGATGTCGGTCAAATTGTCCGGAAATGGGGACTACAATTCTCAGCAGATGGCGATCAGAGCATTGACTCATTTTTCGAACGAGTCGAGGAATGTCGGATTCCGGCTAGTCTTTCGGAAGCCGAAGCTCATTGCCAGAGTTATTCAAAGGCGTTGCAGCACTCTGGTTTAAAAACGAAAAAGATACCTGGTCGATATGGTCCGAATTCCATAAAGAAGCCCGTCACTGGTTCGGAACGAATAGGCGCTTTCAGAAGAGGCTGATTGCCGAAATAAACTCTCGCTATCAAGGACCTGGCGAGAAGACGCGAGATTACATCACATGTCTAGTACACATGATAAGAAAACTCGATTCAATCCCAAGGATCGAGCAGCAGTTAATACACTGCACGGCAACCTGCGCCCCGAAATACAAAATTTGGACAGAAGGCGTATAGACACCCTCCGCCACCCGAGACGGCCCTAATCCCCGAGTCGGCTTACAAACCGAAGGATGAAAAGAGGGCCAAAACGAAGATTGCAGCGGTGCAGCCGACAGTACCAAATCTGCAGAACAAGAAGAATCCGCCAGAGGACTTGGCAAAGACGCTGGCCAAAGTTCTCGCAGAGAAAATGAGAGAATTCGTCCTTCCGATGACCACATCCCGAAGCGGAATTGGTAAACCGAGGGAACCAAATCGGACAAAGAATACGAAGGGTTCTGCCGAAAGGACGTACGGCGGATCTGAAGAAGAAAAAGGCAATCAGAACGTGAGCGCGAGAACTCAGGCCACACAACCGTTGAAATGCTTTGGTTGCGGACGGCTAGGGTATAAGCGCGCAGATTGCCCGGACTGTTCGGGAAACGCAAACAGGAAGTGCCGACGACATCAGCTAAGTCCGAGGGATCTAGCGGCTGTCTGAGCCCGAATTTAGTGGGATCGACGGAAAAGTTAGATCAACACCAGATAGCGGTTGCTACTAGAGATTAGGATGATAGGGCTAGAGGAGAAGACCCTCCGAGTGAAAAAGAAACTCGTTGGTGGGTACAAGTGGGCATTGCTGGCTACCGTGTACGCGCCTTGTTCGATACTGGAGCATCGCGCACGGTAATGGGTTCGATAGGTCTACAATTGGCCACGGCCTGCGGCTGTCCACTCATTCCGAGCAATGGAAGAAAAGTGAAAATACCAGGAAACTAAACGGTGGCGATCGCTGGTTACGTAGACCTGCCTTTCGAGTTTGCCGGGATAAAGCGAGATATTCGCGTAGCCGTACTCCCGGACGATCAAATCGACTGTTACGTCGGAGCGGACTTTACCCGTGGTTTTGGCGCAGTTTTGGATCCGAACGAGAATAAACTTTGGATCAAAGCGGCCAACAAGTCCGTAGATCTGGAAGTAGCGAGCATACCGCGAATCGATGCATTCGAGATAGCATCGATCGGATTAGCAGACTTATTGCCAGAGGAGCAAGAAAGACTGCATACACTGGCTGACCGATACCTAGGTACAACGGGAAGGCCGTTCGGATGTACATCTTTGATTGAGCACGCGATCGACGTGGGTGCGACGCGGCTAATCAAACAGAAATATTATCCCGTCTCTAAGCGAATAGAGGAAGACATGCACGCCCAGGTTAAGAAGATGCTCGACGCAGGAGTGATTGAGCCGTCGACCAGTGGGTGGTCAAGCCCCGTAGTGATGGTCCGTAAACCTAACGGGAAGTATCGGTTCTGTATTGACTATCGTAAGGTCAATGCAGTGTCGAAAACCGATGCTTACCCGCTGCCTAACATGGACGGCATACTACGGAAGCTTAAGAACGCGAGGTACATTAGTACGCTAGACCTGAGAAGCGCGTACCACCAGATGCCGCTAAGACCAGAGTCAGCGGCTATAACCGCGTTCACAGTACCTGGGTTAGGCTTATTCCAATTTAAAAGGATGCCTTATGGCCTATCCCAGGCGGGAGCCACGTTCCAAAGGTTAGTGGACAAAATCATAGGGCCTGAGCTCGAACCCTATGCATTTTCGTACCTCGATGATATAATCATCGCCACAGAGACCTTTGAGGAACACGAAAAGTGGCTAAAGTATGTCCTGAAGAGAATTAACAAGGCTAGTCTCACAGTGAATCGGGATAAGAGTGTATTTGGACGTACTGAGGTGAGATATCTCGGAGTGCTGGTGAATCGCGATGGAATCAGACCAGACCCCGAGAAAATCGAGCCGATCATCAATTATCCGTCGCCCAAGAATCTAAAAGAACTTAGAAGATTCCTTGGTATGGGTTCGTGGTACCGGAAATTCTTACGAGACTTTGCTACCTTGGCCGAGCCGCTGACGAGGCTTACCAAGAAGGACCGTAAGTTTGAATGACTCGAGGAGCAGCAACAGGCATTCGATCAGATTAAGGCGCTGATCGCAACTGCTCCCGTCCTAGCGAGGCCGGAGTTCGACGTGCAGTTCGTTATGCAGACGGATGCAAGCGACACTGGCATTGGCGCAGTACTTCTCCAGGTTTTTAATGGGGAAGAGAGAGTACTGGAATTCGCCAGCAGGACGTTAATCCAGGCCGAACGCAATTATAGCGTTACGGAACGAGAGTGCCTGGCGGTTATATGGGCGATTGGTAAATATAGACCTTATATAGAAGGCTATCATTTTCACGTTATAACCGACCACAGTAGCTTACGTTGACTGCGTAGCTTACACAGCTCAACGGGTAGATTAGCGCGATGGGCACTAGAGTTGCAGGGACACAGCTTTGATGTGGAGCATCGAAAGGGCGCCATGAACTACGTACCCGACGCGCTATCGCGGATGAGCGAGGAGGAGGCCCTCGCCATCAACGCAATATCTTGGGTAGAGGAGTCCCAAGATGAGTGGTTTCAGAATTGGCTGAAACGAGTAAAATCCAGTCCAAGGGATTTTCCTTGTTGAAAGTGTGTCGGAGGACGACTATACTTCCACAAGCCAAACGAATTAATCGATGAAACACTCGGAGACGAGGACGCGTGGAAGTTAGTGATTCCAAAGGAACACCAAAAAGCGGTCCTCGAGGAAAGCCACGACTCTCCTACGTCTGGCCATGCTGGACGTGAGAAGACGTTTGCCAGTATGGCTAAGTATTATTATTTGCCAGGTTATTATGCCGACGTGAAGGACTACGTGCGCCGCTGTCTCGTCTGCCAATAATGCTTGGAGGTACTGTTATAGTGCATTGGGTTTTATACCAAAAATTTAATTTTTTTTTAAATACGATTATAATTTAGTAAAAAATAAAACTTTAATTGATCTCCACGAACTCAGTTTTTTATTTTGTGCCGACGTTTCGGACGTTTTTTTAACCGTCCCTTTTCAAGGCAATAAAAAAGGCGCAGAGATGTTAAGTTTGCATATTGGTTTAAACACAATTCTCCATCGATATCGCACAACTTCGCACAACCCTCCACTTTACATGTTGAAAAGAAAACGAGGACCTCCCCGAAGGGAGTCCTGTACACTAGTCTATCATCTAGTAAATAAATAAATTCTCATAAATAAATAAATTTTTGTATTAATTTTAAAGAACTATTTATTTTTATATGTAACTTATATTCCATAATAATTTTCTGCAATTGAAAGTACTGAAATCAAAAACACCTTCCAAGAAGGTGTCAAAACCCGCAAGTATTGTTATTCTAATCAAACTTTGAAAATTGTTATCTGATAAATAAATAATTTTAATTCTAACTTCCTTATTTTATCTATTTCTTTGAATTTTAATTAAACATTTTTTTTAATCTTATAAAAATTACATATAAAAAATTTCTGCAATTGAAAGAACTGAAATCAAACTGAAATCGACAAGTATTTTAAATCGTACCATAAATATATATTTTAAATAAACATTTATATATATATATATATATATATATATATATATATATATATATATATATATATATATATATTACTTAAACTTCGTAAAAAGTTTCTGCAATTGAAAGCACTGAAATCAAACTGTAATCGACAAGTATTTTGAATCATGTAAAAATGTCTACCAATCTGAATACAGATTTTTTTTATTAAAAGTATCTTATACTTTTACTTTTCATTTCTGGCCCTGCCATGTCTTACAGTAATAAATAAATAATATTCTAATGATGTTAATATGTGGAAAATTAATTTCTGCAAAACTAATAAAATGGACATTTCTTCTGTTTTATTCTTTTAAATAAAATAATACTTGCACCACAAATTATTTTATTAATAATAAATTATTGGTTTACAGTATACAGTCTTGTTTCCACGCGTGGATGGGTCTTTACACTATTTAATAATATGCCACAAGTCGCTTTGCATAATATATTAGGCCCCTTAAATTTTAAAATAAGATAATAGCTAAGATGTATGTAATGATTCATAAAATGTAACATCAGTTAATATAGTCAGAATTAACACCTATATGAAAAGGTAACACCCTATTAACCAACGGTGGTACAAGTATTATTTTATTTAAAAGAATAAAACAGAAGAAATGTCCATTTTATTAGTTTTGCAGAAATTAATTTTCCACAAATTAACATCATTAGAATATTATTTATTTATTACTGTAAGACATGGCAGGGCCAGAAATGAAAAGTAAAAGTATAAGATACTTTTAATAAAAAAAATCTGTATTCAGATTGGTAGACATTTTTACATTATTCAAAATACTTGTCGATTACAGTTTGATTTCAGTGCTTTCAATTGCAGAAACTTTTTACGAAGTTTAAGTAATATATATATATATATATATATATAAATGTTTATTTAAAATATATATTTATGGTACGATTTAAAATACTTGTCGATTTCAGTTTGATTTCAGTTCTTTCAATTGCAGAAATTTTTTATATGTAATTTTTATAAGATTAAAAAAAATGTTTAATTAAAATTCAAAGAAATAGATAAAATAAGGAAGTTAGAATTAAAATTATTTATTTATCAGATAACAATTTTCAAAGTGTGATTGGAAACCATACTTGCAAATGTTGACATTTTCGTAGAAGGTGTTTTTATTAATACAGCAGTGTATAATTTTAATAAATTAATAAAAAAGAAAACTAAAATAAAAATATTTAATTATCATTTCATTTATGCGTTAAAAAAATGGTTATTTCTTACAAAACAGTAAAATGAAACATTTCCTAGTTGCATTGTATTTATTTTACAAACAAATTTGTGTATTATGACATATCTAATAATCATTTATTCAAAGAAAAATACAACTACCGTTAACAGTGAATTACGCCACCATACCATCATATATCCATTAGATAATATGTACAATGTATTTTTTTCTCTTCTTGACAAGTCACAATTAAACTTGCCTAGAATAAAGGATCATCGATTTATTCCTTAAATATAATTATGTAAATCTAAATATATACTATATAGTTTAGATTACAACTGGACTGGCACATGTAATATAGAAAGTTTCTTCTCGAAGCGACTAAAATTTGCCCATTATTATATTATAACACATTTGTTTATGCTATATGTGGGACTGTATATATTTCAGTTTATAGTTAGACTTAAGACAGAACCACAATTATTTACTTACACAAAATTTGTTTCATTAATTATATCAATGACTCAATTACAGAATTATCCTATGTTGGTACTTTCAATTCTTTCATTTCTTATATCAATGCAGCTCTCAGTACATATTGTTTTTGAATCATGTATAATCTGCACTTATACAAATACAAGTAATTAACCAGAGTCAAATGAACAACTCCAGCGAATGAATACCATTAAACAAATAAGAAAAATCCTATGAAATATATATATATATATATATATATATATATATATATATATAAATGTTTATTTAAAATATATATTTATGGTACGATTTAAAATACTTGTCGATTTCAGTTTGATTTCAGTTCTTTCAATTGCAGAAACTTTTTGGAGTTTAAGCAAAAAAAATATATAAATATTCAATTAAAATTACTTGTCGATATTTGATTTCAGTACTTTCTATTGCATTTTTTATGGAGTTTAAGCAAAATATAAGTAGAAATAGGATGAGAGTAATAATTAAAGATTTTTTTATCAGATAACATTTTTCAAAGTGTGATTGGAAACCATACTTGCAAATGTTGACATTTTCGTAGAAGGTGTTTTTATTAATACAGCAGTGTATAATTTAATAAATAATAAAAAGAAAACTAAATAAAAATATTAATTATCATTTCATTTATGCGTTAAAAAAATGGTTATTTCTTACAAAACAGTAAAATGAAACATTTCCTAGTTGCATTGTATTTATTTTACAAACAAATTGTGTATTATGACATATCTAATAATCATTTATTCAAAGAAAAATACAACTACCGTTAACAGTGAATTACGCCACCATACCATCATATATCCATTAGATAATATGTACAATGTATTTTTTTCTCTTCTTGACAAGTCACAATTAAACTTGCCTAGAATAAAGGATCATCGATTTATTCCTTAAATATAATTATGTAAATCTAAATATATACTATATAGTTTAGATTACAACTGGACTGGCACATGTAATATAGAAAGTTTCTTCTCGAAGCGACTAAAATTTGCCCATTATTATATTATAACACATTTGTTTATGCTATATGTGGGACTGTATATATTTCAGTTTATAGTTAGACTTAAGACAGAACCACAATTATTTACTTACACAAAATTTGTTTCATTAATTATATCAATGACTCAATTACAGAATTATCCTATGTTGGTACTTTCAATTCTTTCATTTCTTATATCAATGCAGCTCTCAGTACATATTGTTTTTGAATCATGTATAATCTGCACTTATACAAATACAAGTAATTAACCAGAGTCAAATGAACAACTCCGGCGAATGAATACCATTAAACAAATAAGAAAAATCCTATGAAATATATATATATTTACATACTCATAATAGTGCACTATTTAGGTAGCCTCTCGTCACTTAAATTTAAACTTGTTTTGCTGTATCTTCAGTGATTTATGATAATATTTACAAGTTAAACTGTTCCTTACAGCAAATTTGCTTTAATTTTACTTTGTACCAATAATTTTTCATTTCAGAGACGTTATTTGCTTAAAATTAATATACTTTAAAAATAACCCTTTCTTATTCAGTGAATTTAATATGATACACGTATAGTTTTAATTAAGCTAAATTTATTTGTAACAAATTAAATTCTATATTATTGGGTTACTATAATAATTAATGACAACAGTACAATTTAATATTATAATTTTAGTACAACACAAGAAATTTTATTTAATTACTTAACTATATATGTTAGTTAGTGTCACTATCAAACATTTTATAGGCATGTGAAAGTTACAAAATTATTAAATGCCTTTTGCACTTACCAAACAACTGACACATTGATTTTATTTAAATATTAAAAAAGGTATTCAATAAATATATGTAAAGAGAACAATAACTTATCAACATTCTTTTAAATTATTTAAGTCAGTACATATAACTATTAAGCAATCATTTCACTTAACGTTGGAAAGAATATCATTCTACATATGTTATAGTCCATATAATTATTAAATATTATGTACTTGGCAAAGTATCTAACACATATATTGGCTTTATATAGAAAATAAAATGATTATTCAGTCATTTTAATTAGGATAGAGAACGATACAGCATCCACTTAATTATAATCTATTGTTTTTTAAATTATTTTGGTCAATGTGGAAAACATTGAGATATCAATGAGGGATTCATTATAAAAATACAAGCATAAGTCCCTTCAAATAATATAAACTTAAAGCAAACACATCAAATTATATAAATAAAATGAATTAATAATATAATAAATATAATTAAAATAATATAATAATATACATTTATTTTTTGTGCAATTCTTATTAATATTATACTTTAAGATTAAAAAAAGTTATACCATCACTTGCATGGAAATGAAAACATTGTTTTCATGGTTAGAATTTTATCAATGTTTGTCTTTCTCTCTCTCTCTCTCTCTCTCACTCTTTCTCTCGTCGAGATGTCAAAGGTCGACATGCTAGTATAGGATATGAGCGAATATGAAATCTTCACCTTGCAATAGTATCTGCATTGCACTACAATAAAAAATACCGAAACGGAATAATGTGAGGTATTGGAAATAATTACGTAAATAAATAATTTTAATTCATAACTTTCACACAAAATCAGCCAGATGATTCAGCTGTGACAAAAGTATTCACCTGAAACTAGCTCCCTCTCGTGGCCACGTTTGAACTTCTTCCATAAGTTTTTACTTCTGTACGCGCTCTCTCACGGGCTGGAAAGCATTGTTTCTCTTTCTATCTCATGCCTTTCCTATACTATCTCTATCTCATTTTGTTTGAAGTTGACTATATATATCAAAAGGGAGAAGACGAAAATAGAGGAAAGGAAATCAGCAAGCAATATCTTTGGCATTGATTTTCTTGATTGTGCGTAAATGAATTCGTGTAAAACTTGTTGTACAGTAAAGATTAATAAATAAGGAACGTAATGCGTGGTCAATAGCACAAATACATAATGTAATAAGGCAGCGGTTAGAAAAGTAAAAATCTGGGGGGCTAGTTAGCTGTATATAATGGCTCTCGCGCCTATACTTGCGTCAGGCGCTATCGCGCCTTTTGATAACATTTTAGCGGCATATAAATAAAAACCTGTTTCTTCCATTTCTCCCGTAATTCTTAATTTGCACCCTCTTTCAAAATTTGCGTTATAATCCATAATTATATCCGAATTATTTTTCCCTTTATTTACAGAGCTCATATATTTATTTTGATTATTATAAACAAATTCATTCCTTCAATAACCTTCTGTTTCTTATTAGAATAATAAATACATACTTGTTTATTTAAAATATTGTTTTATATAAATATACATTATCTACTCACTTATATATACAATTTTGAAATTTTAATTTAACAATATTTAAATTAAATGCTCCTAAATTAATAATTTTTAAAAAAATTTTCAATAGTAATTTGTATTTTATATTGCCATGGTTAAAATTTTAATTTTCTTTTGACATTAATGTTTATAATAGAATTATCTTTAAAATGTAATAATTAATGTATTTAATTTTTAAACCATTGTATATATCATCATATGGATATTTGGAAAAGTGTATGATATATTCTTGATTTTGTGCCCTCTTTTTTCCTGGCACTTCCTACCGTTTATCCCCTGGGGGACTTTAACGGTGTCCACCTACCACCTATGTGTGGGTGCTTTATCCCTCCCTTAAAACCCCACCATCTCGCATTCGCCCGGGGTTATGCCCGTGGATGAGGGAAACCTGTGAAGCAGGGAAAACCTCACCCGAGATGGCCGGTGTATTCGAAACATTCTTTTTGGGTGTCAAAGTCACATTGCGTAGGCCTTGACACCGAAACCGAATGTTTCACACCTCCCGCTCACGTTGTGGAATGTGAAAAACACCTAACCGATCACGACAGCCGCACGAGAATGGTCTCCCATCCAAGTACTAACCGCGCTCAGCGCTGCTTAACTTTCGCGATCGGCCGAGGTGCGCTTCCACCACTCCGCCACCGCATCGGTTAAAAGTGTATTTATTTATTTATTTATTTATTTATTTATTTATTTAACCAGAAAAGAATTTACATAATAGAAACACATACATCATGCAAACCTCCCACAGAGATAAACGGAGTTATCTGTTGGTGGGACTGGTTACAAAAAGAAAACTTAAAACTAACTTAAATATTAAACTAATCTAATATAATAAATCTTTAACAATTATTCAAAGTAACCAAATAGTATACAACTGTAGCTAAAAGTAATTTGTGACGAATACAACAGAAAATAAAAACTTTTTTTTAATATATATTATTTTTAATCCATTTTTTAATTTTTGATTTCTTATTTTTGGTGCTTAAGATTTTCATATCGTTAGGTAACATATTAAATATATTTATTGCTTTGATATAACTATTTTTACAACTAATTGTTCTTCTTGTACGAGGTAAAATTAAATTTTTTTTCCTCGTTATGCTGTTAGAAAACATAAAATTGCTTTTTAGAGATTCGTAATGGAACATTAATGAATCTAGTGTAAAAATCTGTTCAATACTTAGTGGATTATTTTCAATAATAAAATTATTCTTGTTTATAATTTTTAATAATTTTTTCTGCAAACTATGTAATATTTTCATATAATTATTATATGCACCACCCCAAGCTATTATACCATAACTAATTATACTATTAAATAAAGCATAATATATCATTCTAAGCGTATCCAGGTTCATAATCTTGGCCAGTTTATGAAACACAAAGATAAGATATTTTGTTTAATTAACAATATATTCAATGTGTTTACCCCAACTCATTCTAAAGTCAAAAATTACACCTAGGTATTTGGTATACTCAACTCTATTTATGTTAACATTATTTATATGAATATTAAAATTATTAACTTCAGGTACACTATCGCAATAATTTCCAAATGTAATATAAGTTGTTTTTTTAACATTTAAAGACAATTTATTAGTAGCCAACCAATTGGAGATTGATTCTAATTCGCTATTCATTAAACATTCAACTTCTTTCCAATTTTTACCAGTGACAATTATCGCAGTGTCATCTGCATATGAGATAATATTATCTGCTAACATATCATTTACATATAAAATAAATAACAGTGGTCCCAATATTGTACCTTGAGGAACACCAGTTTTTACTGTCATATTAGAACTAAAAACGTTATCTAATTTAACTCTTTGTTGTCTATTCGATAAATAACATTTCATGATATCATAAGCACCACCTCTTATTCCATAGTTATATAACTTATTCAGTAATATAATATGAACTACTGTATCAAAAGCTTTTGCTAGATCAAGAAAAGCTTTTGCGATTGGTTTGCTCATATCTAAACAATTGTACAGTTTACTAGAGATGTATTGCAGAGCATCTTTAGTTCCCTTATTTTTAACAAAACCAAACTGATTTTTTGACAAAATATCACATTTATTTAAAAAATTAATAAATCTTTTATAAATTAGTTTTATCCTAGATTTTTGCTAGATTAGATATTAAAGAGATAGGTCTATAGTTTTCTGCACAGTTTTTATCACCAGCTTTATAAATAGGTACAATTTCAGCGATTTTTAAAGCATCTGGCCAAATAGCTTTTTCTATGCATAAGTTAAAAATATGGACCAAAGGTCCTACAATGTAGCTTAATAATGTCTTTAATACTCTAGTGTTTATTTTATTTTCTATATCTAACTTATATTCCATAATATTTTTCTGCAATTGAAAGTATTCAATTCGAAAACACCTTCCAAGAAGGTGTCGAAACCCGCAAGTATTGTGCTATTCTAATCAAACTTTGAAAATTGTTATCTGATAAATAAATTCTGCAATTCAATCTGACATTGTTATCTGATAAATAAATAATTTTAATTTCTAACTACCTTATTTTATCTATTTCTTTGAAATTTAATGAAACATTTTTATAAATATTACGAAAATTTCGTATAAAAAATTTCTGCAATTGAAAGAATTGAAATCAAACTGAAATCGACAAGTATTTTGAATCGTACCATAAATTTATATTTTATATAAACTGTAACGGTAAGCGAGTTACCGATCAGGTAAGCAACGCGAAAGAGGATATACAGCGCGGCGCGCGCAGGGAACGCGCGCGAGAATCGTGCGCAAAGAGGATTGGTAGAGAGTTCGCGCGCGATCGACAACAACACGGTGTTGGAGACCGGTGATTGTTTTTTACGGGATAAACGAGCGAAAGGACTGTTGTGCGTTGTGTGTGGGTGTGAGAAGCTTCTCCCCACTAACCTCCACGTCGACGGGTGCAGCAGCACATCTCACGGACAGTGAGAAAAGGAGGCTCGGCGAAGCCCACATTCTCGACCGTTGGAGAGAGAGAGAGAGAGACATATACGAGGACGAGCTCTCTCTCAATAGCACAGCCTTTTCCCGCCGAGGCGCGATATATAGACAAACGGTAAGTGGTGCACCACATTTAGACCCGCGTGTCTATCTAAATTTCGTGTCCCGATTTACCTGGTACGGTCCAGGTGAGGAAGCGTTCCTCCTTTCCCCCCTCTCGTGACAATACCCGCACGGATAGAAAGGTCGGTGGTTCGCGGGAACCACTTCACGAGAGAAGGCGCGCGTGACGTAGTAAGCTTCTACGTAAAAGCTCTCTACGTCAGTGATTCATACGTCACACGGTGTGACGTATGCCATCAGGTTAAGCAGCCGATCATATCCGGATCGGTTGCTCGTAATCGACAGTTAAATAGATTTTTACCGATTCTTTTCGCGCTGACCTCGGGGGTAGTCATCGGTACGACTCCCCGCAAATTGTTAAAGTTCATTTATTGTTTATTTATTAATATTTATTTGTTAATTTAATAAATTGACTCGGCGAGATTATCTTTCTCGCCGATTAAACGTAAAATATCGATTGTTAATAGTGTTTTACTGATAACTGTCCTATCCTCCGAATACCGCCCTCTCCGGTGTTTATCCTAGTTGGCAATTTTGGGCATAGGGCCCAACACACGGTATATAAGTCAAACGGAGTGTTTGACGTTGTTAACGGCATTGCACGGGAATCAAAGGGATTCCCGGCCGCATCGTGGGACTGCACACTTAAGGTTGGTAAGTTGGGACAGATTGGGCCTTACATATCCCCAGTACCCACCCCGTTACAAATGGCGCCCAACTCAAAAACCCACTTGCCAGAAGAGACGAAGTAGTTTATCTTCGCCTGGCTCATCTTGGACCGAAGTCGGTCATAAACTCCCAATACGTGTGGATTTTGGATACAGGACATCGGAAAAATCAACAAGCACGATATAGTTGTTCAATTGTTAATAATATTGTTAATTAACAATTGGATAACTCGCGTACAAGAACGAGGTCAGCAGTCGCGTTTCGAAATTGTGAAGTATATTTCGGTACTCTTTCGTTCCCCCTCGAGGCGGGATTTGTTTATTAACAAATAGAATTGTTATAAACAAATAAAAATTTTTTTATAACAAATAAAATTTTTTTTTATTTTATTTTTCTTGTCTCGACTACTTAGTAGCAGACACAGGAAATTGGTTCCTGGTCGAACATAGGTGGCGCCACTAGAAAAAGGTCGCACAAATAGGAAATTTGGTGGGTTTTCGAACGGAATCGATAGACCGACCAACGTTACTTGGAAATTGGGTAGTTTGGACCAAACCAAGTAACTAGCGCCACCTAGAGGAACGAAAGAACGCGACACAGCGCGACATAACCTGGTGGCAATTAATCGGTCTAAATAAATTGTTTGTAAGTGTATGCAAGGTTTAACTGGTTTTTGCTGGCACAAAACAGGAAGCTTATAACCTGGCTCAGACCTTTACAAATTGTATTATAGGTTATATTTTTGTAAGAGGTCAAGCGCGCGGTAACTTTAATTATTTAATTTATTTATTTATTGATTTATTTATTATTTATTATATAGTACCGTTAAGTTAGCGCAAGGTAAGAGCCAGGCAGTAGTTTATCGTAAATTTATTAACAAAGTTGTTAAAAATAGTTTAAACTCGGTAGTGCTTCCTGATCAAAGTGAGACAGGACTTACTTTTGGCATCCGGTTTTGTGCGTTAGCGGTTAGCTTAGGTAGAAGCAAAACCCAGTTACGCGGATTGGACATTTGGCAAGTAACGCCAAAGTTAAATATTCGACAGCATATAACCTTGCACACACATAGTGCGTCAAGCCAGCGAGGCTACTTACTGTGAAACGTATAAACGACGCTACAACTGAAGATGGCCGCTCAGCAGAAAGACGTCGATAGTCAAATCTATGCATGGATCGAGACGCTCACCAGGGAGCAAATCGAACTACACCTGGACGCCTTGAACCTAAAATCGGCAGGCTCGGTTCATAGGAAAGCCGAGCGACTCCACCAGTGGCTATTAGGAAATTATTCGGCCCAGGAGTTTAACCAGGAGGAAGATGAAGCCACAGCAGTTCGCAGCCGTCTCCAACGGAGAAATAGGTGGCTGCAGATGCTAGGTGAACATCAAGACGAGGAGTCTGATGAACCTAGCCCAGATCAGGAAGTGTATCTGGTACTGCGGGAGAACGCTGCGGTTAAAGATAACCTGCACAGGACGGTGCAGGATTTCGATGACGTCGAGCTAGATGAAACGACGTCAGCCGCGACCAACACAGAGCCTCAACCCGAACGAGAGGAAGAATGGCTGTCATTGGTCTCTGAAGAGGGAAACATTTTTAAAATCCCTCGATCGTTCTCCCAGACCTTGGTGCAGCTTATCAAAAAAGTGAATGACCTCACTGTTAAGGTAGATAAGCTGATGTCCGAGCGCACTCAAACCGCTCACAGCACGAGATTGGACGGTGCCAACCAATCTCACCATGTGCAATTTCAGGACACATATACGTGTTATGGTCCTGATGTGAGCGAGATAGGTGAGGCGCAAGTAAATGTCGAGCAACAACGCGCAAGCGCCCCTCAGTCTAAGCCTGATGGAGCTTGGAAGGGGGGGAATGCGCGCGAATCCCAGAGGATTCCTCAAGCGCGCAGCTCGCCAAACAGGGATCGGACATTCTCAACACCAAGCTTCTCGACGTCATCGAGGTTGAATGGGACACCTCGAGACGTCGGCGGCATTGTGAGGAAGTGGCAGGTCAAGTTCTCTGGCGACAAGAGCCAGAGCATCGACGCCTTCCTAACCAGGATCGAGGATTGCAGGATCCTGGCCAACCTGTCAGAGGACGAGTTATTGCCGTCACTCTCGGAACTTCTGACAGACACTGCCGCCACCTCGCCAAAAACAGGGTATCGGACATTCTCTAACAACAAGCTTCTCGACGTCATCGAGGTTGAAAGGGAAACCCGAAGACAGTCGCGGCATTGTGAGGAGTGGCAGGTCAAGTTCTCTGGCGAACAGAGCCAGCGAATCGACGCCTTCCCTACCAGGATCAGACGGCTTGCAAGGATCCTGGGACCAATCCTGTCAGAGGACGAGTTATTGCCGTCACTCTCGGAACTTCTGACAGACACTGCCGCCACGTGGTACCAGAACGAGAAACACAAGTGGTACTCCTGGCAAGATTTCGTGACTTCGGCTAAACGTTGGTACGGAATGAGCCAACGTTTCCAGCAGAGGATCATCGCCGAGTCCAACGCACGGACTCAAGGACCCGATGAACCGGTTAGGGACTATATGACGTGCTCGATAGCAATAATGCGAAAGATAGTCCCTACGCCGACTGAAGCGCAGCAGCTCGATCATTTGTATCGGAACATGCTGCCCCAGCTTCAACGGCTGTTCAAGAGAGCGGAAGTGAGCTCAATTGAACAAATGCTGGACCTCGCCACGGAAGCGGAGCAGACGATAGAAGGTGAAAAAGTATGTCGTCCACCACCTACGGAGGAAGGGTCTCTGCTTCCTGAGATGGCGTATAAGCCGAAGCGGAAAAAAGGTTCGCCGAAGGCTAAGGTAGCGGCTGCTGAGGTAAGCCCAGCCAAACCAAGCGAGCCAGACGTCGTCGACCGCATCGCAAAGATGCTGGAGGATGCGCTGCGGCCCATCGTCTCCCAATTGGCGTCGACGACCCGACAGTCCCGTAGGAGAAGCCCAAGGTCTGGCTCTCCTAAGAAAGGCTCGCCTGCCAACCGATCTCCGAAGAGTAGGAGGTCTGGCAAACCTAATGCCCCGAGTAAGAGCTTCGGACACCGGCAGGAAAAGAAGAGTGCTAGTCCACAGAGGGAAAAAGTGAAGGAACAGCCGAAAAACAGAATGGGCTCAACTTTCGATCCGACTAAGCCTCTTACCTGCAAGGGCTGCGGAAAAATTGGATATTCCCTCAGGTACTGTCCGGTGTGCTCGGGAAACGCCAAAGGGAGCGGTTAACCGGGACGAAAACCGCGACCCAAGAGCTTGAGTCCCCGCTGTCCCAGGTGAGTTCGGGACAGACCCGCTCCAACCGAGAGTATGGTCCAGAGAGGAGCGGAAATGGGCCTCAAAAGGAGGAACGGTCCCAAGAAGCAAGCAGACCAACCTCATCCTATAAACCAGAGGATGAGAGTCGTTGGTGGCTTCTCGTGGAAATTGGGGGCTTTCGTATAAGAGCCTTATACGATCCCGGAGCTTCCACGACCGTGATGGGACCCAGCGGTCTGCAAATCGCCGCGGCATTGGGCAAGGAGCTCATTGTGGCGAACGCCGGACGCGTCAAGATGGCGGATGGTAGTTACCAACCGCTAAACTGTCACGTGATCTTACCTTTCACTGTCGGGAAGGAGACACGTGAAATAAGGGTAGCGATCATACCAAATCTTGACGCCGAATGCTACGTAGGAGTAAATTTCGTACGAGCATTCAGAGCCATATTGGATCCGGATAGCGACCGCCTGTTCCTCAAAGACAGCAAGCAGCAGATCCACCTCGAAGTTGCTGGAATAGGGGGTATGGCCACCCTCTCGTCCGCTGGGATAGCGGACGCCACCGAGGCAGAAAGGGAAGAGCTGCGAGAGCTTGTAAGCAAAGTGCTGTCTAATACTTCTCCCAAAATCGGGCGAACCCAACTCATCGAGCACTCGATTGACGTGGGATCAGCTCGCCCGATAAAGCAGAAGTATTACCCGGTGTCGGAGAAGATCCAGGAGGAGATGCACCGCCAGGTCCGAGAGATGCTAGATTTAGAGATCATAGAGCCCTTGGACAGCGGTTGGTCAAGCCCCGTGGTGATGGTACGCAAGGAGAACGGATCACGTCGGTTTTGCATTGACTTTAGGAAAGTCAATGCGCTAACGAAACCAGACGCTTATCCCCTCCCGTTCATGCAGGATATCTTACGCAAGTTGAAGAGATGTCGGTACATTAGTACTCTGGACATGAACTCAGCGTATCATCAGATACCTCTCCAGAAGGAATCGCGTCCTTATACGGCTTTCACAGTCCCGGGGATGGGACTGTATCAGTTTAAGCGGATGCCGTACGGATTGGCATACGCCGGCGCGACCTTCCAACGCATGATTGACCAAGTGGTTGGTCCTGATCTCGAGCCCAATGCCTTTTCTTACCTCGATGACATTATCATAGTCACCGAGACATTTGAAGGGCATAAGAAGTATCTCGAGATGGTGCTGAACAGACTGACCGAAGCTAACTTGACAGTGAATAAGGACAAGTGTGTCTTTTGTCAAGATGAGGTGAGATATCTTGGCGTGCTGGTCAACAGGGATGGAATTCGTCCCGACCCAGCCAAGACAGAGCCTATAAGGATTTATCCGGCTCCCAAGAACCTCAAACAGCTTCGACGATTCCTCGGCATGGCGTCGTGGTATCGGCGTTTTATGCCGGATTACGCCACGATTGCCGAGCCACTTACCCGTCTAACAAAGAAGAACCAAGGGTACGAGTGGTTAGATGAACAGGAACAAGCCTTTCAGCAACTGAAGGCCCTGATCATGACTGCTCCAGTTCTTCAACGTCCCAGTGCAGATGGACTGTTTAGCCTGCACACGGACGCGAGCGATACCGGCATAGGAGCCGTGCTCGTCCAAGAGATAGACGGGGAGGAAAGAGTCATTGAGTTTGCCAGTCGCATTCTCACAGCACCCGAGAAGAATTATAGCGTTACGGAGAGGGAATGCTTGGCCGTGGTCTGGGCTATTAATAAGTTCAGACCTTACATCGAAGGGTACCACTTCAAAGTGATAACGGATCACAGTAGTCTTCGCTGGTTGTGTAATATGAGAAATCCAACCAGCCGACTAGCGAGATGGGCTTTAGAGCTTCAAGCTCATGACTTTGTCGTCGAGCACAGAAAAGGAGCTCTGCATCACGTTCCCGATGCCCTATCTCGCATGTATGAAGACGACGAGCCTACCGTAGCAGCAATGTCGTGGGCTCAAACTACTGAAGATCCTTGGTACCTAGACTGGATCAAGAACGTTTCCGACAGACCCCGTGATTTCCCGACTGGAAAATAGTTGGAGGAAATCTATACATCTATCGCCCCGACACGGAGTTAGAGGAAGTGATGGATGATGAGCAAGCATGGAAGCTGGTCGTACCCGTAGAGAATCGACACTCTATTCTGAGAGAGTGTCACGATGACCCCTCAGCTGGCCATCTCGGAAGGGAAAAGACATTCGCCCGCGTGGCCCAAAACTATTATTGGCCACGGTTTTACGCAGAAGTTGCGGATTACGTCAGGCGATGTCAAGTGTGCCAGCAATGTAAGGTCGAGCAACGTGCTCCCTCAGGGTTAATGGGTCACCGTCAATCGGACAGACCATGGCAGGTGGTAGCAGGAGATATCACTGGCCCGCTTCCACGCTCTAGCCGAGGATACGAATACATCCTAGTATTCCAGGATTTATTCACGCGCTGGATTGAAGCAATCCCGATAAGAAAAGCTAACGCGA
This sequence comes from Theocolax elegans, assembly GCA_026168455.1. Taxonomy (NCBI): domain Eukaryota; kingdom Metazoa; phylum Arthropoda; class Insecta; order Hymenoptera; family Cerocephalidae; genus Theocolax; species Theocolax elegans. Next base: position 45,728,434 of record CM047428.1, on the reverse strand, counting down.
AGACGATAGTCCGCGAGCTTCACGAACGAGTGATTAACCGGTTCGGCACCCCGGAAGTATTTCATTCGGACAACGGGACCGAGTTTAAAAATAAACTCGTAGACGAATACCTTGAATCTAAGGGAGTGTATCATTCGACGACACCCCCTTATCACGCACAGGCCAATCCTGTCGAGAGGGCCAATCGGACCCTTAAGGCAATGGTGGCGTCGTATATCCAGGATAAGCACAGCGACTGGGACGACAAGCTGCCAGAGTTAGTCTTTGCACTAAACACAGCAGTGCAAAGTTCTACTGGATGGAGCCCGGCTATGCTGAACTATGGTCGCCAACCCGAGGCGCCTAGTACAGCTCGTCGAGAGCAAGACCGGCTTGCCCAGCAACAGTTTGAGTTCCGTCGACTGCAGGATTGGAACGACAAAATCAAACAGTTGCCAAGACTGCACGAGAACGCAAATCGTCAGTCGGCTGCCAGTAAGGCCCGGCAAGCCGAAATCTTCAACTCACGACGAAGGCCAGCGGAATTCGAGGTAGGAGATCTGGTGTGGAAACGCAACCGGATCCTCTCGTCCAGCGCACAAGGTATCTCGGCTAAGCTTGCTCCGAAATACACAGGGCCATATCTGATCGTCAATAAGAAAGGTATGAATACGTATGTCATACAAGATGATCAAGGGGGCCAAGAAGTATCTCACATCGAGCATCTGAAGAGATACGTCCCCGAGAATGATGCAGACTCAACTGATGAGGATCAACGTGAGCAACCTCGACCGCCGAGGGATCAACAGGTGAAGTGCGACCCACCTGTAGCGAGCGAATGCTCCCCTGCGAGGGAGAATAATGCGAGCGAGTCCCCTGGCGAGGGAACTCGGTGTAATCCGCGCAAGACGTCGCGTACGTCTTTAGATAGGTCCAGCGTTACCAGACGACAGCGTGGTCGTCCTCGGAAAGCAACCGCGACCGTAAAGCGCCGATCACTCATAGAGCGGTCTGCCAATGCAGATTCTGAACCAGTTCCTCCGAGACGAGGACGAGGGCGTCCTCCAGGCTCACGACCGAAGCGGACGTAAAGCGCCAGCAGCGGCCGAAGGCTGAGGCGGCCTTCAAACAGGCTGCCTTTGAATACAGATTAACCTGTAGCCCCTGCCTTCATCGAGCGGAACGGGAGGTTCTGACGAACCTAGGTGTCCGCTCTGCCGCTGCAAGGAGATCAAGCGTCTGGATCAGTTTCCTCGCGTCCTGATAAACCTGATCAAGAGCAACTTGTTAACCCTCTTTCCCGTTCCTTGAGGAACAGAGTCCACATACAGAGTATGTGGAATCTGGAAGGGGGGTGTAACGGTAAGCGAGTTACCGATCAGGTAAGCAACGCGAAAGAGGATATACAGCGCGGCGCGCGCAGGGAACGCGCGCGAGAATCGTGCGCAAAGAGGATCGGTAGAGAGTTCGCGCGCGATCGACAACAACACGGTGTTGGTGACCGGTGATTGTTTTTTACGGGATAAACGAGCGAAAGGACTGTTGTGCGTTGTGTGTGGGTGTGCGAAGCTTCTCCCCACTAACCTCCACGTCGACGGGTGCAGCAGCACATCTCACGGACAGTGAGAAAAGGAGGCTCGGCGAAGCCCACCTTCTCGACCGTTGGAGAGAGAGAGAGAGAGACATATACGAGGACGAGCTCTCTCTCAATAGCACAGCCTTTTCCCGCCGAGGCGCGATATATAGAAAAACGGTAAGTGGTGCACCACATTTAGACCCGCGTGTCTATCTAAATTTCGTGTCCCGATTTACCTGGTACGGTCCAGGTGAGGAAGCGTTCCTCCTTTCCCCCCTCTCGTGACAATACCCGCACGGATAGAAAGGTCGGTGGTTCGCGGGAACCACTTCACGAGAGAAGGCGCGAGAGTAAGCTTCTACGTAAAAGCTCTCTACGTCAGTGATTCATACGTCACACGGTGTGACGTATGCCATCAGGTTAAGCAGCCGATCATATCCGGATCGGTTGCTCGTAATCGACAGTTAAATAGATTTTTACCGATTCTTTTCGCGCTGACCTCGGGGGTAGTCATCGGTACGACTCCCCGCAAATTGTTAAAGTTCATTTATTGTTTATTTATTAATATTTATTTGTTAATTTAATAAATTGACTTGGCGAGATTATCTTTCTCGCCGATTAAACGTAAAATATCGATTGTTAATAGTGTTTTACTGATAACTGTCCTATCCTCCGAATACCGCCCTCTCCGGTGTTTATCCTAGTTGGCAATTTTGGGCATAGGGCCCAACACACGGTATATAAGTCAAACGGAGTGTTTGACGTTGTTAACGGCATTGCACGGGAATCAAAGGGATTCCCGGCCGCATCGTGGGACTGCACACTTAAGGTTGGTAAGTTGGGACAGATTGGGCCTAACCGTGGGCCTTACATATCCATATGTCTATTTTATCATTGGTGATGTAGGATATTAAAATTGCCAGATAGTATTCCAATATATATATATTATTACTCATTGCAGTTTCTTCACGGTATTATATACTTTCATAAATGTAAAGGAATACATCAGTAAGTCAGAATTAACACATATATGAAGCGTTTAACCAACGGTGGTGCAAGTATTATTTTATTATTTAAAAGAATAAAAAAGAAATGTCCATTTTATTAGTATTGCAGAAATTAATTTTGCACAAATTAATATCATTAGAATATTATTTATTTATTACTGTAAAACATGTGAGGGCCAGAAATGAAAAATAATAGTGTAAGATACTTTTCATATAAAAAAATCTGTATTCAGATTGGTAGAAATTTTTGCATGGTTCAAAATACTTGTCGATTACAGTTTGATTTCAGTGCTTTCAATTGCAGAAACTTTTTACGAAGTTTAAGTAATATATATAAAAATGTTTATATAAAATATAAATTTATGGTACGATTCAAAATACTTGTCGATTTCAGTTTGATTTCAATTCTTTCAATTGCAGAAATTTTTTATACGAAATTTTCGTAATATTTATAAAAATGTTTCATTAAAATTCAAAGAAATAGATAAAATAAGGTAGTTAGAAATTAAAATTATTTATTTATCAGATAACAATGTCAGATTGAATTGCAGAATTTATTTATCAGATAACAATTTTCAAAGTTTGATTAGAATAGCACAATACTTGCGGGTTTTGACACCTTCTTGGAAGGTGTTTTCGAATTGAATACTTTCAATTGCAGAAAAATATTATGGAATATAAGTTAGGTATAGAAAAGGTGTAATAAAAATATAAATAAGTAGAGAAAATATGGGGATTAATTTTAATCTAACACCTCTCAAAAGTTCACATTTTTCGCGAGCTTTCGAATGGCTTGGGTTACATTATTGGCCAAGACCGCTGGTGTAACTTATGCCTCATAAACCTCATAAAATCACTAATTTTCACGAATTTTAGGACATAACTTACATTAAAGGTGTAATATATATATAAATATGTGGTAATGAACAATTAACTTACCAAAAATAGTAAAGTGCATAAACTTAATTGTAGCATTTAGTAAAAACCTATTAAAATTTTAGATTATTTTAAACGGATCTAAATAGAACTATACCTCCTAAGATTAATTTATTTAAGTCATCGCCAAGAGTTCTATATGTCATTAATATTTTGTACTTTTAGAGTAATAAAACTTTCTACTTAATTAAATTAATTTTTGTATTAGTTTTAAAAAATTATTTATAACATTTTAGTGGTATATAAATAAAAACCTGTTTCTTCCATTTCTCCCGTAATTCGTAATTTGCACCCTCTTTCAAAATTTGCGTTTTAATCCATAATTATATCCAATTAGTTTTTCCTTTAGTTACAGACCCCATATATTTATTTTAATTATTATAAACAAAGGCATTCCTTAAATAACCTTTTGTTTCTAATAAATACATAGTTGTTAGTACTAAAATAATAATTTTCGAAAAACTTTTGAAATGTAATTCGTATTTTATATTGCCACTGTTAAAATTTGAATTTTCTTTTGCCATTACTGTTTATAATAGAATTATCTTAAAAATGCAATAATTAATGTATTTAATTTTTAATTTATTGTATATTTCACATATAGATATTTGAAAAGTGTATGTTATACTTGATTAATATTTATTTTATCTTCGAAAAATTGTGCATATATTCAAAAACATTACATTAAATTTTAGGTCCGTTTTTATTTTATGAGTTTTATCAGGAATAAGTAAACTAATACACATTCTTTCAAGTTATATTCACAACTTTTTTTTGCGCACGGAAAAAATACATATATTATCTATTCTTGAAAAAACAAGTAACACACACACACACACAGACACACACACACACACACACACACACACACACGCACACACACACACACACACACGCACACGCACGCGCGCACGCACGCACGCACGCACGCACGCACACACACACACATTTACTTATATATATGACATACATATATATATATATATAACATATAAATGACATATATATATAACATATATATATAACATATATATGACATATATATATATGTTGAATTCTGAATTCTTAGACACGGTGGAGGCGGCGGCGGCGAAATATTTATATATTATAGAGATATATATATATCTCTTTGCGGCCACTTCTCAAACAACTTGCTAACAGTTTTTACCTCTGTAGGCGTTCTCTCACGGGATGGAAAAAATTTCGTCTCTTTCTATCTTTCGCATCTCCTATGACGCTATCTCTTTTTGTTGCCATCCAATGAAAAAGAAAGTGGAAATAGCAAAAATTCGAGAATCGGAATTCAGCAAGCAACTTTAATAACATCGAATTTCTCCACTATGCACTTATGAATTCAAACCGGATTTATTGTAAAGTGAAAACTTATATAAAAAATAGATGTGAGATTTGTAATTGCATAAATAGATAGTATAATTTTAAATGTACGAAAATATAAAAAATCTGAGGGGTTAGTTAGCTGTATAATAAGGGCTTACGCGCCTGCATACTTGCGTGCAGGCGCTATCGCGCCTTTTGATCTACTCCTCCATTCTTTATATCAAAATCGTTTACAACATCAATGATTTCATATGCAACAATCGGGTTTAAAAATATTGATTTCTGATTAATTTTCGTTATTTTCCTGCTGTAATTCGTTGGTGTGATAATTTTTTTCCTTAATTCAGTACCTATGTCAGTGAAAAATTTATTCATTGTATTTGCAATTTCTGTAGTATTATTTATAACTTTCATTTGTTTATCGTATATGTAAGATATAGCTTTACTTCTTTTCTTATTTTTACCTAATTTTTGGTTAATTATATTCCATAATTTTCTAGGATTTCTAGTTGAGTTTTCAACTAGTTCTTTATCATACAATATCTTTGCATTTTTGATAACTTTATTTAGTATTTTTTCATATGTTTTATATATTTCTTTGTTTAATAAATTGTTTGTATCTAATCTCCAAATATTATATAAAAATTCCTTTTTATTACATGAAACTGTTATAGCTTTAGTTATCCAACCTTTTCTTGGTTTATTTTTATCTCTTTTGTTACTAATATTAGTAACTGTAGCCTTCTCAATACAAGTTTTAATAGTCGATATTAATACATCAATTGCTAGATTAGGATCAGACATTGTTAGTATATTATTCCAATTATAACCTTTAGCAAAAGAATGGAGTTTGTTATACTTTAGAAGTACGTTTTTTCTATCAGTTCTAGATACTTTAATCTTTTTAATTGTTAAAATAAAGGAAAATGATCTGTAATTGTGTATATTAATTTGCAAGATTTAGTGTTAAGTGATTTCATTTTAATAAAAAAATTATCAATACAAGATCCATTATCAGATAAGCTAGATGGTCTTGTAATAGATTGAAAACCTGGATAGTAACCGTTTACTAGAATATTATTTAGAAATTCTTGGCTAACATTGTCTAAACCCAAAATATCAATATTAAAATCTCCTACTATTATATGATTAGTGATATTTTTTTTTATTTTTAACAATTTTTTTATATTCATAAGAAAATCCGTCTTACTTATATCGTGAGATCTATATATTGAAGAAATTTCTATATTTACTATTTCGTTATTTATACGTGTATTGAGAATTTTAAGTTTACCAATTTCTATTATTTCAGTAAATTCATTTATATTTTCATCAATATAAATAACGACACCGTCCGATTTATTCAATTTACTATTATTGTAATGCATTTTGTAACCTTTTAGATTAAAGTATTGATAATATTCCAAATTCCAAGTTTCAGCACAAACAATCATAAAAGGCTTAATGCTCAGACCATTAATTAAAATTTCTAATTTGTTAAAATTCGCATTTAAACTTCTTATATTAATATATAAGATATTGTCCTTATTAGAATTTATATAAGTATTTAAAGTATCAAAATTTTTTACAACCAATTCTTTTTTTAAAGTATCACTTAATATCGCAGAAATCACTTCAAAGTTGCTTTCCATTTTGATGATCTTGCTGGATACTTGAGCTGTTTGATGCAATAGATGATACCGACATAGTAGATTTAGCTTTTATCTTATTTACCTTCCTATTAGTTATATGTTTAAAATCTAATTTACCGATGTATCTTGGTATACTTGGACTCATCGGATAATCAATGTTATCTATAAATTTTTTAATTTTCATTTTTAACACTTGGCAGCACTCACTATCATTAGCCACATGTTTAAAGTCATAATTTTTGTTAAATTTATTATTGTGATATACACAATTTACACAAGCTAGTTTATCTATATTCATGCAATTTTCGGTATTATGAGGACCAGCGCACTTCAAACAAACTTTACTATTTGTACACTTATTACCACTATGTCCAAATCTTCCACAATTGTAACACGGTCTTATATCGATAATGTCATATACTCTACAGTTTTGATAACCAATAAAAATTCTATTTTTATTTTCTCTTATGTATTTGTAAATTTCACTCGTTACTTCTATTATAACACTTTCTAGCCTCGTTCTCGTGTTTTCATATCTGTGCACAACATTGCATCCAGTATTAAGTTCTTTAAAATTTCTTTCATTTAAATCATTTTCTATAGCTTTAGTATTTAGATTTTCAAAATTATCAATCCCTACTATTTTAAGCTTAGGTTTAAGTACTTCTTCTTTTTTGACTTCACATATATTTGATAATTTTTCTTTCAAAATTTTTTCCGTCTCAGTAGCACTTTTTTCGTTCATACATTCCACTATCACTTCAGAATTATTTTTATTATAAATTTGCTTAGTTTGCACAGATTTCTTTTTTATCAAGTAATGCGCGACACATTTCTTGATGTCGTATTTGTCCTCTTTATTATTTATTTTCTTGATTATTAATTTCGGTACTTTTTTTGGTTTAATATTTTCGTAATTAATAACTTGTGAATATAAAGGGTTCTTTACAACATTGTCTATTTCCTTGTCTTGTTCCAAAGCACTTTTTAATAGTAAATTTTTATCATTCATTTCTGATACCAGTTGTATTAACAATTTATTTTCGATTCTTAAAGTTTCAAGTTCTGATTGATCACTAGTTAGATTTAAATCTACATTATTTGTTTCATTAATAATGTTATTTAAATATTCTTCTCTTATTTGTAGCCTTTGTTGTAATTTTATTTGTGCAATAATGCACTTTGCTGTTTCATTCAGACACGTGTCTTTTGTAATTTTTGAGGTTAGATTTAGACTTGAGTGTTCCGGGCAAATAATAAAAGCATTACTAATTGCAATTCCACTTTTTGATTTATTAAAGTCACTCTTATGATATATATTCTCACAAATTAAGCACGTCACAGTTGTTACTTTACTTTTTGGATGACATTTAAAGAAAACTTCTTCATCCAGATCGGGAGTGTCTACCACTCCCGACGCCATGATGGCGTATATATTATATATAAGTATAAGTGGCGTATATATAAGTATGATATATTTGATTAATATTTATTTTATCTTTAAACAATTTTGCATCAGTATTATTGAGTACACATTTAAAAATTTTATGAGTTTTATCAGGAATGAGTAAACTAATACACATTCTTTCAAGTTATATTCACAACTTTTTTTGCGCAAGGAAAAAATACATTTATTATCTATTCTTGAAACAACATAATTTTGAAATATATATATATATATTTATATATATATATATATTATAACGGGCGCGTGTTCGAAAACTCGCGATAGCCCGTACACCCGAAAACGACGCGATCACGTGATTACGCGAGATCGCGCAACATCGCGAAGGGCCACGAGACACCGAGTCTCGGGCAGTCCGTTACCGGCCGTCCCGCGAAAGACACTGGTGCCGAACGTGTGAGTGCGAGAGTGAGAAAGAGAGATAGAGTTCCGGCGACAAATCGCGTGTGTGTGTTACGCATTCTTGGACCCGTGTGGAGGTTTCGTCACCGCAGTCCAGCGAGCGAGCGGAAGAGCGAGCCAGCCGCCTGCGCATCTGTGCGCCGAGTGAGTCCCCCATAAATATTCTTCGTAGTGCTGAGTTGATTCGTAACCAGCTCAGCACAGTGCAGCGAGCACTTATTTTTCCCGCGCGTATTACCCTAGACTGCCTCCTCGCGCACGCGGTAGAGTCACTAGGCAACTCGGGTTGCCCATTCGCGCGTAGCTTTCGGGTTCCGCGACTTCACCGCGCTTTTGCGTCCGACCCCGAGGTCGATGATATTGTTTTATTATTGTTTAGCTCATTTCTATTTAGCGCCCTCCCCCGTGCGCGAGTATATATCTGTAAATATCCCCTTGTAATCAAATATACCTTTTTGATTTAGTAACGCATTTAAGTCGCGTAGTTATTTACGAAACCCGATATTCTATTTTCCCGCTTACCCAGCCGCCTCCGCGGGCGCGTCAACAATCTCGTTGGCGCGCATTCTGAGCGGCCGAGCCTCGTGTTCCCCTACGGGCACGAGCAACCAGAAGCACTCGTCCTTCCCGTTGCTTCCTTAAGTTTACCCGAGTGCAACTCGGATCCGACGATTCTCCACGCGGCGGAGAGTCGTCATCGTTGTTAACGGCGCATCGTCACCGAAGTACCGCGGTTGCACCACGGCTAAAGCCCGTGCGCGGTACCGCTACATTACAGAACACAGCAGCGTGGCGCGAGGCCCGCGCAGGTAAGTTCTCGCCTTGAAAGCGGTGCTCGACGAGGAGCAGACGGAAGAAACGCCCCGCTACAATATATATATATATATATATATATATATATATATATATATATACATTACATAAATATTCCGCCGCGCGCACACGCACACACACACACACACACACACACACATATATATATATATATATATATTGTAACAGTTTGGTTGCCGCTCGGATGTTTATTTTAATATCGCGGCTGCTCAACGGTACGGTTAAACTTACCGTATTTAAATAAACATATTTTTCCCGCGATGCGGCGACGGTTACCTGTCCGCTCTACCAAATCTGTTAAATGTTAGTCTGAAACCGAGTTATTGTTACAGATAACAACCAGTTAAAATTCAAATCTGAAATTGACCGCGAAACAGGGATATTGCGTCGAGCACTCGTCAACCAGAAATATACGAGCTCTTAGGATTACGGAAGGAATACGGGTTAAATTCAATTAATCGAACACCGGATTGAATTCTAATAATAATATGAATTTATTGAAATAAAAATATAGATAAATAACAAATAAAATATCTGATTGTCGCCGAGGTCTACGCTTTTATTACAAGTCGGTAAACGGCCGACTTGTAGAGAGAGGAGAAGAAAATATCGCGAACTAAAATAATATATCCAGTCAACGGGACTGGTATAAAGCAACACGATTATTTATTAAGTGCGAATAAAAACATGATCGCGTGAAATGGTACCACTTACTTTGTACGCTGCTGTAGTCGTTTGCCACTCGATCGGTTGCTTTCTCTCTCTCTCACTCTCGCTGCGGTGTCGGTCGGATTGTCCGCTCGCCTGTGCACCGGGGTTGTGTGGCTGCAGGCAGATGCACGGTGTAGCACTACTCACTGCAAATGCAGGATCGGCCTGCAGTCGAAACACACACACAAAACGCACGGTAAATCACAGCACGGCGAAGCTGAACACGGGACGCGGGGGGATCACACCTGTCGCGTAAGAAGGTGGCTATCACTCTCTTCAGTGCGCGCGAATCTCCCTCTTACCTCTCTAATGAGGTGCGTGCGCGAATCTTTCGCGCGCGAAGTCGATCCCGCCCGTGTAGCCACGACGAACCGAACCTAGCCGAATCTCGCCGGCTTGAACCGATGCGAACATTATGATACTGTTCGCTCGTGTTGCTCGAATTCGTCAAACGGTGAGGTAAACAGTACCTTACCGTTACAATATATATACATATGTTGAATCCTGAAATCTTAGACACGGCGGTGGAGGCAGCGGCGGCGGCGGCTGCAAAATATTTATATAATATGCGACGTTACCAAATTCTCGGTTAAAACTCTTAACCGTTTCCCGGTGGAAACGTCGAAAATCACTATCACTACTACCACGAGAGAGATTTTTGGAAATTATTATCCAATAATAACGCGCGAAAAACCCAACGGAACGCAACGTAATTATTAAACAAACTCCGCAAACCCAACAATCGAAAATCACTCCCGAATAACCACGACCACGTTTGACCAACAGTAATTTGCTAGATATATCGGACGTCACTATACTAATTGAATTGCTTACCAATTTATTATATCAATTCAAATTTATGTATAGAAAATAATAATCTAATATATCTATGTATAAACAATTCTCAATCTCTGATCAAAGAAATAGCTGCTCAAAAAATATCTCCTCACAATCACTATTGATACTTGACTCTCTGAAAAAACACACTCTCTCTATCACTAAGGATGCTAGACTGACTTCTTTTCCGGAAACTACCCTCCGTAACCGAAAATTTAAACACTCTATCCTTTCCTCACTTGTCCCGTTTCCTTATCTCTCTCGTGTCACCTGCCGGAGATAAGTCATTATTTGACTTATCTCCATGTAATTACATATCACAGTGCCCCCCCCCGCTACCGTATAGTCTTTACTAATATCAAAATTGACAACTCATTTGCATAAGTTATCATTGTCCCAACTATTACAGTAAATATACGTGTATTACGGAATTACTGTCATAATACTATTTTATACAGTAATTTCATACACGACACATCGTTCTTACTAAAAAATATTTAGTAATATCACCAAAATCTCATTAGCGCGAGATTTAAATCTCTTATTTACTTCTATATATCATACACGTACAATGTATATACCCGATCGATCCCCACTACACGTGTTCCAAAACTCCCTATGTATCGATATATAAATCCCTACGTCGATAAAAGCGCGGACCTCCTAGTTACTATGCGCGCCCTTGAATCTCGATCGATTCAGGATGGACGCATCTGAGTTCGAACCGGCACGTAAACAACGTACTTCGCGACCGGTTCACCGCGTGCGCGCGATCCCCACCGGCGGGGACAACGATAAATCGTTCCGCGGGTGTTGTGCGCGTGTGTAATGTGTGTGCGCGTACGTATACTCGCGTGTTTACGCAGTGCGCGAGGACCAACGACGGTTTCCCCCTACCAACGCTCTACAGGTGTCTTCCCGCACGATCACGAAGATAATGTTTACATCATTGTTTATTGTAAATATACAATAAACAATAATGCAAAACTCACAGAATGGTTAAGTATTAATGTAACCTTTCACCAAATCCCTCTTTTACCTTGTTTTAATTCTCATCTCCCTTATAATCAATTCCTGATTTCCGTCATCCTTTTTCCCATTCAACACCTAATATTTATATATTTTTCTTTTACAGATGCTGGTGTCTTGAAGTAGCCGATCATCCCGGGAACCCCGCCTTCTGCAGCAGAGAACCCCGGAGCAGCCGACCAACAACTCCTCGACGGCATCCCCACTACTGTTCCTGGATAACCTCCGAACCAGGTAAGTTTACCTTCAATTATAATATATTTATAATAACCCATACTAATATTTATTATTCCTTCTTAGGTGCCCCTTTATGATGACACCATCACATTCCCCCCCCCCGTCCCTAAACTTCTCAATCTTCCGTCTTCTACCCTTACTGACGCTATGAAGTCACCTATGCTCCCTACTACTACGTGGTGGAATACACCTCTTTAAATCCGACACATGTACTTTATTAACACGACCCTTCGATTTCGAACTCATGTCCAATATATACGTATTAGGGGATTTAACCTCTACAATAGTGAAAGGACCTTCAAATTTGGGAGCCAGCTTTGCTGAGAACCTATTCCCTCCATGTGATTGGAAATGCGTCCTACCTAAAACTTTCTCCTCCACTAAAAAGCTGGTATCCTTCCGACCCTGGTTATATACCCTATCTTGTTTCTCTCTCGATCTTTCTAAATTCTTAACTACTATGTCCCTCGCTATATCTAACCTACGAACCCTATCAGTTTACACAGAATCATCAAACCTACTAATTGGTTGAGGTTTCTCAACCTCCCTACGTAAACTCTTTACTGGTTTTGCGTGTCTCCCGTAATTTAAAAACGCTGGTGACACTCGGATCGACGATTGAATTGCCGTATTTAAAGCGTGTTGGAATTCATGAAGATGTTGATCCCAAGTCCTATGATCAGCTTCAACAAACGTTGCAATCATCGTTTTAAGCGTGCGATTGCTACGTTCGACAGGATTTGCTTGAGGATGGTAAGGAGGTGTAGTGATTTGCTTCACCCCATATCCTACTAAAATATCGTTCAGATATTTGTTCTCAAACTCCTTACCATTATCCGTAAGCAAATATTCTGGAGTTTCCAAACGAAATAAAACTAACTCCTCGAACGCTCTCGCTACCGCTTTACCATCAGCATATCGCAATGGTTTTAGCTCTATCCAGCGAGTAAATAAATCCTGAAATACCAGCAGATACGCAGCAGTCAGGACCCTACTAATATAGACGATGGGATGTTCTCCGTCTTCCTGATCCTCTGTCAGCACAGCCCCCAAGGCAAAGTTGCTAGCGTCGCACTGAACCTTGAAAGGCCTGCCGAAATCAGGTCTAGCAAGAACAGGAGCGGCAGTCAAGGCTTGTTTCAATTCATTGAAAGCACGCGATCCTACTACAACAAAATTCGCATTTGTCCCTATTCATAGTCAATCCAGCATCTAATAACTTTTTAAGAACTAGTTCTAGGTATTTCAAATGATCCTCGAACGATTCAGTCCACGATGATATCGTCAAGATACCCAAACACGAATGGTTCAAACTCAGGCCCAAATATTGCATCAATTAACCGTTGGAAGGTTATTGGAGCATTAGTGAGACCAAACGGCATCCTTCTAAATTGCCATAGACCCGATCCCGGCACGGAAACCGCAGTATACCTTCGACTAGCAAACGCCATCTTAACTTGGAAGTAAGCCTGCTTCAAGTCAATCTTACTTATAAATTTCGCTCTCCGTATCTTATCCAGGATCGAATCTATTTGAGGCAAAGGATATGCATCTCGTTTGGTTACCACATTAAGGTCCCGATAGTCAATACAAAATCGAATTGAACCATCAGATTTGCGGACAAGAACTGGTGCACAACTCCAATCACTGGTTGATCTCTCAATAACACCTAACCGCAACATTTTCTTAACTTCTTCCTGAGCTACCTCCAGAATCTTGGGAGATATCCTCCTCGTGCGATGCTTGACTGGGGAGGCATTCTGCACATCGATAGAATGCTCCGTCCAATCAGTCATGCCCAACTTCTCTGGGTTATACTCAGGAATCAGCCTTTGCACCAATTCTTGTACTCGGGCCCTCTGATTATCATGCAATTCGGATATACCAGAGCACTCACCATGGATATTCGACGACTGCCTTTCAGCATTATCGTCGAATATTCTCCATTTCCCTTCGCTAACTCTCCATTGATTCCGTCCCAATCGAACATCGAAATCAAAGGCCTTGCCAAAATCCATCCCAAGTAACATGTCAGTGTCTAAATCACTGACTACGTTGCAATGGATTTGACCCACCTGACCGTCAACTTCTAACATGATGTCGATTGTCGCCACTGCACTAACTGTACCACCACAAAAATTTCTAAGTATCGAATTATTAGTTCTAATTCTACTCTTGTACCGCTGCGCAATTTTAGACCCAACTAATGACAAAAAGTAGACCTGGAATCGACCAAAGCCCTATACGTAATTCCTCGTGATTCTACGTTAAGAAATTTACGATTATCTGCATTAATCATGGATATCCCCTGTCTAGTTCCCTCCTCAAATAATGGATCTGGTGTCTCTTTGTTACGAGAAAAGATTTCCGAATTCGTAACATTAGATTCCGTTGATTATAACCCCAATAGAATATCAACTCCCTGATTAATTATATTTAATCTTGCATAATCCAAATTCTCTTCCCGTTTACTAAATCTTTTCTTGTTAACCTGAGTCCCGCCACCATCAATTGATTTCCTAGTTGGCCTAACCTTCTCTGAAACTCGCACCATCGGGTCTGACTTCCCTACGTCTACTTCACTATTAGAATTAGGAACAGATGAATCCGAATCGCGATCTAATCTCACTACCTCAGGGAGCACCCCTTCCGTAATAACCTGAGTTTTCCTATCACCCTCCGTACTATCATGCTTTTGTTTATTACCCTCCGCACTACGATCAGACACGTCCCTAATAATTTCCTCGACTAACTTCACCTGATTAGACACGTCCCTAATAACTTGATCTACGTCGGTCCGTTTTAATGTTTGTCGAGAGTCAGAGGACCTGTCTGTGCTCTCGCTTGCCCTTTCCCAAAAAATTCCGAAATTCTTTATTAATTCGAACAATTTTTAAATGTGACGCCCACCTTGTCCAGACTTGACAGTGAATGTCTGGCACCTTCATCAACGGGCAATCCTTTATGTGATGGCCCATTTCCCGGCACCGGAAACATTTCCTATCCGGGCATTCCGCACTCCGATGTCCAACTCTGTGCCAATTAAAACATGGACCATGGAATTCCCTACTACTATTGCTTACTGGCTTCGAATTGTCCCTACGAAAACTTTTCATTACGTCACTGTATTTCTTTTGAGACGGAGGAGAAGCCGCTATAGTGGCATAAGTTACCTGTCTATCAGCTAACTTTTCCGCCTTCCTCTTCTGCGTAGCCATTACCACTGATGACGATTTTACTTCCGATCCACATTTCTTGAGAGTCGACTCCCGATCCCTATCGGATCCTAGAGTCGCATCTTTCGCTTTCCAGTTGGATTCCATATTTCCAAACTCCGGACTCTTCACCTCCGCCGTTGCCACTTTACCCTTCGTAGTGGCTCTCTTAAATGCAGCTTCTGGAATCCACATTTTCTCTTTTTGCGGTGGTGGTACATAGCGACTATCCAACTCATTCCGTCTCTCAAATTTACGTCCCCACTTCTCAATATTATCTAATGTGTCTAAGTACTCGTTTTCCATTGATCTCCGATAATCAGGTAATAGATTCCGAAAGATCAATTGACAGAACCAATTGACAATCGGCAAGCGGTTTCCTCAAGTGCCCTACTATTAATCGTATACACGATAAATATTCCGCAATCCCTTCGCCTTTTGCTTGAGTACGCCGCCTTAGTTCCATTAAAATGTCCTCACGGTCCAGAATTCCCAGGAAACTTTTTTTAAACGCCTTTTTAAATTCTTTCCAGGAATTAATCTGGTCCTTTACTGACCGGTACCACCGCACAGCCATCTTAGACAAAGTACAAGGAATCGCACTCAAAAACTCGCGATCCGAGTAAGCCGTACTCTCGAAGCAATCCTCCAGTTGCGCGAGATATTCTTCAGGTCCCTCCTTCCCCTCACCAAAAAACTGAATGCGCCAGCCTTGAAGCAGTTTGACACATTCTGTACTCCTTCTTGTGTCAACAACCTCTTTCCGGCCCGTTCGGTTCTTGATTACCCTACGACTGGGGGAACCATCCGATTCTCGCGCACCGGAATCGGAATCTTCGTCCCTTCTCCCTACTCGCCCTACTGCAGCCTTTCTAGTCTTTTGCCAGTATTTCCTCCTGGATTTACACAAATCCTCCTCTGAACTGGAATCGGTATCTGAAACTCCATTCTTCTTCCCTCCGCTCTTCTTTGGCCGATTTCCATTGCTAAACCCTAATTGAACGTGTTGTAACTGTTGGAGTGGTGGAGTAAAAAACACACTGTGAGGTTTTAGTAATAATATAATATAATATAATAAAGTGGCAAAAGCCTGTTGGCACGTCCGACTACATCGGAGTCTTGACGTAAAGTTTTTAAGAGTATAGTACATAATAGGCGCTTAGAGTATAGACGCAAGACATGTGCAGTACGCTTGCTCTCGCGTGAGCTCGTATGACTGCACAAAATCGTTGTAAACCAATAGATGGCGCGACGTGTACCATTGCGGAGTATTATAATGATCATAAATATTTACATATTACAACACGCCTTCTAAATTTTATGATCGTGATTTCATACAAATATTATCTACTTTTCGCAATTTATAACAATCTTAACGCTTGTCTGTTTTTCAAAAACTTGGTTTTATCTAGACTTTTAGTCAGCATATCTGCTAAGTTTGAATTTGAATCTATTTTTACAATGTTGATAATTCTATTTTCATAATTTTCATTTATGAAATGATATTACACTTCAATGTGCTTCGAGTTTTTTGTAAAATTTCCGAATTTAGCAATCGCAATTGCTCCTGAGTTATCCTCGTACATGTTAATTGGTTTGTCGAATTTTACATCAAATGATTCACTTAACAAAATTCTAAGAAACAGTACTTCTGCTATTGCTTCTGACATAGCAGTGTATTCTGCGAAAGTTGAACATTTTGTTACCGATGTTTGTTTATGTTTTTTCCAAAAAATTAAGTTACCAAATAATCTAATAAAACCTGTTGTAGATTTTCTATCTACACTATCCCTGTATAATTAGAATCTACCATACAATCTAGTATTTCTGTATTAACATTGTCGCAGTAAGTTAATTTTAAGTCTTTAGTTTTATACAAATACTTTAAAATTCTCATTGCGTATTTATAATGCGTTTGATCATAACAATTTAGGTATCGACTTAAGTAATTTACGCTATATGATATATCTGGCCTTGTGCCTGTACTTATATATAATAATTCACCAATTAAATTTCTGTATTTTATATTTTCATCAATCTCAATTGCTTGTTCTAGTTTTAGATTTGACTCCATTGGAGTATCATATAATTTTGCTTTTTCTAGATTATATTTTACAGCTAAAGATTCAATATAATTTGTTTGACTTAAGGTCATTTTATTTCTATTTTTACCATAATCTATCCGTATAAAGCCTTTTGCAACTTGCAAACTTTATTGTCACCAGTTTCATAACCTTTCGGTTCATTTATATACACTTCGGTTTTTACATCACCATTTAAAAAAGCTGTCTCTACATCCATTTGTTCTATAAATAAATTATTTTTGTAACTGTAGGACAATAAAATTTTCAAAGTTTGCATTTTACCTACTGGAGAATAAACATTTTCTAAATATTCTTTTTGTTGGTATCCCCTTAAAACTAGTCTCGCTTTATAAATATTGTTATTTTTCTATTTGTAGACCCATTTTACATCAATTATTTTTTTGTCGTTTGGCTTTTCAACAATTTGCCAAGTATTATTTTTCTTAAGACTATTTATCTCAGAATACATCGCAATTTGCCATTGTTTATAATCCTTCGAATTTATCGCCTCCTTAAATGTATTCGGTACATTTGCATCAATATAATTTATATAAATAAAATGTGATACTGGATTGCCATATCTGTTTACCGGACTTTTCTTTCTATCTGATTTTCTTTTGATAGTTAAAATTTTATCATTTTCATTTTCTCTTTCAATATCGTTCTGAGTATTATCTCTACTTTTCCCGAAGGTATAAGTAGATGATAATAGATTAGTTTTATTAGAATTTGTCTTACATTCACCAATTTCAGATTCGCTTTCTAGTATATCCGTTTCTTTATTTATTAATTCGTTATTCTCAAAATCTTTATCTTTTTCAACATCATTTTTATCTAAACAAATAATTTGAATATTTTCTTCAACAACTTGAACATGTCTGGCATTTATTATTTTATTATTAATTAAAACTCTAGCTATTTTCATTATAACCAACTAATACGCCTAATTTAGCTTTATTGTCCCATTTGCTTGTTCGCAACGCTTCTGGTATTCTTACAAAGACTCGACTTCCGTAAATTTTTAAAAAAAATATTTCGTATGGCGTTTTATTTTGAGCTGTATTTGCAATTGTACGATTTTTTAAATACGCAACTGTTTTCATAATTTCGGGCCAATATCGCCTATGAATTTTTGCTTCTCTCATTAAACATCTACCCATATCCATTGCAGATCTGTTATATCTTTCCGCTACGCCATGTAACTCATGCACATAAGGCGGGCATGGTAATAATTTAATTCCTTTAGACTTTACAAAATCATACAGTTCTTTATTTAAATATTCTTTGCCATTATCGCATCGTAATTTCTTTGCTCTCTTATTGAATTTATTTTCTACTAAATTTATGAATTCTTTCAAACAACTTGCAGTCTCTGATTTATTTTTAATACAAAAAATTCTAGTACATTTACTATAATCATCAATGAATGTTAAAAAATATTTTTCTCCACCAAAACCAGTTGTGTTATGTGAATCATTTAAATCAGTGTGAATTAATTCTAAAATTTCAGTTGTTTTTGTTCTATTATTTTCAAACGAAACATTAGCCATTTTACTCTCTATACAATTTGCACATTTCATTTCTGTGCTCTCAATATTATCTGGCAATCCTTCAATTAATTTATTATTTACTAATTTATTTAAATACTGAAAATTTACATGACCAAGTGTCCAATGCCATTTTTCTTTGTTAGTCATTTTCAAACTATTCACATTCATTTGCTTATTTTTCACTTTAGATACAAAGCTTTTCATAAAATATAAATTATTTATTTTGTTTGCAACAGCTATTAATTCTTTAAATTTATTATAAATTTTAGCTTTGTCAATTTTTGCTACTATTGTACAGTTTTCGGTTATTTTTGAAAAACTCAATAAATTTTGTTTAATGCCTTCAACATAATAAACATTTTTTAAATCAATATATTTTTCATTATAATAATTTTTAAAGCAAATTTTAATAGAACCTATTTTGGTTGCTTTTAATATTTTACCATCTGGTAATTTTACATTTATCACTTTTAATAATATGATCTGTGCAACCACTATCTAATAACCAATTAATTTCATTACAATTTTCGCTATACCCTGTTGCATGATTTGCCATACTTACTTTATTATCTCTACTTGAGTCGAAAGTCATAGTAGAAGATAAGTGTTTATAATTGGAGTTACACACCTCCGTTGACCACGACTCGGATTGACAGTTGTTGCGTTGATCACCTGATGATTCGTCTCGTTGTGAACCTGATGAACCTCGTCCTCGACCACGACTTCTGTAGCTTCCACTTCGATTAAAGCCGCGTTGGTGACTTCGTTGTCCTTGTTGACTTTGGTTGGGTTGAGAATCTCTGCCTCGATTGCTCTGATGACCTCGGTTGTTTTGTTAACCATGCCAGCAGTCCTTCTTGAAATGTCCAGATTTTTCGCAGTTATAACATTTGCCTTGCGCTTGAGATGCGAAGGTACTGACGTTGCTTTTCCTTTCAGATTCTGTTCTCGTCATATTTTTTTCTTTGATTTTCGACTTAACATAGTCGACAGTTCTTTGATCTTCAGGGATGACATCTATAAAATTCCCAATATAGCTGTAGTTTGACGGTATTGCTCTCAGCAAGTAACTCATTTTTTCAGATTCATCTAACTTGCCACCAGCTGCTTTAAACTCGTTTGTAGTTTTTTCAAATTCAGCAAAAAATTCTTCAACTGTTGAAAAATTATTTAAATTTCTTCGATTTTTTCTCTGATATAATTTGCAGGGCTGTAGACTCAGTCGTATACATTTTATCAAACTTTATCATCTCAAAAGCTGTTGTACAATCACCAACATACTCTAATTGTTTATCTGAAATAGTACTAATAATTATTGTTCTTGCTTTTAAATCCATTTTGTTCCACTCAGTTTCTTTGGCTTGATATGCTGCAGTTATTTTACTGACTGCTGTCTCTTTACACTCTTTGTATTCTAACAAGATCATTAATCTAATTTTCCAGCTTGAATAATTTGCTCCATCAAAAATTTGCATCATGATATCTTCAACTTTAGCTTGTTTAGCCATTTTTTAATCGTTTGCACTTATATTATCGTACACTACGTGATTTTTTAACACTATAATCCTTTTAGTTTCTTTCAAAAGTATTATTCGAATCTTATTCCTTATTTCTTTAATTAATTCAATATCTACAGCATCTAATTCATGCTCTTGTTTTATTATAATTTTAAATTAAATTTACTAGCACGTTGCCACGTTTTTCACTCGCCGACTTTTATCCATTGACATCGCACTTAAATCTTGATTATTTTTCAAAAATCTTCTTATTGATTAGTATCTGACGACTTTATCTTCGTCATTGAGCATATATTTTTTTACTTTAACTTCACTATACTTATTTTTCATCACTTGAAACTTTTCATTTTTCGACAGTTATTTCCATATGATAAATCGAATTTCATGCTTCACAAAAATATAGTCTTTATGAGAAATTATCTCCTTTTATTTCAGTGCTCAATATTTCACTGTGCGATTCATTTTGTTAACTAAAACCGTTAACTAATTTTCCACGTGGCGTTTTACTAACCTCACTTTAAATTATCTCTATAAGACTCGAGAGTCATTATAGATGATAAGTAAATGTTTTATACTAACCATGTAACCACGGACTGCTACCATATTGGAGTAGTGGAGTAAAAAACACACTGTGAGGTTTTAGTAATAATATAATATAATATAATAAAGTGGCAAAAGCCTGTTGGCACGTCCGACTACATCGGAGTCTTGGCGTAGAGTCTTTAAGAGTATAGTACATAATAGGCGCTTAGAGTATAGACGCGAGACATGCGCGGTACGCTTGCTTTCGCGTGAGCTCGTATGACTGCACAAAATCGTTGTAAACCAATAGATAGCGCGACGTGTACCATTTTGGAGTAATATAACGATCATAAATATTTACATATTACAACAGTAACAATGTTTGGTTCTGAGGAGTCTCGTTTTGTGATCCAGGAGTAATTTCTGTCCACAACTTACCCTGCTCTGCAAATTTCCGAATTGTGATCATTGATTCTCTTTGCTTACGTGACTGTTCTAACAACGAGTCACGCACTTCATGATAATTACGAATTTCTAGTTCGTTCTCATCACTTACTACCCTACGCTCCCTATTCTCTCTAAAATCCCTACTCGTTTATTCGCCCGACGGTCCCGACTTTTGCGCTACATTTAAATTAGCTAACTTTTGGTCTATGATAGCCGATAACGAGATCTTTAGCTGTTCCCCAAGGATCTCTCGAACAACCTCCGTAATCAAATGCTTCATCCTAGTAAAGTCATCACCCTCATTCTGCACTGGAGTCGGATCTCTTGGCCGAACAAATTCACCAAACACAGATGGGATCGGCTGATTCGACGGATTGGATGATTCCCCGACCACGGACATCGTCGCTCGAGAATCCTTTGGTGAAGTGCCACTGGTCTTCGTTGATTTACTGTCTCTGACAGATTTTTCGGTCAACTTCGAATTGTTCGTTACTCTCTTGGGTCTACCTACTCTCTTCCTAGTATCAGTCGCCGAACCGTCGTCAGAAGCCTCCGTGATGGACTGGATTGTACTCGGCCCGGGATTATTATCCTGTGACTCACGAGGACTCTCTTCGTCTTCCGCAAACCAGGGAATTCCTGCTTCTGGTACTAATTTCCTCATATCAGCTCTCAATAATCGCTCTTTGTACGAGTTCATCGCGAATACTTATTAAAAGAAACAAAAATAATAATAAACCCTACTAAAGAAAAAAAAACCTCAGCAAAGCTAGTTTGGGAAAATATAAAAAAAAATGCAAAAGCTGTAACGCGAACCGTGTACACGTGTCGGACGTAAAGGGATCCGAATTTCACTCGTGTCAATATAGGGGATATAATAATTAATAAATAAAAATAAAATATTAATATTATATTATTCTGGAGATTACCTTCGGTAAATCTTCCTACAAAAGGAAAAAAAAAACAAAATAAGGGAAAATATACCTCCAAAACGTTATCACCTCCGGTTGCTCAATTTGGTACTTTGCCAATATGGATGCTTGGAAAGAATAAAATAAAAATAAATAAATAAATAAATTCCTTAGGTTTCTCCGCTACTAACTACTGTGTCCAAACCTGAAAACGCGAATCCCGAAATCGACCCGAATTCCAGATAAAAAACTACACCACCCAAAAGAAAATAAATTATAGTCCGCACTGAAATAAAAAATAAACACACGCACAAAATAATAAATAAATTAAATAAATTAATAAAATAATAATTTATATAATTTGGGATGTACTCGGTACGAGTGAAACCACAACACACACTAAATCTAACCGCCGCAATGATTGAGGATTGTCTTTACAATTTTGATTCAAAGTTACAAAAATTGACAGCAGCCACAAAAAGCGCTTGTCGTCACAATAAAAATAGGGAAAAATAAAATATATTTATTAAATAAATAAATAAATGATCACATAAAAAGTCCTCACTAACACGTTGGTCAAACGGACACTACTATCAAAAAAATTTCGATTTTCAGTCACAAAATGGCTACCAAAACCGACGCCAACTAAAATTAAAATGGCGAATCCGTGCGTCTTCTCAAAGAAAAACTCACTCAAACCCTACGAACACAATTAATGGAGCCAAGGAATTTTAAAATAGATAAAAATTCAACAGAGCCCCACATTGGGCGCCAATGCGACGTTACCAAATTCTCGGTTAAAACTCTTAACCGTTTCTTGGTGGAAACGTCGAAAATATTAATTGTAATAAAATAAAACCCTGCACGCCGACTCTCTCAGAGGATATTCCGTCGAATTTACAGTGGACCGGTTTCTACTGTAATCTACAGTAAATTTTAATTGGCGTTAATAAATTAATAAGCGGATTCCTTGCGGAATCCACTGTCACCACTACCACGAGAGATATCTTTGGAAATTATTATCCAATAATAACGCGCGAAAAACCCAACGTAACGCAACGTAATTATTAAATAAACCCCACGAACCCAACGATCGAAAATCACTTCCGAATAACCACGACCACGTTTGATCAACAGTAATTTGTGTGCGCGTACGTATACTCGCGTGTATACGCGGTGCGCGAGGACGAACGACGGTTTCCCTCCACCAACGCTCTACAAAGGTCTTCCCGCACGATCACGAAGTTAATGTTTACATCATTTGCATATTTGCAATAAACAATGATGCAAAACTCACAGAATGGGTAAGTATTAATGTAACCTTTCACCAAATCCCTCTTTTACCTTGTTTTAATTCTCATCTCCGTTATAATCAATTCCTGATTTCCCTCATCCTTTTTCCCATTCAATATCTAATATTTATATATTTTTCTTTTACAGATGCTGGTGTCTTGGAGTAGCCGATCACCCCGGGAACCCCGCCTTCTGCAGCAGAGAACCCCGAAGCAGCCGTCCATTAAACGGAGACTGCTCATGAGCAGATCCATTGTTATTCAATTGTTATTTAATACTTAAAATGGCTATTTTTAAACAATTAATTAGTGTATGCAAACTAGTTTTTATGAAAGTTTAGGCAAAAATAACCTGACGAAAACCAATTTGCATATACTTCCCATGCGCAGAAAAGCTTTGTTAAGTAAATAAACTTGTAATAAACAAATGATATCTAAGAATAATTAATTAGCGTATGCCATTTAACGTAATACATATTACAGATGCGCAAGTTATGAATATCTATTTGGCATACGGTTTAAGCTTGCACGCGTTTGTTTATCATATGTTAAAATTGTTAATTTTGTTCTTATAACTTTGAAAAACAAGTTATTGTCTGCAATCAATTTTATTGCAAAGATTACAGTTTATAATGATCGTATACTCATTTGCATACGCTTCTTACAAGTACAACTATTAAAAAAATTAAGTTAAACAGGTATAAAAATTTATTATTTCGGAACAATTAATTAGCGTATGCAATTTTTATTTTTACAAAATTTATACAAGATTATTATCATTAAAATATTTGCATACGAATCTACTGCTATCCTACGGCTATCTCCCGATCTATACGTGGTGGAGCATTTTTGAATTTTTTTTATCAATTTTTTTTTTAACACAATTAAATTTTGCACTTGCAATTAAGGAAACATCAAATATTTACGATTAATTTATACTCGTAAAAATTGCTTCCTCTTAGAGGAAGCCATTGTTATCGCGAAAAAACAGTTTTTCTAAATTCATCATTTATCGATGTTTTGACACTCTGGGACTCGAAATATGTAATTTTTGAAAAATGTCTGTATGAATATGTGTGTGTTTTTTTTTTTTTTTTTTTTTTTTTTTCCGAAGAGGTGCAGAAATGATTAATGCACCATGACTGGAGCCATGCGAGACTCCCCGTGTGTGGGACTCTTCTATCGAAGGATGTCGATAGGCATACCCACTAAAGCTCCACCTCTTTTCTTACCTTTATTCCCCCGCGGAAACCGCCGCAAGGCATTACTTCGCGGGGGGAGGCAACGGCTAGGTTAGCCCACTAATGTTGCTATCGCAACTCTTCTCTCCTCTTCTCTTCTGATGAGACCCAACCTGTCCACTACGGACGTACAGAGGGTTACCACCGCGTTCCATCCCTCGTGGGAGTCAAGCAGGCACGCCCCGATGCCCTCAGGGGTGAGGGGACCGCTCCAAGTGATTTGAAATTGGTCCCGTTCCTCCCTGAAACGAGGAAACCGTAGGAGGACGTGTTCTACGTCTTCGTCCACCCCTGGACAAGCCGGGCACTCTGCGCTGCCGTAGACCCCTATACGAAATAGGTAACTACGGAAGCATCCGTGCCCGGTCAACACCTGGGTAAGCTGGAAACTGACGAAGCCGTGTTTCCTGCTCGCCCACTCCCGGATCCGCGGGATGATGCGGTGGGTCCAGCGGCCGTCCCTGGCTGAGTCCCATCTCCGTTGCCACTCCTCTACGGTCCGCAATGACCATCGGTTGTGGCAGCGGCTCTCTTCTAGGCGACGCCCACCCTCACGGTGTCTTTCAGCTCTCTCGGCTGCCAGGAGGTCGAAGGGGGCGGTCCCCGCGACCACCGAGAGCGCAATGTTAGATACGGTTCGGTACGTCCGGGCCACCCTTAGCGTAGCTATCCTGCAGGCTCTCTGGCACGGAGCACCAAAGCTCTTGTGCCTGTTCAGGGCATCAGCCCAGATAGGAGCTCCGTATAAAATTACGGAGCTCACCACCGAGGCAAGGAGAGACCTTCGCGGTTGCTGGGGTCCCCCGATGTTGGGCATGATGCCCGCCAGCGCACGGGCTACCTTTATCGCCTTTGAGCCTGCGTTCGCGAGATGGTGTTTGAACGACAGCCGCGCGTCTAGTGTGACCCCTAAATACTTCAACGTTTTCACCGACCGTATCCGTTCTTTATTTACCGTGAAGGTGGCGGTCCTCTCCTTTTTTGTGCGAGAGATGAGCACCGCCTCCGTTTTTTTCCGCCGCCAGACTAAGTCCGTGGTCTCTGAACCAAGTGGCGACCACTTCTATAGAGACGTCTCCGAGATATTCGATCTCTTCGACACTCTTTGCGACCACCACTAGCGCCACGTCGTCCGCGAAAGCCACCATCGAGACTCCCTCCGGAAGTTGCTGCCTAAGCAGGCCGTCATAGACAGCGTTCCAGAGTAGGGGCCCAATGACCGAACCCTGCGGCACGCCTCCCGTGATGTTGTGGAAGTGCACACCGCCGTCGGTGTCGTAGAGCAGAGTACGGTCAGTCAGGTAACTCGAGGTGACCTCCCTGAGATAGAGTGGCACTTGGAAGTGCTGCAGAGACAGCATGATGTAGTCCCATCTGGCAGAGTTGAAGGCATTCCGGATGTCCAAGGTGATGATGGCACACATCCGCCTTGCATTCCGAGCAGCATTGATGGCGTTTGTGGCTATACCAACAACTCTGCCTACAGCGTCCATGGTCGATCAACCCTTTCGGATGCCGAACTGGTTGTCGAAGAGGTCTCCGGCCCGACCGATGGCCGCTGCGAGCCTGGCGCAGATCACCCGCTCCAGGAGCTTCCCGACTATATCCAGTAGACAGAGCGGGCGGTAAGATGATGGCTCCTCCGGGGGTTTGTTGTCCTTCGGTAGGAGTACCAGCCTCTGCGTCTTCCACTGGGCCGGGAAGCAACCTTCTCTTATGCATGCGTTGAATGCGTCCAGGAACAAGCCCGTAGCACTCAACGCCGCTGTCTTGACGATCAGACCAGGTATTCCGTCCGGCCCTGGGGCTTTACGTAAGGAAATACCTTTAGCGGCCATCCTCAGCTCGGCTTCACTAATGTCTGGCGCTCGGCTGCACCAATGGTGGCTATCAGGCCCGTCTCTGCTGCCCTTTTCCGATGTTCTGGAAACAAGTAGCGGACGACTTCATCCAGAAAAACTGGGTCGGTGGGTGCAACAGCGCCTCCGGGGTAAGCGCACGGGCTACCTTTATCGCCTTTGAGCCTGCGTTCGCGAGATGGTGTTTGAACGACAGCCGCGCGTCTAGTGTGACCCCTAAATACTTCAACGTTTTCACCGACCGTATCCGTTCTTTATTTACCGTGAAGGTGGCGGTCCTCTCCTTTTTTGTGCGAGAGATGAGCACCGCCTCCGTTTTTTCCGCCGCCAGACTAAGTCCGTGGTCTCTGAACCAAGTGGCGACCACTTCTATAGAGACGTCTCCGAGATATTCGATCTCTTCGACACTCTTTGCGACCACCACTAGCGCCACGTCGTCCGCGAAAGCCACCATCGAGACTCCCTCCGGAAGTTGCTGCCTAAGCAGGCCGTCATAGACAGCGTTCCAGAGTAGGGGCCCAATGACCGAACCCTGCGGCACGCCTCCCGTGATGTTGTGGAAGTGCACACCGCCGTCGGTGTCGTAGAGCAGAGTACGGTCAGTCAGGTAACTCGAGGTGACCTCCCTGAGATAGAGTGGCACTTGGAAGTGCTGCAGAGACAGCATGATGTAGTCCCATCTGGCAGAGTTGAAGGCATTCCGGATGTCCAAGGTGATGATGGCACACATCCGCCTTGCATTCCGAGCAGCATTGATGGCGTTTGTGGCTATACCAACAACTCTGCCTACAGCGTCCATGGTCGATCAACCCTTTCGGATGCCGAACTGGTTGTCGAAGAGGTCTCCGGCCCGACCGATGGCCGCTGCGAGCCTGGCGCAGATCACCCGCTCCAGGAGCTTCCCGACTATATCCAGTAGACAGAGCGGGCGGTAAGATGATGGCTCCTCCGGGGGTTTGTTGTCCTTCGGTAGGAGTACCAGCCTCTGCGTCTTCCACTGGGCCGGGAAGCAACCTTCTCTTATGCATGCGTTGAATGCGTCCAGGAACAAGCCCGTAGCACTCAACGCCGCTGTCTTGACGATCAGACCAGGTATTCCGTCCGGCCCTGGGGCTTTACGTAAGGAAATACCTTTAGCGGCCATCCTCAGCTCGGCTTCACTAATGTCTGGCGCTCGGCTGCACCAATGGTGGCTATCAGGCCCGTCTCTGCTGCCCTTTTCCGATGTTCTGGAAACAAGTAGCGGACGACTTCATCCAGAAAAACTGGGTCGGTGGGTGCAACAGCGCCTCCGGGGTTGATCATATTCATAACCGTTTTATACGGTCTGCCCCAGGGGTCTTGGTCCACCTCCTCACAGAGCTCCCGCCAACACCTTCTCTTGGCAGCCTTGATGGCCACTTTGAGATCCCTCCGCTTTTGTTCGTATTCTGCGGAACGATCTTGGAACCGCGGTGTTCCCCTCGCTCTTTGGTGCAGCCTTCTGGCACGCGGGCACTCACGTCTCTTTTCTGCGATGTCCTCACTCCACCAGATTATCGGTGGGCGGCCGCGAGGGTTAAACTTCACGGCCATAGAGGCATTGCAAGCCGCTGTTAGGGCATTCGTGAGGCCTCGCGCTTTTTCTTCGGCGGTTCTCTCCACTTTTGCCCCCTCAAGGGAGCAGAGGAACGTCTCACGATCAAACGTGGCTGGTGCCCATCTCTCTCTTGCTCCTCTACCTGCTCTCTTTGTCCTCCCGCTGGTCAGCTGAAGTTGGTACACAAGTGCTTGGTGGTCACTACCCGTGTAACGATCGCTAACTTTCCAGCCGAGTCCCCCTCCCCCCATCAATCTAGGATCGACGAAGGTGAGGTCGACTATGGACGACTTGCCGGCTTTGGTGAAAGTCGGGGTTGTCCCTGTGTTAGCGATCTCCAGCCCCAGTAGAGCGAACGCCTCGAGAAGTGCGCGACCACGCGCGTTGGTCTTGGCGCTGCCCCAGTCCGTCGCCCAAGCATTAAAGTCCCCACCGATTGCGACCGGTAGCCGCGAGGACCGAGCACTGGTGACGACTGCATCCAGAGATCTCGCAAAGTCCTCGGTGGAATCTCTGGGCGGGAAGTAGCAGCTGTACATGCGTACCCCCGCCACCTCCACCCAGGTGAAGCTGGGAATGGGGGCGACCATCTTTCTGGAGATGTGTATATTTCCACATACCCAGATGGCCGCCTTGCCCGTGGCATCCCTTACCCAGTTTGACTTCTCGAGATCCCGGAACTCCTCGCTGATGATCGCTACGTCCGCTCTCTCCGCTCTGACCAGCTGGGACAGCAGGTCCTGGGCCACAGCGCAGTGGTTGAGGTTTATTTGGAGCACCTTAATCATTTTTTATGTGTGCTTCTTCCGCATGCGAGGTCTTGGCTTTGACCTCGCAGTCCACTGCTTTGTGGCCCTCTTGGCCGCACCGATAGCATTGCGCTGACCGGTCGACTGCGCTCTTGCACTCCCTCGCGATGTGTCCCAATTCGTGGCATCGGTAGCAGCGCGAGGATACCTCTCGCAGTCGAACTCTGCAATTGACCCATCCGATCCGGAGCTTCCCGTCTTGCAGCAGTTTTTTGGCTGCTACTGCCGGAAGCTGGATGGTCGCAGCTAGGGTGCCACTGCAGGATCCCCTGGTTTTAATATTATCCGGGGATACCACATTTGGCCCGATCTTTGCCGCAATCGCTGCGGCCACCTCCGTTGTTGTCGTGGACTCGTCCACGTCCCTGATGGTGATGGACACTTTGTGAGTCAGCAGCTGGACCTCTGCTGACCCACTCAGGGTGGACGAGACCACTGTCCTCAGCTCCGCCGTTTCCGTTCCGGGTCGCCCCAGTTCGAGGAGGAGCTCTCCAGCCCTGGTGCGCCTGATACGCATAACCCGTTCTCCTAGTGCCTTTAGCTCCGGTGCAGCCTTGACCTTCCGGAGAATGTCAGCGTAGGAAGAGCCCCCGCTAGGTGTCTTGATCTTGATGGCATCTGGGCGTGGGGGTCTTACTCCGGCCTTAGGCTCTGCCGTGCCTTTGGCCGGTTTGCTGGCACGTTTCTGCTGTTCATGCTGCTTCGGCTGGCTGTTTTTCATCTTCTTCTTCTTCTTGCCCTTCTTCACTACTGTGACCCAGTGAGGGACTTTTGACTGGTTCCCACTCGTCTTAGGAACGGATGGCGAAGAATCTGCTGGCCCATTTTTGTTAGT
Organism: Theocolax elegans; assembly: GCA_026168455.1. Lineage (NCBI taxonomy): Eukaryota > Metazoa > Arthropoda > Insecta > Hymenoptera > Cerocephalidae > Theocolax > Theocolax elegans. The sequence goes on along the minus strand of CM047428.1, from coordinate 45,698,570 downwards.
GGGCTGCTTCGACCCCTTCTTCCTTTTCTCCGGGGGTTGCTGAGGTGGTGAGGGCTTTTCCCTTTCCACCGGCCTCCTTTGACGCTCTTCAGCGCGGAAGATGGGCGACGTTTGGCACGTTCCATCCCTACGCGCATCCGCCATTTTAATTTTCGGCGCTGTCGAACACACAGCACTGTTCACCCGCGCGTATTCATTGAGAGCTCTGCTGGTTGCTCTCCCCATACTCTTCAGCTCTTTGTGGATGTTGTTCTTGTTAAGAACAAACTCCACCAGGGTGCCTATTTTCTCACGCAGACGGAGAAAAGCTCTGTCAGCGTCACTCGACATCCCAGTCAAGGGCAGGTCACACGTAGCATTAGATGCTTCAGAGGCCGAGTTACCAACCTCCGCAACACTTACCATTTTCACGCTGTGAGTTTGGTCCCCCCCAAAATCCGTGGGACCAGCACTGACCACCGGGGCATTCACCCGATCGGAATCATTGGCGGGATTTGTCAGGATTGCCATGCCCGCTTGGGGTAGAGTTGTTTTCAGCTCACTATCCATACTTGGTTTAATTTCGGGGTGCCTTCCCCTATCTGGTTTTGGTTCGCCCCGAATATTTGATTTTTTCGGTACCATCCATATCTGGAAAGCATTCCCCTATCCACCACCTGGGGAGGCGCCACGACGCGGGACCAGCAAACCCGGCACGGGTGGATATGTGTGTGTGTGTGTGTGTGTGTGTGTGTGTGTGTATGTAAACATTTGATATATTTGGTTCTATCAATCCGATTAGACCCTATTCTGGCTCTAACAACGCGTTTCCAAAGCTGTCTTCAGAAGTACATATGTAAATTTAAGCCATATTAAATCATTTAAAGCTAGAGTCAATTTTTGCTTTTTAAAAATTGGTGTTTTGGATTTTGTTTAATGTTACCGTAAACATAGCTATGTTTATGAAATAGCGTTTTGTAGAGCAAAAATTTATCTACCTTCTCGTTCAAGGTTTGTTCATGAATATTCATTTGTTTTTGAGTTATTGCAAAAAATAGACATTTTTTTTTTAAATTTCGTAGTTCAAATAATTATTGATATTTTTGGTTGAATAATATGGTGAACACTGGCAATATCAAGTACTTTTTACTGTAAAAATTTCAAGTCTTAATTAAAAAATGTAAAAAAATAGATTTTCATTTCCCACACGGTTTAGGTCGTAATTTTTTATTTTTTAAATCCAAAATTTCGGAAAAGGTAGATTTCAACATTATCTTACGTAAGTTCTTTGGCTGTCTATGTGGAATACATAGTTTCCAAGATATTTGAGATTGAAAATTTTTATAAACTTAATTGAAAATGATTGAAAACTTTTCCATTAATTAATAAGTTTCCACTGTACTGGGTGACATCATTTTGTAGATGTTTAATGTAAGCGGTTTTTTAATTTTGCAATTATTAGTAACCGGCAAATGTGATATAAATAATATAGTAAGAATAATTGATTAAACGTTGAATCAGAGTAGAATTTGAAAAATTTCAATAATTTTTAAAAATTGTGGATAATTTTGATATTTATTGAACCTATCAATATAAGCTTAAATGCTATGTAATATCGGATTATTGTTAATTGTTATGACAGATGATAATTAAGCCATTTGTTTGTTGAACTGAGATACTTATTCAATCTCTTGATTACCAAACTATTAGAATAATAGTTAAATATAAGATAGACAATGTCATATACTGTACATTACTAAATATCTATCATCTATCAAATTCTATCTGTTTAAAACGTAAGGACGTGTCTGATTGACTTTAAGAAACAGTTATTTACGCACCAGAGAAATGAAGTACGCATTTATGCCCAAGACGAAAGTTATTGCCCGAGCTTTAGGCTAAAAATACAATTGTTAATTGAAAAGACGATTGAAGTTTCGAAAGCTTATATCGATGCATAAAATGTTTAATTTCGCAAGAGTGTTTGACAAATAAGTAAATCCATGATTAACTATTCCGTATTCTTACTTAAAGAAAAAGTATTTGCATACTTGTGAGACCGCACACATTTGTGTTGATGTATAGCAATTACATCAACGTACAAAAATACATTTCACACACCAGTTACATAAATACTATTATTGTATTGTAATAAGCATTGTGCGAGGAAGCTAAGTGCTAATATCTATTAACAGCGGTTATATTGATGGTCTTTATGAATAGGGTGGTTTATTTTACAATTGAAAAAAGAGGGGAAAATTACAAAAATTAACCCAATCCTGGTAATGGTCCCCCAATGAGGATGATTAGGAGAATAACCTTTCCGAGTTTTTTGAGGCCGTCGACGTCAAGTTTCAAGACGTCGAGATTAATGGCGACCTCCTATCAATCATTTACTATATAGCCTACCTTCCTCCTTCGAAAAGTTACGCTGTGCCATTGAATCGAAGGACATGCTCCCAGACGCAGAAACGTTAAAAATAAAAATAATTGAGTAATTCCATGCGCGACAGAAGGATACCTGAGGAGAAAATAGCGCGTTGTTTGTAAAATCCGACAAGCGTTCACTCACCGCGGAAAAATACGGGTTTTAACCTAATCTCACACGAGCAGCGAGTGAGAGGGTAATCGACAAACCAACGCCGAAATGCAAGTGTGGATATTTCCATAAAAGAGGGCACAAGGAATCGGGGTGTTACACTAAAAGAACATCTTTCACAAAGAAGTGTAACATCACGAAAGACGCCAACTGCTGCTTTTACTTCGACAAGAGCGAAATGAATGCCACTAAAAATTAATTATGATGTATCGACAGCGGTTGCACCTCGCATTTGCGCAGCGATCGCACAGCGTTTTCTGACATTGAAAAAGTGCACAGTGCATTGCGCCTAGCTGACAACAGTTCAACTGATGTGAAAGGCTAAGGCAACGTCGTCATCAATACAAAGTCTAATGTATGTGACAGTATTGTTTTCTATGTACGTTCCGGACCTTCATACGAACTTGATCTCGGTGTCAAAAATAGTAGACTGCGGAAAAAAATTATTTTCGATAAACACGTCATGGTCAGAGATGTAAAAGACAATATTAAGGTAAAAGCCGATCGTGTTGGTGGTTTGTTTTATTTACAAAGCAAGACGAGGCATGTGCGGTAGTCGAAAACAAAAATTTTGAAAATAAGACGCCGACTTGGCATAGTCGTCTTGAACAATAAAACGTGAATGATCAGGTCGTACGACATAAACAATTGAGAAGTCTGCGCCGCTGAAAAATTTACAATCGTTCCGTACGCCAATCTGATAATGGACGAGAATATTGCAACTCGAAATGAACGAATTATTCAAGAAATGCGGGATTGCGCACCGTCTCACCGTGCCTTACACTCCTCAACAAAACGGTGTCACCAAGCGTAAAAATAGCTATTTAGTCGAAACCAATAGATGCATGTTTATCGAATCGGGATTATCAACGAAATTTTGGGTTGAGGATATTTATACCACAAATCACGTTAAAAATAGCTGCATTACAAAACCTCTAGATGAAGCTTGTCCATACAAAGTCTTGCACGGTATATGCCCCTTAAGGTCAGTCACCTGCGCGTGTTTGGTTACAAGGTGTTTATTAGGGTGGCCCAAAAAAAGTAAAGTTTAGAAATGTTCTACTCCCTGGCATGAAACGATTCCTTGAAAAGTGAAGAAAGTAGTAGTATTTTTTATAATTTTAATTTTTTTATAATTTTTTAAGCAAAGAAAGTTTTGTCCTCTATACTACGTTTCAACTTGCTGCCCACTTGCTTACTCGGTTTTTACGGTCCTTTACAGGGTCCTCAAACAAAGTTTACGGATTTGACCTGTATTCTAAGAAAAACTTATATTTTTATATAAGTTATACTTATAATGCGAAATTACTGAGCGTCGGAGATGTCAACTAAAATCTATTTTCAAATGCGAAATTACTGAGCTTCGGAGATGTCGACTAAAATCTATTTTCAAACAAACGGCCGAGCGAGAAATTAAAATTTACCCCTTAAATGATGTTACCCATCCTACACGTAGACTGAGAGTAGTGTGTTAGATTTCAATGAAGAAAATATCTAAGGTCCTCGGTGGCGAAATCGGTTAATGCGCTGGCCCTAGATAGGCTAGAGTTCCCAGTTGGAACCCGGGCCGAAGCTATTTTTTTCATTGAAATTTTCAAATGTCTTTTTAAAGATTTTTTTCGTTGTTGATTGAATGTATTGGGAAGTTTCGCGAAATGGCATGTCGAATTGACATATAAAAATGCGAAATTATTGAGCTTCGGAGATGTCGACTAAAATCTATTTTCAAACTTATATTTTTGTTTCGCAGTTATCTTAGAGATTTATTTAAAAAAAATTTAATTAATAATAAAATTTGTTTCTCATCCACTAAAGATGGTTTATAATCAAGTTTTATCTCAAACGTTAAGTTGTAGGTTCTTTAAAATCGAGCTTAATTGGCTATTTTGTAGGTTTTTCTCACTTTTTTAATGTATTTAATAGTAAAAAAAACCAAATTTGACCAGAATTAATGTTAAAAATATAAGGAGGTAAAAAATTTTTGTGAGTCACATGTTAAACTACATAAGAAGAAAAAACGCGGTTCTTGGTGTTGTTAATAAAAAAAAATTTTGGTAGTTTCCACGTACACCTTTTTACAGGTTTTTACGTATCCCCTACACCTTTATTATTCCATTTCATTCCATTTCCAATTTTTACCCCCTCTTTACCCCACCTTCTCGCATTCGCCCGGGGTTATGCCCGTGGAGAGAGGGAAAACCTGTGGCCACACCCGTTGGGATAAATGCCATTTAGGAAAACCTCCTCCGAGAAGGGCGGTGTATTCGAGAACAATTCTGTTTGGGTGGCAAGGTCACATTGCGTAGACTTTAACACCGAAACCGAATGCCTCACACCTCCCGCTCACGTTGTGGAATGTGAAAAAACACCTAACCGATCGTTTAAGCTAAGTCCGAGAACGGTCACCCATCCAAGTGCCAACCGCGCTCGGTGCTGCTAAACTTTCATGACCGGCCGAGGTGCGTTTCCGCCACTCCGCCACCGAGTCGGTTTGGTGTTGTTAATATTAATTTAAAAATTTTAAAAAATACTACTACTTTCTTACTTTCTAAGGAATCGTTTCATGCATAGGGAGTAGAACATTTCTAAACTTTACTTTTTTTGGGCCACCCTATAGTGTTTATATTAAACAAGACCCCCACGAAGGCTAAATTTGACATGAGAGGTATAGAGGAGATTTTTGTTGGTTAAAAAGGCATCCGTTCTCAAATCCAGAGACTAAGATTCGTAGATAAATTCGAATCTACCTGTAGCAGTAAAACACTCGCCGATTAAGACGATACAGCCTCATCGATCTTACTCAAGACAAGCCGCACTGCGCCGCTTGAATACGCTGTAAGCACACGTTCAAACACGACCATAACTGTCGAAAGATTAGTGAACATCACAGCAAGTGACAACGCGTTAATGGACTTCAACGATACCGATAATTCAACAAGACGAAGACGTCAGTCGTTTGAAGTGTGTCCTTCGGAAATATCGCTCACAGATGCCGACGACAAGGCTTTATACAGGGCAACGTACCACGTAAAACCAACTATCACGACTACACTTGAAGGCTAAAGCGTTTCTTTAGATTTTGCCGGTCCTTCACGCACCAACATCGACAATGACGATCGTTACAGAGACAAGGATACTTTCTACGGTGTCCAATGTGGAATGGTCACTCTTGAGGTACCCATGCATTCGGCGCTTAACGGCAATGATCGCGAACTTTGGCTCGACGCCATTTATAGCGAAATTAAAAGTTGAATTTAAAACGAGACGTGGCAGCTCGTCGATAAGACAGCAAATGTCAAGATTATAGGTTCTCGTACCGATGACGATGTAATCTTGACGCCGTTGGATTAGTATGCTGGAGAAAAGCCAGAATTGTAGCTCAAGGATTCGCGCAATGTCTTGGAATCGACTTCTTCGACACCGTTGTTCTAGTGGACAGAATATAATCTCTTCGAACGCTCTTGGCCTTATCAGCAAATTTCGAACTGAAGATAAATGTCTCACCTTGACATAGCTACGGCCTTTCTACACGGAGATATAGACACGGATATTTACCACGAAGCTTGCTAGAGCATTGCTACGCAATATGATGCGCCACGAAAAGGACACGGCATAGCCTGTAAAAGTATCTGACATGCTTCGCTGCTTTCAAAACGGTCAACAGACGTGCAAGTTGCGAAAAGCTATATGCGGACAACGTCAAGCTGGTCGACAATGGCACAAAATGATCGATCAAGATTATGCCCTAAAAGAACTTGGACTCAGTCCGTGTTTCTAGATCCGTGTATTTATATCGATAAGAAGCAACTGCGCACCTATCTACTACTATATGTTAACGATATCCTGATCGCGTCAAACGATACATCCAGGGTGTTGAAAATAAAGAACGCACTAGGAAAGAAATTTAAAAGTAAAAGACTTGGTTTTGGCAAAATATTATCTAAAACTAGAAATTAACCAAAACAAAAATGGTATAACCGTAAGCCAGCGCGGGTTTATCAACGAGATTCTAACCACATTTGGAATGAGCGACTGCAATCCAGTTGGTACTCTAATGGTAGCCGAAATCAAGCTGGAAGCGAACGCAGCTAAACCGTCTGTCACCTCAGTTCCTTATAGGGAGCTCATAGGCGCTCTCATGTACGTTAGCATGAATACTCAACCTGACGTCGCACATGCTGTCAATTCTCAGTCAATTCAACAATTGTTACGTCCATCATCATTGCGGAGATTATTAGACATTAGGGGAGCAGCTAAAAGAGTCTTGCGATATGTAAAGCTCAATAAACAAAGAGTTCTCCTACTCTAGAAGCAGAGACGAGTTAATCGGTTTTTGTTAATTCTCATTTCTTCTATAACTTTACGCCAAAGCATAATTTCTGACCTTTTTTCTTAAATCGAATCTACTTGATCTCAACTTTTTGCTGGATTTTGGTTTGCATGCGTATCTCTAATTGTTTTCGGGTTATAAGTGAATAAACATAAGCATATTTTTTACACGTTTTTCCTTTAAATACACGTTACTTTCTTAAAAGGCCCTATGCGATCAAGAATCGCTTCCCGTGGCTCAGATACTCTCCTTGTAAATAAATAATTACATTTTGAGGGGGAGATATAGATTTTAACAAATATTGATTCTTATTTAGTTAGTATTTCACTCGTATGTTAAATTTACTTTATTCTTACGATACAGATGTCGTGATTATTTTTCAAGTAATACTATTTGCATCATGTGAATTCATTCCAACGAGATGCGTCGTGTAGTGCATACGCTACAATAAATACTTAATTACCTATAGTCTATAATATTCATTTAACCCATCAGTATTATATTATGACACGTCGCAATGAACAAGGAGTGAGTAGCTGGAAAAAGTTACCTTGCACCCATTTAATTAGTATGTACAAATGTACCCCAAGCTTCTTGTAGCAATTATTCTAAAAAAGAAAAAATTTCAAAAATACGCAATCGCAGCAGCAAATTAATGTTTTTCAATCTAACCACCGGCAAAATGAATCAATAATGAATACTTTTAACGCATGTGAATTCCAGGTCTGCAGAAAAATAAATCTCCAGTTTGCTTGCTAAAACTAACAAGTACAAATAAAGTAAGATGAGATTTCGATTTGTCAAGAAAATTGTTATTTAAAACATTCAAAAATGCACCTGAACAAAAATACCCCACTTCGCTAATAATAATAATAATAATAATATTAATAATAATAATAATCCGCGCGGGGTGTCCTGTCCCCGTATGCGGCGCGTCCCCCGGGTGGCGGATGGGGGAATGCTCGTCACTCTAGCGTGAAGGGTAGAGGTGAAATAAAATAATCTCCGTGGACCAAACAGTACAACCAGAAGTATGAGCAAGAGAGATGAAAACATACTATCCCAAGCGGGCAACTCCAAACTAGGAGTGAATCCCGTCGTCGGTTCCAATCGGGTGAAAGCCCCGGTGGCCGGCGCTGGCCTCATGGATTTTGGGGGAGGCCACAAACCGCTTAGTTCTAACATCACGTCAGAGGCGGGGTCCTCGAAAGAAAACCCCCAACAGCAGCCGCTATCCCAGATGCTGAGTCTTGCTTCTGCAAGCAGGTTACGAAGCGGCAGCGTTACCAGCATTGGTAGCGCCATCAGCGGCATCTCTGCCTATAGCAGAGAATCTCAAGAGGAGATAGAAGTGTTCCGTAAGGAATACAAGAAGGTGGAGAAGGCGCAGGAGGAGATCGACTCCACTTACGACCATCCGAAAAAAGAACTTCAGGCAATGTTGGTAGCTTGTGCAAAGCAGCCTAACATTTCCATGGTCGTCAAAACAGGGCTGAAAACCGTAGACGCTCTTGTACAAGAGCTCTACGGGAAAACGAAGAAGATGTCTTTAGCAGTCGATGATTACAAGTGCCAAGTCGAGGATTATCGAGTTGGCCACGAGAATCGTCGGCGGCCTAAGAGAAGAGGCATCATTGCTAAAGCCGTCATCGCGGCTACAGCTACACTGAGAAATTCTTATGACACTCGATGTCCAAACACATTATTCGTGCATTTGTACAATTTTTAGGATGGCTGCTGTCCTAAAATGGTACGAGAACCGTTCAAAAGTGGCGCTGTAGTCGCAAAAAAAACACTTTTTCGTCATTTAGAATGGCAGAGCTCCCAAAACTAGGAGAGCTGCTGTACAAAACGCCAGGTACCGTATTTGCCCTTCACATAAGTGCAGAAGATGCCCCAAGAATTTCTCAGTGTAAGATACAGGCTCAAAAGAGGAGTAGGCAGGGCCCTCAAAGCCCACCCGAGGCCTCTAAAAGCCGTAAGAAGAAGAAACCTCGCAAGGAGGTGCCACCACCTGGTAAGGACAAGGAGCAATCCAAGTCCAAGCCTGTGGTGGAAAAGAAGAAGCCGACGGTTAAGTCGGGACAGGCGCCTCTTGACAGGAGAAAGCGCCAGAAGGCACCGGTATCCACCCTGGTGGTCACAATCGCGAGGGACCGAATGTTTGCTGAAGTTCTGGGGAAGCTCCGAAAGGAAGTGAATCCGGACGACAGTGGCGCGCAGGTTCTGAGTGTGCGGCCCACAGGGCTGGGGGACGTCCTGCTTCGGCTAGGCAAAAAAACCGATGCGGCAGTATTCGCGGAGAAAGTGCGTACTGCTACCCAAGGAATGGGAGAAGTTCGAGTCCGAGCTCGAAGGGTTACCCTTGAGATCAGAGACCTGGACGCTCTCACAACGAGGGACGAAGTGGTGGCAGCCCTAAATAAAGTGCTTACTTCTTCGCCTGAGGGCCGAGAGGTGACGCTTTTGGGCCTAAACCGCAGTCAACAGAAGACAGCCATCGTGAAGCTGGACCACGAGAGCGCTGACAAGCTGAAGTCGATGCGGCATCTCTGCGTCGGCTTCGTAAGTGTCGCGTTCGGGATCGAGTTTTGGTCGAGAGATGCTATCGGTGCCTAGACTTCGGCCACACGAAAAGGAAGTGTGAGGGAGTGGACAGGTCCTTGTCGTGCTACAAGTGCGGCGAGCCTGGACACAACCTTAAGAATTGCAAGGGCGCTCCCAAATGCTTTCTTTGTCCATCAAAGGATGCTGAGGAAGTGTCTCACATGGCGGGGTCCGGAGCCTGTGCCATCTTTCGGCGCGCGCTCGAAACCGCAAGGAAGGCCGTTTCACGATAAGTGGCAGTCTCAACGTGGGAGGATAGAATAAGGAACGAATAACGCATGTCACAGACACGCCTCCCAGCTTGAAGTAATGTGAAAAACAGTTCCGGGCTGGGCAGGTGAAAGCGTTGGATTTGGAGTTTTAGTCGGTAAGAATCCGGCACTGGCGACGAGTGCGGACCCTCGTCGTCGTCTTATGTAAGATTTTTCCAGTTTCCCACGAAAAAAAAAAATAAATAATAATAATAATAATAATAATAAATATAAAAATTGTACCTTATTGTAATTTCCAATTTTTCTTCTGGTAGAATCCGATCTTGATGAAAATTGCACCAGATTTTTGTTAAAGAATCTTTCACCGCCGATAAAATATATTCAAAAGTACTGACTTTCATCCTCATATAGAGTTTAAATTTGTCTTCGCAATTTTTTAATAAAGGGAATAAATGATGGTATTCACTCCGATACCTTCTGCCCTTGTTCATTTCATGTCCTTTCTTTTTCTTGATAATATTTATCAGATTAACATCGGTATTCCAAGGATCTTCGCACAAACTGTGTATTTCGGAATCATCCATCTTCTCAGTATTTATTTGTTGTTGCCAATTGTTGATGCTAATGATTTTATTTATGCTTCTCGAGTCTCTGTTCTCACACTGAAACCATACATATATATAATTTTTTAAATTACTTTTGCTTCCTCGTAGAAGAAGCTTTGTAACAGTGAAAATTATCTATTTGGTTAAAACACGGTAGAAGCACATTTTGACACGTCTAGAGTCCAAATCTAGTGTTTTCAGAAAATGCATGTGTGTGTGTGTTTGTACGTATAGCGAAAAAATGAATAAAATCAAAAATCAATAAAATTAACTAACTTGTTTATTGCATTTTTGAGGCTCCAGTACAGAGTATTTTGATACTTTTGAGTAACACCTAAGTTGATGATTAGACATTTACCACCAGCTGTCTTGAGAAACTTATCGAGCAAAACTATGAAACATATACGGAATAGCCACGGTTAAGTTAGCTGCTTGAAGAAAAATATAATGAAATTGTCGGTCCAATACATTGACATACCATCTGTTTTATCACTGAAATATTATTCACTTCAAAACACGTTTTCATAAAACGTTTAAATTGTTACAAATTAAATTTATACATACATACATATTTTTTTCAGCGAAACTGCACGAAGTGAAATGGAACTTTGGATTATTTATGAACATTAATTTTGGTAAGATCATACAAGAAGATACTTCCGGATCGTTCAAGTGTTTACCATACATAAAAAAATTCTTTTTTTCTTAGCATGACCATGAAAATCTTTTTTTTGTAGCAGCTGTTCTGCTGTACTGACGGACAATTGATATCAAGGGGCGCGTGTCGCGCACCCGAGGCAAGTATGGGTACGCGGCACTAGCCCTACATACAGCTAAAACAAACCTTTAATTTTTACTTTCTTAATTTTTTAATGTACATCTTTTTTTATACGTTTCAACATTAACCCCCAATAATTCTTAGTCATATTTTATAGTTTCGACAAAATTTTGGATTCATTCATTACCGCATTTTTACAATAAAACGATATCAAGATTTCGGATGTCGAATTCTTTACTTTCGGAATGAGAGAAAAATTTTTCTTTTTCTTCGTGTTCTCCAACATTATATATATAGCTATACTCATAATAAATAATAGGCGATGAGAGACTAGAGACTATATAGAGATGTTGAAGCAGCGCCGCCTACCGGTCGAAATTCTTTACTTTCGGAATAAGAGGAAAATTTTTCTGTTTCTTCGTGTTCTCCAACACTATATATATATATTTTATATAGACAGCTAATTTAACCCTTAAAATTAACTATTATTTTAAATTTTCAAATCTAAAATTAATAGGGGGGCCTTTGGATATATATATATATATATGGGCTATTTCACGTCAAGTGGTACGATGAAAATTTTAAATCGCTCCAAAATTTGAAAACAGGCTGGAAATATCTTTCAGAAGATAGAAAAAAATTTTTAGGTGTTAAAAATAATTTGCCTAAGAGTTATTCCACCATGAAAAATGGAAATTTTTCAATTTTTTAGAAAAATTTCTATTTTCAAAGCCATTTATCTCAAAATCTATTGATTTTTTTGAAAAAACATTAGAAACAACTTTTGTTCAAAATAATCCTTAGAACTTATCTACCTGGGTTACAATTCTCAATTTTAAAATCTCGAAGAGATAGGGCACTTGGAAATATTGAATATCAAAAAAAGGCGACCACGCCACAATCGATTTTGATCTAACACCGCTCAAAAGATCACATTTTTTGAGAACTTTCGAATGGCGGTGGTTAGATTATTGGCCAAGACCGCTGGTGTAAGTTATACCCCATAAACCTCATAAAATCACTCATTTTCATGTATTTTAGGGCCTAACTTACACCAGCGGTCTTGGCCAATAATCTAACCACCGCCATTCGAAAGCTCTCAAAAAATGTGATCTTTTGAGCGGTGTTAGATCAAAATCGATTGTGGCGTGGTTGCCTTTTTTTGATATTCAATATTTCCAAGTGCCCTATCTCTTCGAGATTTTAAAATTAAGAATTGTAACCCAGGTAGATAAGTTCTAAGGATTATTTTGAACAAAAGTTGTTTTTAATGTTTTTTCAAAAAAATCAATAGATTTTGAGATAAATGCCCTAAAATACATGAAAATGAGTGATTTTATGAGGTTTATGGGGTATAACTTACACCAACGGTCTTGGCCAATAATCTAACCACCGCCATTCGAAAGCTCGCGAAAAATGTGATCTTTTGAGCGGTGTTAGATCAAAATCGATTGTGGCGTGGTCGCCTTTTTTTGATATTCAATATTTCCAAGTGCCCTATCTCTTCGAGATTTTAAAATTAAGAATTGTAACCCAGGTAGATAAGTTCTAAAGATTATTTTGAACAAAAGTTGTTTTTAATGTTTTTTCAAAAAAGTCAATAGATTTTGAGATAAATGGCTTTGAAAATAGAAATTTTTCTAAAAAGTTGAAAAATTCCCATTTTTTATGGTGGAATAACTCTTAGGCAAATTATTTTTAACACCTAAAAATTTTTTTCTATCTTCTGAAAGATATTTCCAGTCTGTTTTCAAATTTTGGAGCGATTTAAAATTTGCATCGTTCCACTTGACGTGAAATAGCCCATATATATATATATAATATTATGACATTCCCGTATCTTCATCAAAAATGTCACCTAACCTAACACATAGGTGCAGGGGATTAGATTTACTTACACGGGAGAGAAAGAGAGATAGAGTGAAGTGAGAGATAATCAAGTCAAGCGTCAACCTGCGTGTACATTACAGCGTGCAAAAAGTGTTACAGATAAAACAAGTATTTCTGTGTAAAGAAAAATAGCATCTCACTAATAAGATGAGTAAATAAACGATAAAATGGAAACAGTCCGAAGAGAGATAGAATATTTAATGAAATCGAACTTAATTACAATGAACAAATGGAACAAATAAAAACTAGCGAACAAAACTCAGATGTTAAGAAACGTAATAATGGAATTCATTGCATTAAGTTTAATAAGGATGAATGTATTTTTCAGTTTGCAATATATGATGATGACGAACATATAAAAACATATACTGTTCAAATTTTTAATGAAAATAATAAGGGAACATTTGGAGTTTTGGATATTCCATTGGCCATAGATTTGCATCAAGTAGTTAAAGAAACACCTTTTTGGATAATATTGTAAATACTCCAATATTTGTAAGAAATCTTAAGTTACACTTAGACACGTATCACAAATGAAAAAACAATATGATGATTTGAAATCTTATTTGGAAGATGTTTGTAATTGTTCTGTGGATGTGCATTATTCTTATACTATTGTTTTATAACATTTCTGAAATGCAAAGATTTTGAAACTAATATTTACTTTAACATAATTGTTTATGTATTTTATTGACAATACTAATATGAAGCAGCATTTAGAATCTTTTTCGAATGTTTTAAAACTTTAACATTAAAAGAAGCATTTATTCAAATAATTGAATAAGATAATGCACCTATGGAATGGAAGTTGGAAAAATATGATACAATATTAAATTTAAGTGTAAGTATTTTTAAACTAAAGACTTTAAAACTGAAAAAACATTATTCATTTACTTCTCTTTTAGGATTTATCAGATTTTGAAAGCTCAGATGATGATATTAGCCAGATGAGCACACCAAAAAAGAAAGAAACAAAACAAGCGGTGAAGAAGCTTTCATATACTAAAATTAAAAAAACAACTGTTAATAAATTACAAACTAACAAAAAGTCACAAGGTAAAAATGATGGCTCGACTGAACAGTATAGTCAAGGAAATTCTCAAACAAATATGAATGTTAAACAAACACAGAAAACTAACAAGAAAAAGAAAAAAAAAACTTCAAGATACAATGAGACAAACAAAACTAAACTTTACATTAGAGAAGAATGCAAATGAAAAAAATGTTACTGGTGATAATAGTGCAATAAGCGCTGCTATTCATATTGTGAATAAAAAAAGGGTAGAACAATTAAAGCAAGTCAACACATCCAAAGGAGAATCAAATAGTGAAATGGATAAAACAGATAAAATTAATAAAGTTAATTCAAAAGGTAAACTGCAAAAACAGCAATTAGCTAGCAAGCTAGTTAATTTAAATAAGACTATTGACATGAAAAGGAAATCAATAACAAAAATAAATACCTTTAGAAGACCACATAGTATAATTAACAAACGAATCAAGCAACCTATCATAACAAGTACACCACTTCATGTGCAAACTAATAAATTATTTCAACCAACTACAAATGATAATTTGGACATCAGTGAAATAAGTAGAAGAGAATCTGTAAATACCAATAATCATAATAGCAGTAGTAGTAGTACCAGAAACCTAAGACTTTCTCGTAATTAAAAAAATTGTATAAATTTAAAATTGTTAATATTATTTAATTATGGTTGCAAAACACCAATATATTAAGTATATGATGGAATGTGCATCCAATAATTAAACACGCACATTATTTTTGTACAATATACAATAACATTCTAATATTTTTCATCCAAAATAATTGAATAAACAATTATTTATTAACTTCTAAGAAAGGAAATAAGGATATTTATTTACAAAATGTTTCTTATTAGAAATAATAAATTATATTTTTTAATGTCTTTACACTTTCTTAACAAATATATTATACTAAAATTGTTCATCAACATTCTTCAATGAACTAATAATGCACAGTCTATTTTGTTTTTAACTTGTCGGAAGCACTTCATCTCTAAAGGCAAGAGCAGAAACTACATTTTGGTGTCCTTAATATTCTCTCTTCACAGTTCCTGTTGCTATATTCCATAATCTTGCAACACCATCCGGCGAAGCAGTAAAAATGTATTGCGAATCAGCACTGAAAGCTACATCCCAAACCCATCGTTTAGCTTCATGCTGTAGAACTTGCACCTCGGAAAAGTCTGTTGTTTTCCAAACTTTGGCAGTCTTATCTGCTGAAGTAGTAACAAGAAGTGAACTATCAGGACTAAACTTACATCTAAGTGCATATGCTCTATGTGCATTTAACTTATGCCTAGGATTTAATTTTGTAGGTTCTTCACCGATACCACCGGTAACTGTCCATATAAAACAATGACCTGTTGTTAACAGCAGCCATATAAGTCCCAACTGCATCAACTGCTATGTCTTGAATAGAAGCTTCTGCTTCAGGTATTAATTGCTCATTATGGTCTGACCTTAGATCCCACAAATGTATAACTCCACTTTTTGCTTGATACGTTTCATGACTGGGCTCCAGAATCTAAATTGTTAAATAAATTATTTTATTAACAAATAATTATATTATTTTTAACTTCTCTAAAATAATTTATTCAAATAATTAATAAACATTTCCTAAATTTTTTTTACTATTTTTATTTAAATCTTGATACTTAGAAATGTAGTAAAAATAAAAAATTTAAATAATTATTATACTGTACCTGTGAAAACTGTAGTGCAAAACCAAGAATTTGACAAACTTTTAAATTATCAACATTAAACATAACCAATAATTGTCACTGACAGGTTCTGCTACGCGCACGTTTCTCGGCAAATTAGATGATTGACGACCGTGTAAGATAAAAGATGACCGTTTAAGATAATAATGAAAAAATAACTAGATCACGCGTGTCTCACTCACTCTTTCGTTTTCCCCTATAGCTCTGTCTCAACTTTTTCGAGTAGACATATATATATTTATAGGAGACGAAAAGGATATAAAAAAATACATAGCCCAGTAAAAGAATTTGACATCTCAGATATTTACATGAAATTTTATTTATTTAAAGAGTATTACTAATCGTTATTATTACATGTTTAACGATCAATTTGTGTCTCTAGATAGTAATTTATAAAACACCTCCCACGAAGGTGTCAACATTCGCAAGTATGGTTTCTAATCACAGTTTAAAAAACTTTCTCTGTTAAAAGAAATCTTGAATTTCAACTCTCACTTTTTTCTACTTACTATTATTTCAATTTAACATTTTTTTATATACTTTGTACTGAAGCTCTATAAAAAGTTTATACAATACAAAGTACTGCATTCAGAGTGGAATAATCGATAGTATTTTTACTATACCATAAATTTGTTTTTAATTAATAATTTATATATTTTTGCGTTGACTTCGTAGAAAGTTTCTGCAATTGAAAGTACTGAAATCAAATTGGTATCGACAGTATTTTTTCCATACAAAAAATTTGTTTTTAATTAAACATTTATATACTTTGCTTTAACTCCATATAGAGTTTCTGCAATTGATAGTACTGAAATCAAAGTGATATTGATGTCTGGATAGTAATTTATAAAACACCTCCCACGAAGGTGTCAACATTCGCAAGTATGGTTTCTAATCACAGTTTAAAAAACTTTCTCTGTTAAAAGAAATCTTGAATTTCAACTCTCACTTTTTTCTACTTACTATTATTTCAATTTAACATTTTTTTATATACTTTGTACTGAAGCTCTATAAAAAGTTTATACAATACAAAGTACTGCATTCAGAGTGGAATAATCGATAGTATTTTTACTATACCATAAATTTGTTTTTAATTAATAATTTATATATTTTTGCGTTGACTTCGTAGAAAGTTTCTGCAATTGAAAGTACTGAAATCAAATTGGTATCGACAAGTATATTTTTCCATACCATAATGTTTTTAATTAAACATTTATATACTTTCCTTAACCTACATAAAAAGTTTCTGCAATTGAAAGTACTGAAATCAAATCGGTATCGACAAGTATTTTTTTCCATACAAAAAATTTGTTTTTAATTAAACATTTATATACTTTGCTTTAACTCCATATAGAGTTTCTGCAATTGATAGTACTGAAATCAAAGTGATATTGATGTCTGGAAAGCACTTTATAAAACACCTTCCACGAAGGTGTCAACGTTCGCAAGTATAGTTTCAAATTGCACTTTCAAAATTGTTATCTGATAACAAAAATCTTTAATTATTACTCCCATCCTATTTCTACTTATATTTTGCTTAAACTCCATAAAAAGTTTCTGCAATAGATACTACTGAAATCAAAACAACACAATCGATAAGTACTTATAACCATATCATAAATTTGATTTAATTAAACATTTACATATTTCACATAAACTCCATAAAAAGTTTATGCAATAGAAAGTACTAAAATCAAAGCGGAATAATCGGCAAGTATTTTTTACCATACCGTAAATTTGTTTTTAATTAATCATTTATATATTTTTTTGCGTTAACTGCATAAAAAGTTTCTGTAATTGAAAGTACTGAAATCAAATTGAATCACAAGTATTTATCTTTACAAATACAAATATTTATTAATTCAATTGAATACAAACATTTGTACGGAATAGTATTCTACAAATTTTGTCCACATAAACAGAAACTACTAATTTATTTATTAGGGTTTCACTTTCAATAATTTATTTATTTGTTATTATTACATGTTTAATGTTCAATTTGTGTCTCTAAATAGTAATTTATAAAACACCTTCCACGAAGGTGTCAACATTCGCAAGTATGGTTTCTAATCACAGTTTAAAAAATCAAAATGCAATTGTCAAGTATGGTGTATATTTTAATCACACTTTTAAAATTGCTATGTAAATATAATAGTTAAACATTTCTAATTTTTAAGCAAATTTTGTTGCACCACAATAAAAACAAAATTTTTTTATCAAGAAATTAACTACGTACATAATTCCTAAATAGTTTCTGCAATAGAAAGTACTGAAATCAAAATGAAATTGACAAGTATTTTTATAAATATTTATTACTATAAAACTTTACGTTTAATGTTGTAAAACACCTTCAAGAAGGTGTACATTTTGGCAAGTATGGGTTCGGTCCGATCACAATTTTCCGATATTTTTATTTTAACTAAACCTATATTACATAATAACTTATTTATCAATAGAATAATACTAATGAAGTTTTTACATTAGAAAGTACTGAAATCAAAATGCAATTGTCAAGTATGGTGTATATTTTAATCACACTTTTAAAATTGTTGTACATAATTCGTAGAAAGTTTCCGCAATAGAAAGTACTGAAATCAAAATGGAATCGGCAAGTATTGCTTTTCAAAAATAAATATATTTTTCGAACTGAATGTACTAATATTTTCTGAAAAATTCCCTCTTACTCATTTATTTTTTTTTTTTTTAGTTACAGCAGAAAATACACAATTTTATAATAATATTCATTTGTGCAAAATTAATTTATGGAAAAGTAATAAAACAGAAATTTTTCTCATTTTTATTCTTTTTAAATGAAATAATACTTGCACCACCGTTGGGTGTATCACGAGTTATTTTTGAATATTCTCTTACTAACTTAAGAAAGTAGATTAACGATTAAAAAAATGTTAAAATAAAGATTTCTAATGTTTTAAACTATAAAACGAATTTCTTTTTGGAATGGATCGTATCTATTTATTTTTTTTACTATATAATAATTATGAAGTGCTTGTACTCGGTTTGACAAATTAATATTATCTGCAGTAATGATATATATAGGGCTTATGAGAGTCACTAAAAATCATTTAGATATGTTGTACCTATTAACTTACCTTAAAATATTTATAATAACTTGATATGTGCATATATAATATATTATGCATTGCTAATTATAACTTATTAAAAGTAATAAGGCAAACCGACGCGTGGTGCAAGTATTATTTTAGGTAAAACTTTTTAAATGAATGTAACAGTGCAATTTACCTTAAAAATTACTGCAGCAAATGACGTTCTTGAGAGCCCGCAGGGAATTATATCGTATGACAGAGAAAGCAGACGGGATTTTACCTTCAAGCCGCAACGAATGTGTCTTGTGCTGTTATTCATTTGTATAATGACAAGAGAACACTGAACTTAAGCTATCTCATAAGCCCTATATATATCATTACTGCAGATAATATTAATTTGTCAAACCGAGTACAAGCACTTCATAATTATTATATAGTAAAAAAAATAAATAGATACGATCCATTCCAAAAAGAAATTCGTTTTATAGTTTAAAACATTAGAAATCTTTATTTTAACATTTTTTTAATCGTTAATCTACTTTCTTAAGTTAGTAAGAGAATATTCAAAATTAACTCGTGATACACCCAACGGTGGTGCAA
This sequence comes from Theocolax elegans, assembly GCA_026168455.1. NCBI lineage: Eukaryota > Metazoa > Arthropoda > Insecta > Hymenoptera > Cerocephalidae > Theocolax > Theocolax elegans. The sequence continues at coordinate 45,679,137 of CM047428.1, read as the reverse complement.
GTATTATTTCATTTAAAAAGAATAAAAATGAGAAAAATTTCTGTTTTATTACTTTTCCATAAATTAATTTTGCACAAATGAATATTATTATAAAATTGTGTATTTTCTGCTGTAACTAAAAAAAAAAAAATAAATGAGTAAGAGGGAATTTTTCAGAAAATATTAGTACATTCAGTTCGAAAAATATATTTATTTTTGAAAAGCAATACTTGCCGATTCCATTTTGATTTCAGTACTTTCTATTGCGGAAACTTTCTACGAATTATGTACAACAATTTTAAAAGTGTGATTAAAATATACACCATACTTGACAATTGCATTTTGATTTCAGTACTTTCTAATGTAATAACTTCATTAGTATTATTCTATTGATAAATAAGTTATTATGTAATATAGGTTTAGTTAAAATAAAAATATTGGAAAATTGTGATCGGACCGAACCCATACTTGCCAAAATGTACACCTTCTTGAAGGTGTTTTACAACATTAAACGTAAAGTTTTATAGTAATAAATATTTATAAAAATACTTGTCAATTTCATTTTGATTTCAGTACTTTCTATTGCAGAAACTATTTAGGAATTATGTACGTAGTTAATTTCTTAATAAAAAAATTTTGTTTTTATTGTGGTGCAACAAACTTTGCTTAAAAATTAGAAATGTTTAACTATTATATTTACATAGCAATTTTAAAAGTGTGATTAAAATATACACCATACTTGACAATTGCATTTTGATTTTTTAAACTGTGATTAGAAACCATACTTGCGAATGTTGACACCTTCGTGGAAGGTGTTTTATAAATTACTATTTAGAGACACAAATTGAACATTAAACATGTAATAATAACAAATAAATAAATTATTGAAAGTGAAACCCTAATAAATAAATTAGTAGTTTCTGTTTATGTGGACAAAATTTGTAGAATACTATTCCGTACAAATGTTTGTATTCAATTGAATTAATAAATATTTGTATTTGTAAAGATAAATACTTGTGATTCAATTTGATTTCAGTACTTTCAATTACAGAAACTTTTTATGCAGTTAACGCAAAAAAATATATAAATGATTAATTAAAAACAAATTTACGGTATGGTAAAAAATACTTGCCGATTATTCCGCTTTGATTTTAGTACTTTCTATTGCATAAACTTTTTATGGAGTTTATGTGAAATATGTAAATGTTTAATTAAATCAAATTTATGATATGGTTATAAGTACTTATCGATTGTGTTGTTTTGATTTCAGTAGTATCTACTGCAGAAACTTTTTATGGAGTTTAAGCAAAATATAAGTAGAAATAGGATGGGAGTAATAATTAAAGATTTTTGTTATCAGATAACAATTTTTTCTAAATAACTTCGATTTTGCACTAAAACATAAAACTCTTGCTATACTTCCTTATTCTGTGCATTTACTCTTTTCCTCAAGAGACATTGAAGTTACCTGTGAGAAATATTAATAGTGATTAAAAATGAGCTGACAGATTTTAATAATTTATAATGCTCTTTTAAGTACTACATTAACCTCTAAAGTAATTTATGTGTTTCGTCTGCAATTGTACTGTTACTATTTACGGTACCTAATAAAGTTTTAATGGTTAACTTTGTACTGTCGTTGTCAGACATGGTTTCATCATAGTTGTCTGATCCGTTTACTATAACTTGAGATATAATCGACTGAGATTAACCTTTTGTGTTCATACGATAATAACCTTGTGCCGCAATATCCAAATTTAGAATAGGTACGAACTTAAACACATATAAACGATGAAGTGCAATTGTGATTTGATCATCTTGATTTAATAATAAATTTAAAAAGCCGGTTACGACTAAACATGATGGAGTTTCTCCTGGATGAACTTTAGCACTTAAAAAAATTATCTGCAAATGATAAAAATATTGTAAAAGTGAATTCAATACTTAAATTTACTTATTAATAGAACCTTTTTGCTTTGAAATTTAAATGGTGTTTCTTTATCCTCTGGGAATAAATCTTTAAATTTGGTCTCTCTTCTTGTCAAAATATTATGATACGAACTTATTGTCAAAACATTAAGCCTTCTTTCTTCTATTGCACATTCCCTAACCAGATCCGCAAACGTTTTTGCCAATCTAAACAGCTAAATAAGCTTCGACAATAGCAACTTGAGTAATAGACGCTTCACTGCACAATTCACCACGAGTGTAAATGTAGACAGCACAGCTTCCATAGCTCTGCTTGCAATTAGACAACCTTCTATAGCTTATGCAAATCATGGCAAAGAATTTCACAATCTTCGCAGGTTCCAAGTTCATTCTCGTGTCCATTGATTATTGTTTGCAAGGTACTTTGGCCTACCGTCCGAAGGTTTGTTCATAACAGACTACTTCATTACCAATCGGAAAACTGTTCCTCCTCTACCACGAAGACTATAGAAATTTTTACTTCAGTGATGATCCAATCGGCTCCCTTGTCCAAAATTTCTTTGGTTTTTTACCAGTAACCGCATTTACGTCTGCCGTACAAGTTTGTAAAGATATAATCTTCATCCTTAAGCGGACTTCCACATTTCTGTAAAAAAATAAGAATTTTACAAAATTACCATACAAATGAAAAAGGTTGATAAGAATAAATGAAAACAAGAAAAATAAGTCATAGAAAAACATTGAGCCTTCTTTCTTCTATTACACATTCCCTATAGTAATAAAAATTCATCAGGAAATTTTGAATTCTGTTTTCATATTTTCGAATCTATCTTTCTCAAATAATTTTAATGGTCCTCGGTACCTTTAACGTAGATGTAATAATCACGGCTGAACTCAACTAACTAGCTGCTTGAAGAAATTGCCGGTCTAGTAGCCTAGTTGGATCGTTTCATTATCACTCGCGTTCTCGCTGATGACCTCAGTGGCCAAGTCCGTCATGTTTTTTATTATGAGCTACTTTTACACACGTCGTGACTCCTTTCCAGCTCCCGCAATGCTTAAGCTGCGTGCTAACGGCAGCTCCATCGTAGCGCACCTATTTACCTGCTTCGATGTCCTATGATTACGCGAGATTATCGATGACTGCGGCATCGACGCGCACTCTCCCTCTCAGAGGTTAGAATATTAAAAGTCGGCTGCAATGTGCTGTATGCTCATTTTAGGCATGCCGTAAGTGTCTGTACTCTGTGCTTGGCGGAAACCCGCTCTCAGATTTCCTGAGTTGGGTGAGGGTGAATGACTCGGCCCCCAATTCCGAGAGTCCGATATAGACCTCCTACGATAGTGGAGGAAGAGGATTGGAGCCTCAAAATCGAGCTGTTTCGTCGAGCCTGTGTCGGCGATTCGCTGTTTAACTTGCTATATTTGGTTCACTAACACGCTTAGTTTGTCGAAGATACGCTGTTAACGATTATTCTATTCATCTGGGCGACTTCGTCAAGGGAGACTCTACCTAGGGATGAAGGGACGGCCGCTTAATCAAAGTAGATATCTTTCGTGGTGTACTACGTGTAGCGTCAAAATGCTAAGGCGGGCCTCTCGAGGTCCGTCTTGGGGCACATCCGGACCGTAGTAGTTTCTCATCCAGACGATAAAAGTTGCTGGGATGTCTCACAGAAGGGTGTCCCTTTCATCAAAAGAGATCCTTATGTATAAAGTTAGTAAGTCGAGTTGTGGTATACTTCCCAACTGAAGACTTTGCATAGGGTGAGATGTTAAACACCATAGCGTGCAAACCTTTTTTCTCTTTCAAGGGATTTTTCGAATGGTATCCCTTGGAAGGCTTGTAGAAGGATTGTCGAATGTTTTATCCTTCACAAGCTATAGCGTGCAAGCCTTTTGGCTTGTACGCTTTTTTCTCTTTCAGGGGCTTTTAGAACGGTATCCCTTAGAGACTTTGTGCAGGGAGTGACGAATGCTTTACCCTTCACGAACATTCGAACGCTAGACCACCTACCGCAAAACCTCCCCGGGGATCCGGGGAGTAATAGGAAGATGTGCTTCGGCATGTCGACAGTTGGACCAAGATGACTTTACTCTGGTACGCAGGGACTGGGAACCGAGCCCCACGTTGGCGTACCTCTAAGTCGAAAGTGAAACGCCAGCGTGTCCGCAGTATTGGTTTGGACTCTGCGGGGTATGTGGTTGCAAGCAGGCTTGACAGGTGAAGCGAAGTTGACCCGGATGCCGCTTATGTTCGAAAGCGGACGACGGCGGTGAGCTAAGCACCGCCGCATTCACACCGAGAATTACGACTCTAGGCTAGCCGTCGCAAGGCGGTGGGCCCCCGTAAGGAGTTTCGGTACACTGTTTAAAGTGGCCTCCGATCGCGGTTAAGCGATCCCAAAGGCGACTCCTGACGACTTTCGTAACTCAAAAAGTTACCGAACTGTCGAATCGAATTCGGAGCGCTTGGGACCATTAAGAACAAAGCTACTTGATCCTGAGGGGTTGCTAAAGTCGGTTGACGGAGGAACCAGGGCGATCAAATACTGTCAGCTAGACGGTGCAATGTTGCCCTATGGAAAGACTCTAAAACAGTCATAGAATACATGTCTGTACTCTGTGTGCGTTATCATTACAATAAAACGAATTATGCAATGTGCGGGGAGCGGTTGCGAGCTTGCGAGATACCTCTCACGGACAGCCGACAGGTCAACAGTAAACCGTGCGCCTCGGCTTCTGCTCGGCGAACACTGAGTTAATGACACTCGGCCATTTTGAATTGATCGATAACATAATCGAAATTCAAACTCAAAGCACGCACAAATTACAGCCGTACAGAAAGAATCCGTGCCGACCGCTGACCGAACGTAATTTTTTGTTTGTATGAATATAATGGAGTTATAGGGTCAATTAAGTAATATCATAATTACATGATACACACATATATGAACACAATTGATTATTTTGTCTCTTATACTTTGAACAATTACAAATGAATCCTAATAATCTTTATACTTACCATTAAAACATTTTTACCCCAAACTAATACACATGATTAATAATAACTGGTAACAATGTAAAATAATAAATAGATAAATATATATTTTTATTCTGATTTTTAATTATAATAATACATATATCTTATAAAGCAATAATCAATCAAATTGCTCGGCATTGTTGCTCTATTAATTTTTTTTCTTATTATTTGAGAGATAACGGAGCAGCAAATCTTGAAACTGTGTCCTGAAGAGAATTCGTTCGTTGAGAGGTAATTTGCCCATGTACGGGTGCAATAATTTTAAAAAAATAAGGTTTCCTGCATCGTCAACGCTGACGTTTCTCAACTCCTGTGTGACGTTTTCTCTACTGTTATCCATCGTGGTCAATATACTATCCTAATCAATATTTACAATATTTACATTGTTCGACATTTCAGTTTACTGTATTTATCAATATTGGTAAAACTTTTTAAATGAATGTAAACAGTGCAATTTACCTTAAAAATTACTGCAGCAAATGACGTTCTTGAGAGCCCGCAGGGAATTATATCGTATGACAGAGAAAGCAGACGGGATTTTACCTTCAAGCCGCAACGAATGTGTCTTGTGCTGTTATTCATTTGTATAATGACAAGAGAACACTGAACCGAAGCTATCTTCGTTGACTGAACACTATCCGCACACTGCTCATTACCGTATACGTATAGACACCTCACACAGTTAGTTGCAATTTTGCTGTTGAGACTACGAGGAATACAACTTCTGCTCTTAAACTTATACTTAGTTTACATATTCAAGCATTCATCAAGCATTTGGTACAAATCAGAACAAGTAAGTTTAAATGTGGGTTCAAAGGGAGGCTTAAGAAAACTTTCTCACAATAAATTCATCTCTCAAATGTAAAAATCTATTCAGCTTACTTTTTCCTGCGTAGATTTCGTTGTATCAGAAGAAAGCGTCGTATCGTATAGCTATCGGGGTCGAAACTGGAGTATTTTTGAACACGAGCATTTTTTAATTTTTGAAATAACAAGTTCCCTGGCAAAATCGAAATCTCATCCTATTTTATTTTTATTTGTCAGTTTTTGCACGCGTATTGAGCATAGCTTTATTTTGCCCGGTGTTGTATATAGAATATAAGTAGGGGAGGAGGGGGCTAAGTTGAACGCGGGGCTACATTGAACTTTTGAAATATATTATTGCGTAATGCGTTTATTACAATTGTACCTGACGAAAAAATGATCTATTTGACTCTGATTTGCATAATTTGACCAAAATTAATGAAGTTACGTGCCGGGTAGTGTAGAAGTAAATGTATTCTTGTAATAAATAAAAAATCGTCAAGGTTCGCGTCCAAATAGCCCAAGCTTAAACTCTGGTAATGCATCGTTCAAGTTAGCCCCAAGAAAAGTTCAAACTAGCCTCAGCATTGGGGCTAAATTGGATAAAACGATTTTTTTTTCACCTTCATTGAAAGTTTTTTAATTTTCAATTTACACCTTTGAAAAAAATCAGACAAATAGTTGAAATGTTAAACTTATTTTCTGTTCCGGTAGAATGTAAAAATATTGCAAATACGCTGAGAAAAAAATTCATAAAAAAAAACGTTCAACTTAGTCCCGTCCTCCCCTATATGATGTTTCAGTAGATGCGATTATAAAATATTTTAGTTTATGTTGAAAAAAAAAATAAATCGAAAATGTGTTGAAAATTACCTCAGGTTTGTGCTATTTTTGTACAAATATACCATGTTTTCATAATAAAGTAGTCTCTCGTACATTGTTAACTGGCAAGTTAAACACATTAAAGTGTCAAAATAGTGCAAAAAAAACGTTTCTTCTACATTATAAAGACAAATATTAATTGCACTGTAAAAGTTTAAATGTAAAAAATCTTTATCTTAATAAGATGAAATTTTTTTGTATACAACACTTTATGCTTAGATGAATAATTTTAAAGTTTAGTACAAAAAAACAGTTGGAGAAGCCTAAAATGTACAATAAAAGAAGCTTTTCAGACATTAACTAAATAAATATTGATTTCACGTAGAAATTTGAAATGTAAGAAATGTTCATCACATTAAATGAAAACTTTTTTCTATTAAACATTTCTTCCTCACATTGATATTTTTCCTTATAAATGAAAAAAAATGATTAGAAAAGCGTAAAATGTACAAAAAGACGGTTTTAGACCTTATCTACATAAATATCGATTATACATAGAAATGTTTATTACAAAAAAAAACTTTTGTTTACCTTCTAATTGTTTTTGAAAATATATATATGCTTGTACGCACTATGTATGTAAACAAGTCAATCGAAAAATTCAGTCAATTTTTTACCCATTTGGCTAATTTTATTTTTATAGTAACTTTTAAATATTACAGTCGTTTATTTTTTAAAGCACTTAACGATTGTGCCTGAAATGTAAAAGCGTATAGGTTTTACATATTTTGGATCCTATAATTAATTTTTTTACTTTCTACTCGTTAATGGATTGGACTGAAAGACAGAAATAATTCTGTTCGTTACCCTGATCATCTAAAAATTCTACTTTATTAACCTCTACGAATGGAGTAAAATTGCACTTTATGCCTTCCATTACTTTATTTCTCGTAGACATACTTTTTTGTTTTGAAATTATTTTAACCATATTCGACTAATACAAAATTAAATTTATTATGTTAAATTAAATGCATTGTAACGGTATTAATTATTAAAAGGAGTTTTGAAATAAATTAATATCGTTTAGTAAACGCGAGCATTCGATATAATTGCTTTTCTCGGAAACGGCGCGGCGAACGAACAACGATCCGTGCGCAAGGGAGGGAGAGAGGACCTCTGGATGGCCCACGGAAAATTTAGTACGGCAGTACGGTAGAGTAAGAGTACGACAGAGTACTGCGAAGGACGTTCTACGCTACGGTTTAGCTGGGCCGAGCTACGAGCGAGTAAATGATACGTGCGAGGAAACTCTACCGCGACGCAGACGAGCGATCGAGGATCGGTACGTTTCCCGGGGTACGCGTGCTATCGCCGTAGACGAGAGGAACGCAGCGAGCCCAAGGAAGCGGGGCTCGACGTAGTGGTTCGTGTGGGAATCGTGCCACGAAGGAGAAGCTGCGCGACGTGCTCCGCCGTCTCCCATTCTGTGTTTTTCCTTGGTCCTTTGAATCGACGAGAAGGCTACCTACCCGATAGACGGCTAGGAGGCCTAAGGCGTAGTTGGCGTCCGGGACATTGTAAGGTCGCCACGTCAAGCGTAAGTCGGAATAAAATACCGCGTGATCGCGAGCGGATCATCGTTGCAAGCGGGCAACGCGTTTGAAATCGAGAGCGAGAGAGAAGGGACGACTCGGCCGGCGACTCCCGTCTCTCTCACTCTAATGCTTAGAAGTGAACCTCGTTATAAGCTTTCCTCGTGGTTTAGCTTAGGACGATCCCGCCGAGGGATCGACGCGACTTCATATGAGACACTATTACGAGATACTATTATTTGGAACTTCGCGTAACGTATATATGATACAATCGCACACCTCATTATATTCCTTTATAATCTTCTTTAGTTGTAACTCTGATTTTAGTTAATAAATCGAACGTAATTAATTCAACTTGAAGTTATTTACTTTTGCATGTATATGTCGTGTTGTCGATTGATTCCGAAATATCCCGAAACCACTTTGTAGAGGCGAGACTTACGCCGAGTATTGAGCCTCTCGAGTTCACGCACTCGGAGGCTAAGGTAAAGGTAAGACCGTGAAACAAAGACGGAGAGCGCGGTGCTCCCCGTGTCATCATACCCGGACGGCAAGGAAAAGCCGCCCAATTTAACGGAGGTACCGGTATTGCACAGTGCGGCCGAGGTAAGTACATCGGTACGCGCGGGCCGCATTGACCGCATCGGGAGAGGTAGAGACCCCATACCGTGGCCCCTATGGCCATGCTTCTAATTTCGGTCTTAATTAGAGGCAGACCCCGTTACATGGCGCCCAACGTGTTCGTTTAAATTAAATAAAAACTACACCTTGCTAGTTACGTATAACTAAGGTGTATTTTGATTAAAGAAAGTGGTTCTTTGATATCGGACGTCTCGTTGCACGACGCCCGAGAAGACAAGCAAATATTCCAATTTTCTACTTAGTTTAGGCGCGTTTGCGAGTCTAGAAAAAGACAAACGAAGAGAATTTCAGACGTGAAACTTCTCGATCGTTCGTAAAGAGAGACCACGCGACGAGGAAAGCCCGCGCCGACACAAGTAAACAAGAGCGGCATTGTTTACGAACGAGCGCTAGTCGAAAACAAATGTAATTCGGTGCGACTTTCAAGTACCGAAATTCGACTACATAAGTGCGAGAGAGAGCGCAAATAAAATTTAAAATTCTATTTTATTTTATTTCTGCTCCCACGGAAGGCGAAGTCGGTACATAAGAATCCTGTTATTCTTATCAACTAATTATTAAAGCGAGCGGACGTTTTGATTCGCTCGATAAATGATTTTATTATATTTTCTTTTCTTGTTTAACAAATTTGTTACACAAATTCTTGCATTAAATAAATAGTGAATAATTAGTATTTTTGATTTCGATTTTAATTAAATCGAATATTCTAGTAAATAAATTTATTCAAGGATTAATGATTAAAATAAATAAATATTTAGTTAATGCAAGGATGATTAAGTCATTTAATAGGAAATAACAGGAAAAATTTATCGAGAAAAACTTGGCAAAAATTATTAAAATACAATTATTGAAAAATTAATATAGGAGTTTATTAATTTTGTATTTCTTTCCTTTTTACTCACAAAATCATTCACATAATAATTTAAAGAAAATAGCCACCGACTTCGTGAGAAAAATATAATTTTTTTTGAAGGAGAAACAATTATTAAAATCGTAAATTTGATTTAATTTTTTTTTGGTTTAAAAATTAAAGTTGTTTAATTTTCGTAGCGAAGGAAAATTTTCCTTCACATTAAACTAATATACTCCTTCAAAAATTTAAATTTTTCTGAGGGTATAGGCGTTTAAGCGAATCGCAAAGCGGCAATTCGCGTAAAATAAGAAGCCCGTACTCGCACTTATACGTACTCTGCGAATAGAGTAACACAGACAATAGTGTGCAGGTTAGGTACACTAATATTTTATATTGTAAACAAAACAATTAGACGCTTATAATTCAAGCGCACGATTGTCTGTGAATAAGCGTTTATAGAATTGACAAGCGGCGTAATTTAAGATGGCTGACGAAACCATCCGTGCACTCGAAGACTGGTGCTGGAGCTTAAGCTCAGAAAATGTCCACGAAGCACTTAATTACATGCAGCTGATCGAGTCCGGAACGAAACTCGAACAGCTGAGTAGAATCGAAAAGTGGTTACTCGGTAACTATACAGCTACCGACTTCAAACCCGGTGCAGAGGCGGACGACAAAACAACCCGCCAAAACAGATTCGCGTTGAGGCAAACGTTTATAGACAAATATAAACAAAAAGACGCGGACACATCGGTCGAAAGCGACGAGGACAACGAAGCCATGGCAAGGCATCCTTTAGAAATACTCGCACATAAACATGATACCGACCGGCATTAGTGAACCGGTCGAAGACAGAAACAAACCAACAAACGAGCAAACAGACCCAAACAGGTGGATAACGCTCGAGACACACGACGGCATACAGTACGACATGCCGACGGAAATGGTCAAGTTTATGGGGGACCTATCAAACCGAGTAAAGGCCCTCCAACTACAAGTCATGGACTTAACAAAAGAATGGCAGGACACACGGATGCAGAATGTAGATGTACATTCGAGCACAAGACTGCCACGAAATAACAAACAACGGACACACGTGAACTTCCAAGACACGTTTACGTGCCAATACCCGAATGCAAGCAGTCCCAACTCGACGCAAGACAACGGCTCGCAGCAAGACTTGAGCGCACGTGAAAGCTCAAAAACTGGGAGAGGGGAGAGCTGCCCAGATGTCGAGCAAGCGCGCTCACACACATTTATACAAAACCAGTCGCTGAGTTCAAATAATACTCGCGACGTCGGACAAATTGTACGCAGATGGAACGTACGATTTAATGGCGATAAAAACCAAAGCATAGATCATTTCATCACACGAGTAGAGGAATGCAGTAAATCATCTCGTTTAACAGAAACGGAGTTACTCTCTGCATTAACCGAGTTATTTACAGGCGTTGCAGCTGTATGGTTGAGAATGCGGCGCAACCAATGGAACTCTTGGGATGAATTTTGCGAAGCAGCAAGACGATGGTACGGATCAAACAGACTTCGACAATAGAAATTAATTGCCGAAGCAAACGCGCGCACACAAGGGCGAGATGAGCCCGTGCAAAATTATATCGCATGTCTGGTGTGTTTATTGCAAAAACAAGAACCAGAACCGATTTTGACACAACAGCTAGATTTACTGCATAGAAATATGCTACCCGAACTACAAAAATTAATTCGCCGTGACGAATTTAATAGCATCGAATCGCTACACAGCCTAGCAGTCGAAGCCGAGGCGGTAATCGAAGCAGAGAGAGCATTCAGACCACCGCCACCGCCGGAGTCGACATTGCTACCAGAACTGGCATATAAGCCAGCAGAAAACTTTCGGAGGAATAAACCGCAAGTTGCCGCAATGCAGCAAGAAATCGGAGCAACAACGACTCCCAATCTAATGGAGTCGATTTCAAAATGCATCGAAAACGCATTCAAGAAGCTGCAAGAACCAACAATAAAGAATACGATCCGAAAAGGAGAGGAGGGAAAAAGAAGCCCCCCTCGGAAAGATTCATTTATTAATAAACAGGTGAAAAGCGACCGTAAAACACCCGAAAGTGAGAGAAAACAGTCAAGCAACCCAAATCGAACACAGGAAACACGGAAATGTTTCAACTGCAACGTCCAAGGCCATTTAGCAAAAGACTGCACCAAGCCAGCGGGAAACGGAAAGGGGAGCGCGTAAGCGAGGCCGCGGCGCTCAACCCAAACAACCCTCAGGCCTCGGACAACAGCATAACTAAACAGAATATAAGCGCTGTGAACGACGCTCAGGAGAAGAGCGTCGATAAAAGAAACAATGAAAACGAAGAAAATTTGCAGCAATCGCAAAAAGAAGACGACGAAAAGCGATGGTGGCTGCAAGTAAATATAAACGATTATCGAATTCGGGCATTGTACGATTCAGGTTGTTCATGCACCATAATGAATTCGATAGGATTACAAATAGCAAGTTCGTGCGGTAGAATGGTAATTCCCACCGAAACGAAAAACGCGCGCGTCGCGGGAGGTTTCAAACTTTCGGTAGCGGGCTACGTATACTTACCATTCGAGGTCGGCGGCATACGCAGAGACATAAGAGTAGCGATTTTACCCGACCTCGACGACGATTGCTATGTAGGATCGAATTTTTTGCGAGCCTTCGGCGCAATATTAGATCCTAACAAAAACGAATTATTAGTAAAAGAGTCAGGAAATACCGTTAAAGTAGAGGTAGCGGGAGTCGGACAAGAAGAGACTCTCGCACTTGCGTCCATCGGTCTTGCAGATATCGAGCAAGAACAACGCGAGCAGCTTGATCACCTACTCGCACGAGTTCTCGGCTCAACCAAAGAACAACTAGGCTGCACAAACTGGATCGAACACGACATCGACGTCGGGACAACTAAGCCAATAAAACAACGATATTTCCCGATTTCAAGAAAAATCGAAGAAGAGATGTATAAGCAAATTGAAGAAATGCTTAAAAACGACGTAATAGAACCATCAACAAGCGGCTGGTCCAGTCCAGTCGTTATGGTTAAGAAGTCTAATGGTAAATATAGATTTTGCGTAGATTATCGCAAAGTCAATGCGGTATTAAAACCAAATGCATACCCATTACCAGAGAGAGAGAAATCTGCAGAAATCTCGCTATATCAGTACGCTCGACATAAGCAACGCGTACCATCAAATACCAATGGAAGAAAAATCAAGACCAATCACAGCTTTCACAGTACCTGGACGAGGGCTTTACCAATTCAAAAGAATGCCCTTCGGTCTCAGCTATGCAGGCGCTACGTTCCAACGCCTCATAGACGACGTAATTGGCCCGAAACTCGAGCCATTCGCATTCGCATACCTTGACGATATAATAATCGTCACGGAAACGTTTGAAGAGCATCTACGTTGCCTCGAACAAGTGTTACAGCGAATAAAAGACGCGGGACTAACCATAAACCGCGAAAAGAGCGTATTCGGACGCGACGAGGTTAAATACCTCGGCGTCTTGGTAAATCGTAATGGATTTAGGCCCGATCCAGAAAAGATCGAACCTATCATAAAATACCCAGCTCCACGTAACCTAAAGCAGCTACGACGTTTCCTAGGCATGACGTCGTGGTACCAAAAATTCCTAAGAAGCTTTGCTACAATCGTTGAGCCTTGAACCGCGTTAACAAAGAAAGGACGCAAATACGACTGGCTCGAAGCAGAGCAAGCAGCTATCGAGCAAGCGAAAGCACTAATAGCATCGGCCCCTATATTACAGAGGCCGAACTTTAACGCAAGATTCGTGATTCAAACAGACGCTAGTGATACCGGCTTGAGAGCGGTACTCACTCAAGAAATCGATGGCAACGAACACGTACTCGAGTTCGCTAGCCGTACGATGACACAGGCAGAAAGAAATTACAGCGTGACAGAGAGAGAATGCCTCGCCGTAATTAGGGCCATAAAAAAGTTTCGCCCATATATAGAAGGGTATAACTTTAAAGTAATCACGGACCACAGTACTCTAAGGTGGTTATGTAACTTACATAATCCAACAGGCAGATTAGCAAGATGGGCTCTCGAACTACAAGGTTACACGTTCGAGACCGAATACAGAAAAGGAGCGCTGCATCACGTGCCCGATGCAGTCTCGAGAATGTTCGAGGACGACGACGTGACTATCGGAACAGTCACATGGGCCTCGACAACAAATGATTCTTGGTACTTGCAGTTAGTAAAAGAAGTACAAAAAAACCCGCGGAACCACCCAACTCGAAAGGTTATAGGGGGGCAATTGTATATGTACCGCCCAGACCCTAAAATCGAAGATAATATTGGAGACGACGACGCATGGAAGCTAGTCGTACCAAAGGAGAGGAGGGGGATCGTCTTGAATAAATGTCACGACGATCCAACTGCTGGACACCTCGGTCGCGAAAAGACTTTCGCGCGAGTCAGGCAACAGTATTACTGGCCGCAGTATTACAAAGACGTAGCAGCGCACGTCCGAAAATGTTTAATTTGCCAACAATGCAAAGTTGAACAACGTGCACCAGCTGGTCTAATGGGACGACGAATGGTCGAACGCCCATGGCAGATCGTAGCAGGGGACGTGATGGGACCCCTCCCAAAGAATAAACAAGGACACGAGTATATCCTTATATTCCAAGATCTGTTCACGCGATGGGTAGAATGCGTACCCATTCGTGCAGCGAATGCAGTGACGATTCTTAGACATCTGAAAGAGAGAGTGATCTTAAGATTCGGCACGCCGGAGATGTTTGTCTCGGATAACGGTACGGAATTCAAAAACCGTACCATCGACAAATACCTCGAGGAAATTGGGGTACACCACGAAACGACACCTCCATACCACCCTCGAGCCAACCCGGTTGAAAGGACAAACAGGACAGTCAAAACAATGATTACATCGTTTATCGAAGAAAATCACCGAACATGGGGAGAAAAGTTACCAGAAGTAATCTTCGCCCTCAATTCGGCCGAGCAAAGTTCCACGGGCTGGAGCCCGGCACTGCTAAATTACGGTAGACAACCTCATTCGCCAAAAACGGCTCGTCGAGAACAAGAGCGAGCCGTAGAGACTTTCTTACAGAAAGAAACTATCGAAGCATGGAAAGAGAAAATGCTTTGATAACCGGACTTGCACGAAAGAGCGAATATAAATTCGGAAGAGTCCGAAGCAGGCAGGCCAAATATTTCGACGCGGATAAGCGCGAAGTAACTTTGCAACTTGGAGAAACGGTATGGCGAAGGAATCGAGTACTTTCCTCCGCAACTCAAGGACTAGCTTCGAAATTAGCTCCTAAATTCGTAGGCCCGTACTTGGTTGTAGCAAAACTAGGTAACAATACCTACGAATTAATGCATGAAGATGGAAAAGCGGAAAAACCAATACACATAGTTCATCTAAAACGACACTGAGAGGAAGAGGATCAAGAAAGGGACGTTGACGACAGATTCGTTCAACCTCCGGGGGAAAGCGCAGAAGAGGCGATGAGCGACCCGCCAACGCCGAGCGAAACGGGCGAGCGTGCCCGATGTAAGAATAGAAGGGGATCGGATACCCCCACGGCGAGCGAAACAGGCGAGCGCGCCTCGAAAACGAGAGAAACGACCGTCGATAAACCGTGATGCGGGAAAAAGCGAGGAAGACCGCGGAAAAACGGAATTATAACGTCGCGCGTATTCAATAGAACGCCAGAAAGTACAGCTAAGGACGCGCGCGTAAATCGAGGTTCCGGTCGACCAAAAGGTTCGAAGAAGAAAATTAATCCGATCGACCCAACGACCTTCTCACCGAGAAAAACGCGAACGGTGAGAAACTCTCGGGCGCACCCACTTTCCTAACCTTTCTTTTCCTTTTGTTTTACGGGACGAACTTCCCAAGTATGGAAGGAAGTTTAGTTCCGGGGGCCAGCTCCAAGGAGGCCCCTCCTATAAATCCCACGCGACTGGTATTCACCCGATTAAGCTCATTTATTCCACCCTATCCACTTCCTATACGTAGAATGTCGCGTTTGAATACAGAGCTGTAAAACAAGAGGTTATCCAGCGTCTGGCGGAGGGATGTAACGGTATTAATTATTAAAAGGAGTTTTGAATTAAATTAATATCGTTTAGTAAACGCGAGCATTCGATATAATTGCTTTTCTCGGAAACGGTGCGGCGAACGGACAACGATCCGTGCGAAAGGGAGGGAGAGAGGACCTCTGGATGGCCCACGGAAAATTTAGTACGGCAGTACGGTAGAGTAAGAGTACGACAGAGTACTGCGAAGGACGGTCTACGCTACGGTTTAGCTGTGCCGAGCTACGAGCGAGTAAACGATACGTGCGAGGAAACTCTACCGCGACGCAGACGAGCGATCGAGGATCGGTACGTTTCCCGGGGTACGCGTGCTATCGCCGTAGACGAGAGGAACGCAGTGAGCCCAAGGAAGCGGGCTCGACGTAGTGGTTCGTGTGGGAATCGTGCCACGAAGGAGACGGTGCGCGACGTGCTCCGCCGTCTCCCCTTCTGTGTTTTTCCTTGGTCCTTTGCATCGACGAGAAGGCTACCTACCCGATAGACGGCTAGGAGGCCTAAGGCGTAGTTGGCGTCCGGGACACTGTAAGGTCGCCACGTCAAGCGTAAGTCGGGATAAAATACCGCGTGATCGCGAGCGGATCATCGTTGCAAGCGGGCAACGCGTTTGAAATCGAGAGCGAGAGAGAAGGGACGACTCGGCCGGCGACTCCCGTCTCTCTCACTCTAATGCTTAGAAGTGAACCTCGTTATAAGCTTTCCTCGTGGTTTAGCTTAGGACGATCCCGCCGAGGGATCGACGTGACTTCATACGAGACACTATTACGAGATACTATTATTTGGAACTTCGCGTAACGTATATATGACACAATCGCACACCTCATTATATTCCTTTATAATCTTCTTTAGTTGTAACTCTGATTTTAGTTAATAAATCGAACGTAATTAATTCAACTTGAAGTTATTTACTTTTGCATGTATATGTCGTGCTGTCGATTGATTCAGAAATATCCCAAAACCACTTTGTAGAGGCGAGACTCACGCCGAGTAATGAGCCTCTCGAATTCACGTACTCGGAGGCTAAAGTAAAGGTAAGACCGAAAAACAAAGACGGAGAGCGCTGAGATCAACCCCGGGGGCGCTGTTGCACCCACCGACCCAGTTTTTCTGGACGGAGTCGTCGGCCACCTGTTTCCAGAACATCGGAAAAGGGCAGCAGAGACGGGCCTGATGGCCACCATTGGTGCAGCCGAGTCGCCAGACATTAGTGAAGCCGAACTGAGAATGGCCGCTAAGGGTATCTCCGTACGTAAAGCCCCAGGGCCTGACGGAATACCTGGCCTGGCCGTCAAGACAGCGGCGATGAGTGCTCCGGGCTTGTTCCTGGACGCATTCAACGCATGCATAAGAGGAGGTTGCTTCCCGGCCCAGTGGAAGACGCAGAGGCTGGTACTCCTACCAAAGGGAAACAAACCCCCGGAGGAGCCATCATCTTACCGCCCGCTCTGTCTACTGGATATAGTTGGGAAGCTCCTGGAGCGGGTGATCTGCGCCAGACTTGCAGAGGCCATCGGTTGGACCGGAGACCTCTCCGACAACCAGTTCGGCTTCCGAAAGGGTCGATCGACCATGGATGCTGTAGGCAGAGTTGTTGGCATAGCCACAAACGCCATCAATACTGGTCGGAGTGCAAGGCGGATGTGTGCCATCATCACCTTGGACATCCGGAATGCCTTCAACTCTGCCAGATGGGACGACATCATGCTGTCCCTGCAGCACTTCCAAGTGCCACTCTATCTCAGGGAGGTCACCTCGAGTTACCTGACTGACCGTACTCTGCTCTACGACACCGACGACGGTGTGCACTCCCACAACATCACGGGAGGCGTGCCGCAGGGTTCGGTCATTGGGCCCCTACTCTGGAACGCTGTCTATGACGGCCTGCTTAGGCAGCAACTTCCGGAGGGTGTCTCGATGGTGGCTTTCGCGGACGACGTGGCGCTAGTGGTGGTCGCAAAGAGTGTCGAAGAGATCGAATATCTCGGAGACGTCTCTATAGAAGTGGTCGCCACTTGGTTGAGAGACCACGGACTTAGTCTGGCAGCGGAAAAAACGGAGGCGGTGCTCATCTCTCGCACAAAAAAGGAGAGGACCGCCACCTGCACGGTAGGTAAAGAACGGATACGTTGAAGTATTTAGGGGTCACACTAGACGCGCGGCTGTCGTTCAAACACCATCTCGCGAACGCAGGCTCAAAGCCGGCAAAGGTGGCCCGTACGCTGGCGGGCATCATGCCCAACATCGGGGGACCCCAGCAACCGCGAAAGTCCCTCCTTGCCTCGGTGGTGAGCTCCGTAATTTTATACGGAGCTCCTATCTGGACTGATGCCCTGAACAGGCACAAGAGTTTTGGTGCTCCGTGCCAGAGAGCCTGCAGGATAGCTGCGCTAAGGGTGGCCCGGGCGTACCGAACCGTATCTGACATTGCGCTCTCGGTGGTCGCGGGGACCGCCCCCTTCGACCTCCTGGCAGCCGAGAGAGCTGAAAGACACCGTGAGGGTGGGCGACGTCTAGAAGAGAACCGCAGCAACAACCGATGGTCATTGCGGACCGTAGAGGCGTGGCAGCGGAGATGGGACTCAGCCAGGGACGGCCGCTGGACCTACCGCATCAGCCCGCGGATTCGAGAGTGGGCGAGCAGGAAACACGGCTTCGTCAGTTTCCAGCTTACCCAGGTGTTGACCGGGCACGGATGCTTCCGTAGCTACCTATTTCGTACAGGGGTCTACGGCAGCGCAGAGTGCCCGGCTTGTCCAGGGGTGGACAAAGACGTGGAACATGTCCTCCTACGGTATCCTTGTTTCAGAGAGGACTGGGACCAATTTCAAATCACTTGGAGCGGTTCCCTCACCCCTGAGGGCATCGGGGCGTACCTGCTTGACTCCCAGGAGGGATGGAACGCGGTAGTGACCCTCTATACGTCTGTAGTGGAAAGACTGGGTCTCATCAGAAGAGAAGAGGAGAGAAGAGATGCGATGGCAGCAGTAGTGGGCTAGTCTAGCCGTTGCCTTCCCCAGCGAAGTAATGCCTTGCGGCGGCTCCCGCGGGGGAATAAGGGTAAGAAAAGAGGTGGAGTTTTAGTGGGTATGCCTATCGACATCCTTCGGTAGGAGAGTCCCACACACGGGGAATCTCGCATGGCTCCAGTCATGGTGCATTAAGCATTTCTCCACCTCTTCCGAAAAAAAAAAAAAAAAAACAGCACACACACACAAACACACACTCACACACACACGCACACGCACACGCACACGCACACGCACACGCACACGCACTTGCTCACGACGAGGAGGCGGCGTCCGCGATAGATTTAAAATCAGTAACATTAAAATTTGGTGTATTTTTTCAGATATCAAATTGTCCTAAATTAATGAACTTTGAAAAACTTTTCAATTGTAATTAACATTTTATATTACCAGTGTTAAAATTTTAATTTTCTTTTGCCATTAGTGTTTCTAATGTAATTGTCTTAAAAAATGCAATAATTAATGTATTTAATTTCAAACTCATTGTATATCATATGAAAGTACTCAAATCAAAAACAGCTTTCAAAAAGGTGTCGAAACCCGCAAGTATATGTGTTATTCTAATCAAACTTTGAAAATTGTTATCTGATAAATAAAATTGTTATCTGTCTGATAAATTTTAACTATAAGATAAAAATATCTTTGATTCTAATACCCATATTTTCACTACTTATTTATATTTTAATTACACCTTTTCTATATCTAACTTATATTCCATAATATTTTTCTGCAATTGAAAGTATTCAATTCGAAAACACCTTCGAAGAAGGTGTCAAAACCCGCAAGTATTGTGCTATACTAATCAAACTTTGAAAATTGTTATCGGATAAATAAATTCTGCAATTCAATCTGACATTGTTATCTGATAAATAAATAATTTTAATTTCTAACTACCTTATTTTATCTATTTCTTTGAATTTTAATGAAACATTTTTTTAAATATTACGAAAATTTCATATAAAAAATTTCTGCATTTGAAAGAATTGAAATCAAACTGAAATCGACAAGTATTTGGAATCGTACCATAAATTTATATTTTATATAAACATTTTTATATATATTACTTAAACTTCGTAAAAAGTTTCTGCAATTCAAAGCACTGAAATCAAACTGTAATCAACAAGTATTTTGAACCATGCAAAAATTTCTACCAATCTGAATACAGATTTTTTTATATGAAAAGTATCTTACACTATTATTTTTTATTTCTGGCCCTCACATGTTTTACAGTAATAAATAAATAATATTCTAATGATATTAATTTGTGCAAAATTAATTTCTGCAATACTAATAAAATGGACATTTCTTTTTTATTCTTTTAAATAATAAAATAATACTTGCACCACCGTTGGTTAAACGCTTCATATATATGTTAATTCTGACTATATTAACTGATGTTACATTTTATAAATAATTAGATACATCTTAGCTTTTATCTTATTAATTAATTAATTAATTGGTAAAATCATGTAGATTGTATATCCTTAGGTAAGTGAAATAATAATTATTTTACATAACTACTAAGGAAAACTTGCTAATCAGCGACGGAGGTCATACGATGTCTTGGTGAAGAAAGCACTTGTTGAAAATACAGTCGCTAGTGGTGCTTGTATCAATCGGCCGGGGCCGGGAATCAAACCTGGGACCTCCAAATTACGAGTCCGACGCCCTACCAACCAAGCCATCGCAGGCCTCTTTTGGGAACTTTATTAGATAAAAATAATTATGTCTATTTTTTCATTGGTGATGTAGGATAATAAAATTGCCAGATAGTATTGCAATATTTATTTATTATTACTCATTGCAGTTTCTTCGCAGAGGAACTTTCTTCTATTAATCGATGTGGATTGTCCTTCGGCTTGAATCCAGATATTTTTAAAGACCGCGCACTACCATTAACATTCAGCTCGTTTTCTCCTTCGGTCTCCGTCATTTTCCTTTTACATCTTTAGTCTCAAATAGTTAATAATATCTATAAAAAGTAATAAATGGTTACCTTTTTATGATGACTAAAAAAAAATTGAATTGAGGGAAATTAAAATTTGTAAGAGGTTAACAGTTATATTTGACAATGCTAAAAGAAAAAGTATAATTACCTGGTGAGAGTGTTTATCATTAAACGAGAATATAAGGTGCAACTCTGCTTTGACAAAATGCTCGCTCAATTGCCTTTTGTACCAGTGGCCAACATTCTTTCATTTCAAATACTTTTCCCTGTGCTTGGGAGAAAAAGTTGCAAAGGAACTCTCTTCTATTGATCGATTTGGATTGTCTTTTGGCTTGAAGTCAGGTATTTTTAAAGACTACGCATTACCATTAACATTCAGCTGGTTTTCTCCTTGCGAATCAGTCATTTTTCCTTTAAATCTTTATCTCAAATAGTCAATAACAAACTTTATCTTTTTTTATTATTTTTTCTGACACTATGAAATTACCATTAACATTCATCTCATTTTCTCCTTGGGAATCAATCATTTTTCTTTTACATTATCTCGAATAGTCAACAACAATCTTTATCTTTTTTTATTATTCTTTCTGACACTATGAAATATATATATATATATACGATGTGTGTAATGCTGAGAGTAGCGCAGTAGCTCCCCCTTGCGGCCACTTCTCAAACAACTTGCCAACAGTTTTTACGTCTGTAGGTGTTCTCTCACGGGCTGGAAAAAATTTCGTCTCTTTCTATCTTTCGCATCACCTATGACGCTATCTGTTTTTGTTTCCATCGAATGAAAAAGAAAGTGAAAATAGCAAAATTCGAGAATCGGAATTCAGCAAGCAACTTTAATAAGATCGAATTTCTTCACTATGCACTTATGAATGCAAACCGGATTTATTATAACGTGAAAACTTATATAAAAATTAGATGTGAGATTTGTCGTTGCATAAATAGATAGTATAATTTTAAATTTACGAAAATATAAAAAATCTGAGGGGTTAGTTAGCTGTATAATAAGGGCTTACACGCCTGCATACTTGCGTCCAGGCGCTATCGCGCCTTTTGATAGATATTTGGAAAAGTCTATGTTTTTATACTTGATTAATATTTATTTTATCTACAAACAATTTAAAGCATTATATTGAATCTTAGATCCGTTATTATTACCTAGCACAAATTTATAAATTTCATGAGTTTTATCAGCAATGAGTAAACTGATATACATTTTTTCAAGTAATATTCACAACTGTTTTTGCGCACGGAAAAAATATATATATTAGCGATATTTGAAAAAATATAAATTTGAATATATATATATTGTGACGTGGTATTCGCGCACCCGATCGAATTTAATTAATTTTAATAATTAGAATTGACCGTTGGGCCGCGTTGCCCAATACCGCGCACACAATTAATTTATTTTCCGAACTGCGGGCTGTCGCCAGGAACGCGAGTTCGCTGGGACGTACGGTATGGAGGATTCGGGCGATCCTCCTTGCCTCGACACGATTTATATTAAATTAAAGGATGTCGGCGAGAGCGGGGAGAACAATAAATACACTCTTGAATAAAATAAAATAATATAAATATTTATTTTACTATATTTAACATTTGGCCATCCAGGCCGTGTACCGCGACATAGATTATTTCGCGCGGGCGGAAGTATCGGGAGCCAACCGGATCGAGATCCTCGCCTGCGGTTGACTCCTTCCTGATCTCCGCTATTCGGGTACCGGCGTACCCGAACACACTCCGGATGTACACACACACATACACTCGAGTAAGGGGGGGAACGCGCGGTAATATAAGATGACTTACCGGGGTGCGCCCCGTGGATGGCCCAGCCGATCCGTGTCCCTTTGTCCTCCTGGGCGACGGAGGGCGACGTCGGCTGCGGTGGTGGAAGGCGGCCCTGTGCCGCGGCGAGTGCCTCGCGATCCGCGTCCGCACTCACACCAACACTTCCCGTCCTTATCCACACACACCAAATCACTCGCGGCTCACTCACGAGGATGTTCCGGGTAACCAATGGCTTTATTACGCCTCACGCGCCTTATTAGCCAAAAACACTATCGGTCCGGATAAGTTTTGTCCGCCTCGAGCGGCGGATCGGGACGTACTGACTAGGCAATCGCCTAATTTTCGAAAAAGGGATGAGAGTGGGAAACACACACACACTCTCGCGCTCTCATCCCTACGTACTATTGCGCGCATAATTGTACACTTGATTCTGTAAACCAATGTCGTCGGTTGGCCTTGAGATACCAAAGGCTCCGACGAC
Organism: Theocolax elegans; assembly: GCA_026168455.1. Lineage (NCBI taxonomy): Eukaryota > Metazoa > Arthropoda > Insecta > Hymenoptera > Cerocephalidae > Theocolax > Theocolax elegans. The sequence continues at coordinate 45,656,104 of CM047428.1, read as the reverse complement.
TTACATTTAACAGGATTTTAAATATTCTATTCGTCGTGAATAGATTGTGTGACGATTTCCGTCACAAAGCCCCCCCCCTAGACTCCACTTCCCTCGGGAAGGCCGAGTCGCAAGAAAGGCACAATCTATCCACGACTGCGCGCTGTACGCTTTTCTGCTTTTCTTCAATTGGAGGCTGCTTCAATGATTCTTCGTGCTTCGGATGATATTGACGTGGCATACAGTCACCAGGCCTAGCCTTCGCTGACTGTTCTCACGTACGCCGATACGTTTTCCCTACCGCTTTACATGGCAACCCGAGGTGGTACATATCTCTTCACATCGGATATGTGTACCTCGGTCCGTTTCCGACCAGACTCTTCTAGTCTCAGAACTACTGGAGATAGTACTTCTTTAACTTCAAAGGGTCTGTCATACTTTGGTGCCAGTTTAGCAGACATGCCTTACGCACCTTAGGAAAGTGTACGGCCAATTTAAATCGTAAGCCTTGAGGACCTGCTTGAGACATCTTATAGTTCTGACATATCAGACACCGTACGACAAATTGGTGGGTATCGTGGTAGATACCTGGCCAATAATAGTCTCATGCAACACGTTCGTAAGTTTTTTCAATTCCCATGTGACCCATAGCTGGGTGGAAATGAGAATCTACTAGAACTCGGTTCCTCTGCTCTAAGGGTAGCACAAGACGCCAGCCTTCCTCTCGTTCTGTTACAGAGTCCAAGAGTTTATCACTTGTAAAACGATATAGCATATCATCCTCAATTTTCCACTCCGGAAATCTTCGAGGGTATGAGCGTACATCGTTTAATCTAGCAATATACCATGGGTCTGTAATTACTTCGAACGAGGCAATCTCTTCTTCGTCGGGGTCTGGGTTGACGGCACGAGAAAACGCGTCCGGGACATAGTGCAAGGTTCCTTTCTTATGCACTATTTCAAAGTCCCATTGCTGCATTTCAAGTATCCATCGTGCCAACCTACCCGACGGCTCCTTGAGATTTTTGAGCCATATGAGAGCACTATAATCGGTCACAGCCGTGAATCGATAGGCCTCAATGTATGGTCTCAATCTCTTAATAGCCCATATGAGAGCCAAGCATTCTTTTTCCGTTGTCATGTAATTACGTTCAGCGCGATTTAATAATCGGCTGACGAAGACAATCGGATGCTCGAAATCCTCGTCGTCCAGTTGCGTCAACACCGCACCTATTGCTAAGTCACTAGCGTCACTTTGGACGGTAAATGGCTTAGAAAAGTCTGGACGGGCCAATACAGGCGCTTCAGCTAACGCAACTCTAAGCTGACGAAACGCCTCCTCCTGCTCCTCGCCCCAATCCCAAGCCTGGTCTTTACGCAGCAACTTGGTAAGGGGAGCTTTAATGTCAGCTTCTCGATTAATGAATCGAGAGTACCAGCCTACCATCCCGAGAAAGGATCTCAGCTGTTTGACATTACGAGGAGTAGGGTAATTAAGGACTGGAGCGACTCGTTCCTCGTCAGGCCTCAAGCCGTCCGCGTCCAATTTGTACCCAAGGAACGTTACGCTGGAACAACAGAACTCACACTTCTCTCGATTCACTTCGAGTCCAGCGTCATTCAACGTCCTTAGTACGTATTCGAGCCATTTTAGATGGTCCTCAAAAGTTTCGGTAATGACGATCAAGTCGTCTAAATAACCAAACACATGAGGTTCCACCTTAGGCCCGAAAATTGCATCTATAAGCCGTGCAAAGGTCATAGGAGCATTCATGAGGCCAAAAGGCATTCTCGTGAACTGCCACAGCCCCGACCCTGGTACAGCAAATGCAGTATAATGCCGGCTCGCCTCGGCCATTAATATTTGGAAGTACGCGTTCGTAAGTTTTTTCAATTCCCATGTGACCCATAGCTGGGTGGAAATGAGAATCTACTAGAACTCGGTTCCTCTGCTCTAAGGGTAGCACAAGACGCCAGCCTTCCTCTCGTTCTGTTACAGAGTCCAAGAGTTTATCACTTGTAAAACGATATAGCATATCATCCTCAATTTTCCACTCCGGAAATCTTCGAGGGCATGAGCGTACATCGTTTAATCTAGCAATATACCATATGAGAGCACTATAATCGGTCACAGCCGTGAAATCGATAGGCCTCAATGTATAGGTCTCAATCTCTTACATAGCCCATATGAAGAGCCAAGCATTCTTTTTCCGTTGTCATGTAATTACGTTCAGCGCGATTTAATAATCGGCTGACGAAGACAATCGGATGCTCGAAATCCTCGTCGTCCAGTTGCGTCAACACCGCACCTATTGCTAAGTCACTAGCGGTCACTTTGGACGGTAAATGGGCTTAGAAAAGTCTGGACGGGCCAATACAGGCGCTTCAGCTAACGCAACTCTAAGCTGACGAAACGCCTCCTCCTGCTCCTCGCCCCAATCCCAAGCCTGGTCTTTACGCAGCAACTTGGTAAGGGGAGCTTTAATGTCAGCTTCTCGATTAATGAATCGAGAGTACCAGCCTACCATCCCGAGAAAGGATCTCAGCTGTTTGACATTACGAGGAGTAGGGTAATTAAGGACTGGAGCGACTCGTTCCTCGTCAGGCCTCAAGCCGTCCGCGTCCAATTTGTACCCAAGGAACGTTACGCTGGAACAACAGAACTCACACTTCTCTCGATTCACTTCGAGTCCAGCGTCATTCAACGTCCTTAGTACGTATTCGAGCCATTTTAGATGGTCCTCAAAAGTTTCGGTAATGACGATCAAGTCGTCTAAATAACCAAACACATGAGGTTCCACCTTAGGCCCGATAATTGCATCTATAAGCCGTGCAAAGGTCATAGGAGCATTCATGAGGCCAAAAGGCATTCTCGTGAACTGCCACTGCCCCGACCCTGGTACAGCAAATGCAGTATAATGCCGGCTCGCCTCGGCCATTAATATTTGGAAGTACGCTTTCTTAAGATCAATTTTCGATATATACCTTGCATTATGCAGCTTATCCAATATGGTATCCATATTAGGAATTGGATAAGAATCACGTTTTGTGACTGCATTAAGGTCTCGAAAATCGATACAGAAGCGATAACTTCCTTCGTCCTTGCGGACGATGACCGGAGCAGCTGACCAATCACTCGCACTCGGTTCAATAATGCCCTTGTCAAACATCTTTTTGACCTCACTGTGGGCAAATTCGAGGACCTGGGGTGACATACGTCTTGGCTTATGACGAACCGGTCTTGCACCAGGCTCAACCTCTATATGGTGCTCCGTTAACGTCGTAAAGCCGTGGACGTCTCCCGAGGGCAAGAGTAGGCTTTCAACTAACTCTTTGACTTGTTTCCGCTGGTCGTCCTGTATCTCAATTATACCAGCACATTCAGCGGAAATCCTCGTATCGATGTCATGAGGTGTATCTCTGCCGAAGTGTCTCCAATCACTCTCGCCAATACGCCAGATAGCTTCGCCTAATTTGACTTCCATATTCCAATGTTGTAGAAAATCCATACCGAGAATGATGGAATGCTCAATATTCTCTACAATTCTCAGTTGGATATTGCCATCAAGGCCTTCTACACGGAATAGAATGTCGATTAGGCCAAGGACTTTAAGTGCTGGTCCAGCCACACCTTTCACGATAACCTTGACAGGTCTCCATTTAAACTTGTACTGTTCGACAACATCTGATCGTACGAGAGAGACCATGGCGCCAGGATCGAAAAGTGCTTTAAAGTCCTTTCCACCGAGTCGTACCAAAAAGAATAGCCGGTTATCCGATTGGATTCCAGCAATTATCTGATCGGTTTGACTATCGTCGTTAGGAGTCGATGCCGTGTGCGTCATGTTAGACGTACTTGTTACGGCATCTGCCCCCCCCCCCTGAACTGTACTTCTCGGCAACGAGTTTGTACGGTTCATGTTACGCACACCATCGACAACTAACTTCTCCACCAAGGGCTCGTTGTTGAGGACAATTTTCTTCTCCACCAAGGGCTTCTTGTCCTCCTTACTAGGTGTGTCACAACGGGGTGACGATGAGCAACAACCAAGGTCGTTCACTCCGATGGTGCTAAGCGGCTGAGATAACGATCTCTTTACGCTTTCTTCACCAATAATATCTCTGCTATCAGAGTATATTTGCCTTTGGAGTTCCTTAGACGAATCTTTAGCCTCACGCTTTTGTTTGTCTAATAAGGTTCCTTGTTCTGTTTTACCTTGCAAAGCTCGGGTGGGATTGACAGGTTGTGTTCTAAGAACTTTTCCATCTGTCGAATCCCCAGAACGTTTAAGATCCTTACACTCAGACTTACTTTCAACACCAACTTCGGTCTGAGAGGGAATTTGATCTCCGTTAAGGACTTTAGAGAAGTCAGCAAATGATTTGCTAGACTTCTTAAAGAGTTTAGAGGGTTCTCCAACCTTAAACTCTTGCCCTTGTAAACCATGCGGTTTACTTACTGCAGTGCAGGGCGCCCGGGGCAGCTCGGGTGCCCTGCGTTCAGGTTTCCCACGTTTTGGAGGAATCTGACGCAGTTAGGACATGTTTGGAGTGTAACGCTACTAGTTCCACACAGCTGGCACTCCTTTGCTACCAATTCGGTAGAGCACTGCTCAGCGGAGTGCCCAATGTTTCCGCATCGGTAGCATGTTCGGCTCGGGCAATCCGACGACCTATGACCGACTTTTTGGCATTTGAAACACACGCCGACAAAGTTGGTGCTCAGGTTCGTTGGGTTTACTGCCGTCGCCTGTGGTTGCACATACCTCACCAGGTTTTGTGCCATTAGTGGGACAAAAACGTTTTGCTGGGGCAGTTGAGAATTCGTCAAAGCACGTCTTTCTCTTTTGCCTGAGCTCTGTTTTTGTTGCCCAGGTGACTGTTGAGAAACAGGCACGTACGATACGGATTTCGAATTGGGGGCACTCACTCCATTATTCGATTTGCTGTATCGTTTCTGAAAACTATTAGCGACGTTGGAAGTACCGTACACAGTGGCTGCTTCGTATTCGCTTGAAGAAGAGTTTGGCGAGTTTTTCGCACTTTTTTTGCTCTTCATCTTAATAGTTTTCTTCGACGACTGTTTATCCGAATGAGAAGACTCATCCTTACTCTTTTCGGTAACAGTCGTCACTTTGCCCGAAACTCGTGCTCCACCACTCTGTTTCGGGAAAGCTTCTGGTACGAGCTTCTCGCGCTTAACGTTGGAACTGGAGAATTTCGTGTCCCATATTAAATGCTGCTCGTACTCTTTACCATAGCTTGTCAAATCGGAGAAATTCCTGATTTGTCGTACTGGTATGTACCTACGGTAGTCTGGCCTCATCTGCGAGTAGGCCATCTTCACTTGTTGTTCTAATGAGGGAGGGCATTTAAATTTATTTACGATCGCTCTGAAACAGTTCAAGAACGTCGTAGCCTTTTCTGCCTCATTTTGTGTTCTTGATCGAAGTTCCATGAGTAAATCTTCGTCATTTATAATACGGCCATACTCATTTAGGAACTCGATCTCAAAATCACGCCAATCTGGAAGAGATGGCTGAACTGTTCTACACCAGAACAGTGCTGATTTTTAGAACACATTGGGCAGGGCACTGAAATCCTGCGATCTGAGAACTCATTGTCATTTCTGAAGTCGTGTAAACGGTTCAGAAACTCTTCCGCGTCCTTTTTGGTCTCACCATCAAAGGACATGTTCCAGATACGCAGCTCTCGTGCGCACCCTGTCCGATCGTGCGTTCGGTTATCGTCTTCACGATACCTTGGCCTGGCCTCGTAGGACTCTCTTTCCCGACGGTCATCTCTATTATCCGTCCGGGAACTCCTACGCCTGCTGGTAGAAGGATTCCTACTCTCTTGTCGGCCTTCAGCCGCCCTACGAGATTCGGATCTCCTACGAGCAGGTTCGCGATCAGACTGATACCCATCGGACGAATCCGTCTGAGTACTCTGATCGCATGTGGCCACCGCACGCTTCTCTCGAGGCGTTTCTCTACGTCTATCCCACCTCTCTTTGTGACCTTCCTCCGGAATTTCCGGCTGTGCTCGGTCGTCGAGTTTACGGTTGGACTGACGTTTATGAGTACGTCTCTCCGTACAGCTCTCACGACGTTCATCGTTGCTTGAGGCTCTACTCACAGAACGATGGTGTCGTGAATTTCTGTTTAGAGTCGGGTACTCACGCCTCTCTCTTCTATCTTGTCCCTCACAAGTCTTAGAAGAGGTCTCACGACGTCTCTGTTCAAACCTCGGTTTTTCGTAAGATTGAACACTAGGCGTCATTAGGAAGGTCATATCCATTCCTATCAACAAATTGACGTTCGGTTGTATTAGTCTCGGGTTGCCTGTTGTCGTATTGTCTAGAGGTGTATCCTCGTGACGTACGACGGTCGGCTTCTGTCTGCGAATCCAAGTCAAAATGTTGTGTTGGCACTTCACTCTCTCTAGTGCCAAGATGTCCGCTGTTTCTCTGCTCTTCAATTGGAAGGTAATGTGAGGGTGCATAAAAACCTCCGAGTTGAGCAGTCGTCACGGTCATAACCGTCGACGTAGTGGTTGTGCATGATGTTGCAGCCACCGAAACAGGAACATAAGGGATTGCAGTCGTGGTCATGTCTGCTCCCAGTACTTCACCAAACCGTTTAGGTATAGCACCTGTTGGTGCCAACCTCGGGCTTTGTGCAGTACTCATTGGCGAGTTTCTATACTGACTACTTGGTGACAGAGTTCCATCTTCTTCAGGAATAGGTGCTCCGTCACTAGCAACCCTTTCGCGATCCGACATTTCGGACTCGCAGGAAACTTCCGTTCCTGATGCAACCACACTCCCTTTCCTGGAACGAGGTTTCCTAATTTCCCATAGTTCCTGAAATACTAGAGGTTTATGTGCAGGCTCTGCCCTTACATTCTCATCGTATTCAGGGAACCATGGTATTTCCAGATTAATGTCTACACATCTTACCCGGTGACGCAAAAGGCGTTCGCGGCACTCCGCCTCTTCGCCATTTGCGTATAAACTCAGATGCTCCAAATGGGCATACACTGCCTCAATCGGAAGCTTCTTCGTTTCCCGACGAATATCCCTAGCTATGCGTGATTCACGCATAAGCTGGGCCATTCGGGCTTCATAGCTGCTGGCCATTATTTTTTTGACCAGCAGCAGCCGACGTGTTACGTCGGGAGAGGTACTCTCAACCGGGATTTCAGATGAAATCCCTAGTGTTTCAAATACTTCGGAAGTATCCAATTTTCAATTGGAAATTATTTTATTGGACTCACCACAATAAAATAATTATTACTCCCAACGAGTAAAAAAAAAATTTTGGTGTCGGCTTAATTACAATAAATTGTAAAAATGCACCGACTAGTGTACCAACAAAATTAATTCACTTGATTAAAATCCAAAAGATTTTCTTTAAAAGGAATTTATTTTGTCCTTAGGACAAAATAATTAAATTTTGTTGGTTAAAGTTGTGGCAAATCACACACTTAACACTTGCACCAAATTAAAATTAATTATTTAACTTGCTCACAAGTCTAAATAATTAATAGATGGTAAAAGAATTTATTGTTCGTCCAAAAAATAGTTTAATGAAATAAAACTTCAATTGATCTCCACGAACTCAGTTTCTTATTTTGTGCCGACGTTTCGGACGCTTTTTTTGACCGTCCCTTTTCAAGGCTATACAAAAATACACTCATTAATTTTACAATTACGCACAGATTAATAAGGCAACAATAATAAAACACACTTAGTACATAATCTTACCAATAAAAAAGGCGCAGAGATGTTAAGTTTGCATATTGGTTAGAACACAATCCTCCATCGATATCGCACAACTATCAAATTTAATTAAATTAAAATTAATATTAAAAATTAAAAACCGAATATAAACTAGAGGAGAAGAAATATTAAACAATTAAAATTAAAAGCTCTTATTACCTTCGCACAACCCTCCACTTTACATGTTTAAAAGAAAACGAGGACCTCCCCGAAGGGAGTCCTGTACACTAGTGAGACTTATATACTAATTACATAATACATAAACATAATACATAATAAGTACATATATACACATAATATATGTATAACGTGTATACGAACAAGTACACACTTACAAACCGTATCAAAATAATAATAATAAAAGAGCAAATATATATTGCGGGGCCAAACGAACTGAAACTTCTCTCATGTATTAGGCGACCACGCGCCGCGAAGAAGTAACACACTCGGCCTGTTAAACCCAAGCCTACTAGGATGCCCCCCCGGCAGCTCATAAGACGTGCCACCTCCATGCGTCGCGTAATCTCCCCATACCCAGAGACTGAACACATCAAGTGGACGGCCAAGCGAAAGAGTTAACAAATATCGATGTATAATACCGCCTACGCACATAACATTTTCACACTGTCAAGCGTAACTTTATATATGTATTTTAGAAAATTTACGTCTTCAATACGGTTTAATGTCTCGTCATGTATATAAATATTCATCATTTCAGAGAACATACGTTTTTTAAAATTATTTTCAATGTCCATAATACAAGTTTTATTAAAATCAATGCTATGTCCTATTTTAATTGTGTGGACCGCTAATGCGGATCTGTCATTAGTATTGCGGTTAGGAATAATAAATTAAAGAAAGAACTTGTACAGTGTGTTAATAAATTTGTTACGACTAAAAAACACACAAGTTATACAGATAGAATTATTGCAGAAAACTACAAAAAAACATTTAAATTTCTGAAAAACAACCAAGACATTGTGTTCACTAAGGCGGATAAGGGGGCGGTATGCGTTATTATGGAGAGATCTATATATATTAAGAAGTTGGAGGACTCACTCAATGACAGAAAATATTATACGGAAATTAAAAAATGCCCGCTTAGGAAATTGCAAACTAAAACCCAGTCTATTATAAAAGATTGGGATAATAAAGGCATTTTTAATAATGAAAATAGTTTTGATAATATTAAATTAAATTTAGACAACACTAACATTCCTAAGGCTTATGGTTTACTTAAGATTCACAAAGAAAATTTTCCCATCCGTATTATAGTATCTGCTCTGAATAGTCCTACTTATGCTTTTGATAAAGCGTTAAGTATATTATTTAATAAATATATTCCCAAACCAGCATCAAACTTAAAAAATAGTACAGAACTGAAAAAAATATTAGACAATTTGAGTGTTCCCTCCAATTACAGATTAGTTTCTTTTGATGTGGTTTCTCTTTTCTCAAATTTACCAAAAAATTTAATACTACAAGCAATATCAAAAAAATGGAGATTTTTGAAAAATAGCATTCCCCTTGTTAAGATTGAATTTATGGAGGGGATAGAGCAACTCTTGGACTCAACCTTTTTGCAGTTTAATAATAAAATATATAAACAAGTAATGGGAGCTCCTATGGGTTTTTGTACCAGTCCATGGTTCGCAGATATGGTATTGGAAACTTTGAAAATTACATGTCTTGATAGCTTTAAGAACGACATATTACTATATAAAAGATATGTAGATGATACTCTATTAATAATTAAGGAAAATAAAATTGATGAGGTTCTAAACAAGTTTAATAACTTTTGTGATCCTCTAAAATTTACATTGGAGCTAGAATTGGATGGTAGATTGCCTTTTCTTGACCTACATATTTACAGATATGATAACACTACGCCTATAACCAATTGGTACAGAAAAAACTCAGCTTCAGGCCGTTATCTTAATTTTCATTCACACTACCCACAATCTCAAAAAATAGCTATGGTTTACAACTTAGTGGATAAGGCGATTTCACTATCAGATTCTACTTTTCACAAAGAAAATGTTAAAATAATAACGAATTTTTTATTGAATAATAATTATCCGCTTGCATTTATTCGAAAATATATTAATAAAAGAATGTTATACTTAAATAATAATGTAAACACTAATATTAACGAGAATCTATTAAACAGAAATCAAATCCGGAGACCAAGGGTTGTGTAAAGAATACTTACTTTGCTAACAATACATATATATATTTATAATAATGATAAAAAGGATTGAGTGAGGGATGGTCGGGTTTCCAAATCAAATACAAACACGTTATTACGCGTAGAAAAAAGATACTTGCCCAGGCGTAAAAACTCTCACGAAATAGAGAGAAAAGCCCAGGCAAGCTCAAACTTTATTTAGCAAAAGGGAAATATACAATAAAAAGAGACTCTAATAGACAAATAAAGAGTGAATGAGAGAAGAGAAAAAGAAAGAAAAAACGCTTGCGGTTAACGCTTACCGCTGTAAGCCGCGAGGTACCTTGTCGCACGCACAGGGAGAGAGCTCTCTTACCTTCCTAAATACGTGACCGGCACGACGTAAAGTCCTGGCCGCACGTAGGTTGGGAGCACCGTTCTGACGATACAGGGAGCCCCGACGTCTCGGAGGAACCTCGCTGTACCACGGGCCGCCAAGATTGAGACGCGCCGCGTAGGTGCTCCGCAGCTCGGAAACCGACACGACGAGGGAGCTCGAACGTGGCCGGCGTTCCTTCTTCACCAAACTAATGCACCTACTCACACTAGCACACACGCATGCACACTCACACCAAACGCCGCAATTACAAACGCACTAAAGCTAATGAGAGACGACCGTTCTGAAAAGAACGTTCGTATCGTCTCAACGCACGCAAAATCCCGTAACAAACAATAAATTAGCTATCGCGACGCTTAGCTATCCTTGATAGAGGCTCGATACGAACTGTCGAAAAAACGCCGCGCGAAACTCGCCGTGCTTGTCCGATTTTTCCCCCACCTGACGGGCCCTCAATTCGATCTATTGAAACGCGCGCCCCTCTCGATCGATAGCACCCGCGAAATTTGAAAGGGTGGTCGCAACGCAAATAACCCGAACAGGTTGTTTTACCATTCATAAAGGGATTGACTCCGAAACTAAACGTATTTATTAAGAAACATGATTTTCTATTGATTAATCGCACTATAAATAAGTTTAACAAGATTATAAAATTGGGTAAAGATAAAACAGTAAAGAATGAAATTTGTAATATTGTATATAAGATACCATGTGGTAATTGCCCAGCGTTATACATAGGCACGAGTAAGCGTAAACTCAAAACCCGCATAAGAGAACATAAATATGACGTAAAAAATAAAAATGACAGATCCGCATTAGCGGTCCACACAATTAAAACAGGACATAGCATTGATTTTAATAAAACTTGTATTATGGACATTGAAAATAATTTTAAAAAACGTATGTTCTCTGAAATGATGAATATTTATATACATGACGAGACATTAAACCGTATTGAAGACGTAAATTTTCTAAAATACATATATAAAGTTACGCTTGACAGTGTGAAAATGTTATGTGCGTAGGCGGTATTATACATCGATATTTGTTAACTCTTTCGCTTGGCCGTCCACTTGATGTGTTCAGTCTCTGGGTATGGGGAGATTACGCGACGCATGGAGGTGGCACATCTTATGAGCTGCCGGGGGGGCATCCTAGTAGGCTTGGGTTTAACAGGCCGAGTGTGTTACTTCTTCGCGGCGCGTGGTCGCCTAATACATGAGAGAAGTTTCAGTTCGTTTGGCCCCGCAATATATATTTGCTCTTTTATTATTATTATTTTGATACGGTTTGTAAGTGTGTACTTGTTCGTATACACGTTATACATATATTATGTGTATATATGTACTTATTATGTATTATGTTTATGTATTATGTTATTAGTATATAAGTCTCACTAGTGTACAGGACTCCCTTCGGGGAGGTCCTCGTTTTCTTTTAAACATGTAAAGTGGAGGGTTGTGCGAAGGTAATAAGAGCTTTTAATTTTAATTGTTTAATATTTCTTCTCCTCTAGTTTATATTCGGTTTTTAATTTTTAATATTAATTTTAATTTAATTAAATTTGATAGTTGTGCGATATCGATGGAGGATTGTGTTCTAACCAATATGCAAACTTAACATCTCTGCGCCTTTTTTATTGGTAAGATTATGTACTAAGTGTGTTTTATTATTGTTGCCTTATTAATCTGTGCGTAATTGTAAAATTAATGAGTGTATTTTTGTATAGCCTTGAAAAGGGACAGAGAGAAATAAAAAACTGAGTTCGTGGAGATCAATTGAAGTTTTATTTCATTAAACTAAATAATTAATGTTTATAATAGTGTCTTGTGACTCACACACACCAAGACTCTATACAATTGCTTCTGCAAGCAAAAATAATTATTAACAAAAAGAAATCTTTAAATTTTTCAATATCGTCGGTAATTTACTTGTAATGGTAAATTTAACGATTTCCCAAAATATCTCTCTCACTAGTTATAATCCAAAAGATTCCTCACTGGTGAAAAGAATTTATTTTGTTATGGAAATTGAAATAATTAAAGTTTCAATCTATTAATAAATACAGAACAACAAATTATAAAGGAAGAAAAGACAAAAAAATTAAATTATTTATCTCACTAACGATCCTAAATAATTAATTTTAAAATAAATATAAAATAAATACAGTGTCTTGTGATTCACACACACCAAGACACTATTTATTATTTTGCTTTTCCAAGCCCAAAACAACAAAAAATTTCCTTTATAATTTACACTACACTACAAACACAAATTTAATTAAATTATTTCAACAATATGGGTATTTACGAAATGTTGTAAATCCCGTATGGTTTGCAACAAAATAATTATTTCACTAATTGTCGTCCCAAACGACAATTTTTCTGCGAAATATATTTATTTTATCCTAAAAAGGACTAAATAAATAATTTATTTTGCTACCAAGTTGAAATAATTTATATTTCCTTTTTTAAATAAATTGAACGAAAAGGAAATGAAAATTTAATTATTTAACTTGCTAACAAGGCTAAACAATTAAATTTATTCACCGAATTATTTTACTCAAACACACCCAAAAAATTTATAACCAATTATTTAACTAACAAACAAGTCTAAATAATTGGCAACAACGTGTGGAGATATAATTTAAACACACAAAAAGAGAAAAGAAAGTTTTTTTTACATGTATGTTTTTACATGCCGATTATTAAAATACATGCAAAAAAAAATTTAATTATTTAACTCACTCTCGAGTCTTAATAATTATATTTTATAACTCTCGTATCTTTGCGGAACAATCACACAAAGATACTTAACATTAATTGTTTAACTTGCAAAAAGTCTAAACAATCAACACGAGTTACAAAAAAAAATTTTCTCACACTCAAAAATTTACAAAAATATATTACAAGTATCGTGAACAGTAATACTTAATAAATACCAAATATTTAATCAAGTAATCACTGTTAGATAATTGTAATAAAAATAATTTTAATTATTTTACTCACACACGAGTTTAAATAATTAATCTTACAACTATTGTAACTTTGCGGCTGATTCACACAAAGTTACTTAATGTTAATTATTTAACTTGCAAACAAGTCTAAATAATTAACAAAAGTTGCAAAGTATATTTTATATTCACTAAAAATATATACATATATTATATAAATAAATAGTAATAAATAATAAACACGATTATTAAATACTAACTACCATATAACATATGTCAGGGAGGGGAGAAAGCAACAAAAATTTCGCTCTCGAACTCAAAAAAAAACAACAATAATTGTTTAGCCGCGTCCCGTATAAAAAAAAATTTAATTTTCAACCCGCTCACGTTTCGCCACGACACTGCTCGCGCGCGAAAAGATGGCCGACAAACTTGCACTTTAATTTAAATTCGGTGAGGACGAACCGAACGTCCTGTCACGGTCGCCATTTGTGTCGTGGTATTCGCGCACCCGATCGAATTTAATTAATTTTAATAATTAGAATTGACCGTTGGGCCGCGTTGCCCAATACCACGCACACAATTAATTTATTTTCCGAACTGCGGGCTGTCGCCAGAAACGCGAGTTCGCTGGGACGTACGGTATGGAGGATTCGGGCGATCCTCCTTGCCTCGACACGATTTATATTAAATTAAAGGATGTCGGCGGGAGCGGGGAGAACAATAAATACACTCTTGATTAAAATAAAATAATATAAATATTTATTTTACTATATTTAACATTTGGCCATCCAGGCCGTGTGCCGCGACATAGATTATTTCGCGCGGGCGGAAGTATCGGGAGCCAACCGGATCGAGATCCTCGCCTGCGGTTGACTCCTTCCTGATCTCCGCTATTCGGGTACCGGCGTACCCGAACACACTCCCGATGTAGACACACACATACACTCGGGTAAGGGGGGGAACGCGCGTTAATATAAGATGACTTACCGGGGTGCGCCCCGTGGATGGCCCAGCCGATCCGTGTCCCTTTGTCCTCCTGGGCGACGGAGGACGACGTCGGCTGCGGTGGTGGAAGGCGGCCCTGTGCCGCGGCGAGTGCCTCGCGATCCGCGTACGCACTCACACCAACACTTCCCGTCCTTATCCACACACACCAAATCACTCGCGGCTCACTCACGAGTATGTTCCGGGTAAACGATGGCTTTATTACGCCTCACACGCCTTATTAGCCAAAAACATTATCGGTCCGGATAAGTTTTGTCCGCCTCGAGCGGCGGATCGGGACGTACTGACTAGGCAATCGCCTAATTTTCGAAAAAGGGATGAGAGTGGGAAACATACACACACTCTCGCGCTCTCATCCCTACGTACTATTGCGCGCGTAATTGTACACTTGATTCTGTAAACAAATGTCGTCGGTTGGCCTTGACATACCAAAGGCTCCGACGACTTACATTTAACAGGATTTTAAATATTCTATTCGTCGTGAATAGATTGTGTGACGATTTCCGTTACAATATACATATATATTACATGAATATTCCGTCGCTGTTGCGTATAAAATTTCAGGATTGGAGGCAACCCTGTCTATATCTATATAAATATTGTGACAATGCAAATAATGCATGTCATTAAGTGCGACATGAAGCTAAACCTTTTCCCTGTACGAGCACACACACACATATACAAGTCTAACCGAACCTATATTTCCCTAATTTCCCTAAGAGCCTATAATGATAATTGCAACACCCTCCCAATAACCGAGCTCCTTAACACTATAACAAACCACCGAGCCCACTAACAAACGTACACAAGGGAGCAGCCGAGCAGGACACAGAAGGAGTTCACAGCAGTATAGAGTACTCTTGAAGTAAACTAAACATAAGCCTTGACGAAGAGCCAGCCAAGTGAAGCAGCATGCTGAGATGTTGGATGGTAGCAAGCTGCTAAATCCTCAGTTTAGTAACAGCGTACCCAGAAAGCCAAGGAAGACTGAGCCAGAAGCTCGCCAATGTAGCCAGGAGGTCCGTCAGCCAGCAATTATCCAGGGAACCTGTAAGCACCAGTTAATGTAGTAATGTTCACTATAAGGGAGCAGATATGAGCACACACTTACTTAAATAAGTGTGTATAGGAGAGGACTTGTGAAGAGGTTAGGTGAGCATTATAAGTGCTTACACACACACACACAATATTAAGATTAATAATAAAGCAGCAAGCCGTCCTTCAAGTGGATATTTACCTGGATATTGCCGTGAGTCCGTCCAAGCAGCCCGAGCCCGCCGTTGCACCTGTCAAGCCGTGCGCCTCAAGAAGAGCGAGAGATGTCGGACGCGGCAACACACATGAGCCCGGATCGACGTGCCGCGTATATACACCTCCCGCAGCCCTGTAACCACCGAGATTATTAGCCGACGGGCGAACAATAAGGAACGAAAGGAATAATTACCTGGCAGGCAGCTTACGTCGTCGTCAACGGCACCATTGTTGTTGCGGGAACGGACGAGGTGTACACTTCGAGACGATGCGGCGGCCATATTACTCAAGCCGCACTCGAGTAAGGCCGCGTACGCACCGCAAGTGGGCCGTCGCGACGCATGCGCGCACTCGGGCAATGCGTCGACCACGCCGAGGAGAGCAGAGCTCTTCCGATCGCCGTAGCGTCACGACGTCCAATCCTGTGTGCGAATCACCCTGTGTAGCGAGAGTGCCGAATTATTTAGCGAAAGTTAAGCGAGAGCAGCATCGCAGCAAAGGTTGGTGCATCTTTATCTGTGCCTCCTTTATTTATTCATAATTCCATCCCGTGCTTCCTCATTGTGTGTGCGAGTCATCGCGGTTTTCCCCCTTCTCCCCCCCCCCTTCTTCGAGCAGCTTCGACCCGCGATCGCGGGTCGTAGCCGTGCCGTCGGTCGACGTTAAACTCGTCGCGGACGAGTAGCATCGATTCGGATAACTATTCGTGACCTTTAAATTATAGATTGCACCCGTGCAATCCGCAGTGAGCCGCATCTCGTCTTCCCAAATTCGCCCCCTCCCTGAGCCGATCGCAGCCGAGCATGAGCCCGCGTAACGGACGAGACTGGCTCCCGTAATTATTTATAGAAATCGCATCGGATAATAAATTAAGTTATTTTATATATTACTTATTTTTATTATTCCCCATCACCTGCACCCTAATCCCCAGTGCAGCGTGACAATATATATATAAATTCTCTCTCTCTCTCTCTCTCTCTCTCTCTCTCTCTCTATTGAAATATACACGCACGCACCATACACACGGATATATGTATATTTCTATATTATATATAGAACCCTGAAATCTTAGACACGACGGGTGCGGCGAAATATTTATATAATATGTATTAAAACACGTTCACTGGGAATCAGGGTGAACGGCTCCCATACAATAAAATAACAACGCTTTTATTCGAGCTAGAAACTTTAATATTAATAAAATAATAATAATACAGTAAATAACGAATAAACTAGTCACGGTCGCCAGCCGCGTTCACGCGGCAAAATTTATATCTTTTACTACACGCGATTACCGCACACACACGCACAAATCACAGCTTACACGGAAAGATGGAAAACGGGGAGTTTAGGCAGGAATTCTCACGTGCAGATGCTCGAAATTAAACAATTAATTAAAATATAGCAGTGAACACCTCCGTCCCCGTGCACCGTCTCAACTGCTGGATACTAACAACCCGGAGTCGCATCTACAGGAATAACGTCAATAAACGGTAAAATACTCTCGTTCCATACAATAACCTGTATTAATGTTAGTTCGTCCGAGTTTGTTTATATGTTTCAGGTGCGGCATGCGGGAACGACGACGTCAACACTGTATTGGAGATTTCCTCAGCTACTTCTTCCTCACCAGGTTCCAGAGATGCCTGTTTTATTCTGAAGTCAATATCTAGCTAGATTGTCCGAGGTAATGTATAAATAGCGTCGTTTCTTCCTTTAAATTTAATCTCTCCTTCTCCTTACCTGCAACTAGGTTTTGACAACCTACTGCTTTCCTCAACTCTAATTTTATATTCAGTATGATTTATTTAATACTGTTGCAGGTACTCGAAGGAGGTTTTGTACCAGCGAAGGACCATTACTTCTTGGAGGATGCTGGATGTTTACTTGCTGTCGATGCTGTCCAATGATATCTGTTCTACCTCAACTGCTACCTTCTACGATCACCTTCTCCAGGACATAAGGAACAGGATTTATAACAGGACTTCACATAACTACTCCAGGATTCGACTTTAACAACTGGATACTTATTGTACAGGAATTTTACAGGGACAGTGATTGTGTGCTTGTGTGCGTATGCGTATCTTTTACTGGAGTGCGTACTCCTTCCTCACGATCTAGCCTATCTGGATTCCGAGTGAGTTTTATAATTAATTCCTTTAAGCTACGGGGCTTTGGAATATTTAATATATAATATAAATATAAATTAAGTATGTGACATGCAGTTAGAACTGCCATGTCACAACTCCCCCCCGCCAAACCGAAGTTACCCCGGTAAAAAAATAAGCTGTCCATTAATTCTATTCTATTACTACTATCTTAACTTATCTACTACTCTATATCTAAGATAACCGGTGTTATCTATTACGGTGTATTTGTGTTACTGTTTGTGCTGAGTGTACTTTAAGCTGGAACAACCGGTTGGCTAGAAAGACGTCAGCTGGAACCTGTACGCTAGAGTAATGTTTTAAGGTCAGTGTACCGCGCTAAGTCTGTAGTTTCTGTCTCATTCTTAATCACTACGTTACTTAACAAAAAAAATATAATTTGTACAATAACATTAAAATCAAATTACGAACGACTGGCGAACCGTTACATTAACCAACATAATTGTATTACCTAACGCAATTCGCGAACTCACATAACCCGTTACACAAAATATAATTCATTCAATAATTACAGACTCTTTTAAAACAATTCGTCATATGTTAAAACAAATAAATAAAATTAAAATTCACACTCATACCTGGTGAGATTCCTTTCCACCGACGAATCAGCTTTGGCAACCATTCTACCTTTTTAATGCTTAAAATCAATTCAAATTCTTTTCTGGCTAGATTTATTTATTTTCTAATTTAACTTTACTCAACGACAAACGTCTTAATTCTCTGCTAGAACATTTATTACAGCTACCTTAATTATAACCTTATCATTCGTTGACTTCTTTCCAGGCTAGACATTAATGAAGAGACAATAGGAAATAATAATTAATAAAAATAAATGTATCTAGATTAATTTATTTAGGGTGAATTTCCCAGGATGATTTCCACTCATCTTTACAATTTGGGACCTACTAATTTTTACACCTGGTCTTCCGCAACCTCGACAAAAAACTTTCCGGGGACTTGAGCATCTCGTCCAACTATGACCATCATGACTACAATTCCAGCACCCTTGGCGCTTATATCCACTGTAAAACGATGGTCGCGGTGCCAACGTACTTGAGACGTATAAGAAGTTTGGCCTATAAGTATACTTGGGATGAAGCTTAATCGACTGCCCAATTACTGGAGCATTTACAACACCAAACTCGGATAGGGACATTAAGGAAGGAATATTGCAGCTAGAAGAGAACCGATAGCTGGAACACGAGCTTGAAGATAACTGGGAGCTAGAACGAAAGAGAGAAGAGAACGATCCAGAAGTTTGTTTAAAGCTTGAATTAACATTGGATAAACATCTAGTTGAGGAACAATTTAAATTAGTATTACTTGAGTGACTAACTGTAACCAAAGCCGAAGGAACCGGCACATTATCCAACGGAGCAACACGATCAGGATAAACAGAATAATTTCTGGTTCTATTTACAGGAAATTTCCTCATATTTGTATTTACCCTATCACAACCCGAAGAACGTTTACTAGAACATTCTTTACTCCAATGGTCCTTAGCCCCACATTGGAAACAACCTTTGTTTCTTTTCCGTAAATTTGGAACAATCTGTACTGCAGGGGTAATTTTATTGGTTGACACACATTTCTTAAAAACTTCGTTATAAATATGCTGTTGTATACCAAAATTATTAGATTGCCAGTTATTATTTTTAACCTTGCTTGAACTATTAAACTCCGTACACTTCCTAGGTGATTGACCTGTTTTCCATTTCTTAACTTTGGGTCTTCCTTGAACAACAGGAGCTAGAATTTCGGGTGACCAAGTCCTTTGCATCATTTCTCTCTGTTTAATACCATACAAATCATTACTATTCATAATTGGGACTTTTTCTTGTGCGGGAAACTGGCTAGATTGGGAGCGAGGTGAGACAACATAATTTCTCCTATCTAAAGGAACTTCGTTCATAGATTTATTTGAACCATCCATCGTTTCTAATAATTCTTCCCGTGGCGCATTTTCTCTTGAAACTTCCTTTGTCACCAAGTCTATTAATGCGGGCTGACCATTTACTTCTCTATTGGATTCCGAGGGGCCGTTCACAAACATTAGATTTTTACATCTTCTTACTTTCTGTACGGTTTTGTACAATAACTTCTTAACATCTCTTTGTACTTGGAAACCGTCTTTATTATTCCTTCTTAAATCTGTACTGCTAGAATGAAAATTATTAAGTGCTTGATTTGTTGAAGAATAAAATGACGATTCCACTTGAACATCATAAATAAACTCTGATTCACTCTCATCTACAGCTGGATTCCATACAGCAGCCGTATGTCCATAGTATCGTCTTATTAAATATCGATGGACACGCTCTCTAACAGTTATGCCATCACAATTACGAGTTATTTCCTTTTTGTCAGCCAATTTAAAAATTTCCCAATCAGTTAGCTTTTTCAGCTCCATTAAAATAATTTTACTACCTGCTTCAACATCTAGACTAACCAAATCTTCTCCGGGCAAGAGCTTTAAGGACAACGACCAAAGACTACCCGCCATTTCATCACGAATGCAAATTAATGGTAGAAAAGTTGTCAACAAATAATAAAATTTTACAATTAATAATAAATAATCACCAACCTTTAACTGCTTCGGTTGCCAGGATAAATATAAAATTATAATTTTACTTTCTTTTCTAGTTTTAATTTCGAACAACAAACATTACTTTAATAAATAATTATCCACTCAAAAGGAATAAAATCTGATTTATTTACAAAAATAAAATTTTCATTTATCAAATTTAAAAAAAATTCACGTTAATAAAATAAAATAAAATGCTAGCTGGAAAATTTATACACAATGGGATTATTTATATAAACAACTTTACACAATACATGAGCATGCTCTTTAAATTAATGATTATTTCAAGCTAGACAAACCAAAAACACTTTATCGTTGAGCAATAGCCAAATTAATTAATTTAAACTTGCTCTAATATTATTTACAAGCATTTTATAAAAAAAAATTTTCATTTAGCCAAAAAAACAATTTCAATTGACTTACCAAATCGAAATAATAAAAATAATGAAAAATCACAAAATCCTCGCACGAGGTCAAAATGGCCGCCCAAAGCCGATTCCTCGGCGTCCTCCTGTTTGTGTGTGCGGTAATGGCAAACCACGCGATCCCGAAATTTCCCGATTAAAATTTAACACCGGAGTCCTGTCACGGTCGCCATAAAACACGTTCACTGGGGATCAGGGTGAACGGCTCCCATACAATAAAATAACAACGCTTTTATTCGAGCTAGAAACTTTAATATTAATAAAATAATAATAATACAGTAAATAACGAATAAACTAGTCACGGTCGCCAGCCGCGTTCACGCGGCAAAATTTATATCTTTTACTGCACGCGATTACCGCACACACACGCACAAATCACAGCTTACACGGGAAGCTGGAAAACAGGGAGTTTAGGCAGGAATTCTCACCTGCAGATGCTCGAAATTAAACAATTAATTAAAATATAGCCACTCTCGGTAACAACTACGTATCAGTTTTAAACTTAACGTCTCGTTCGACGGCCCGACTCGGAATCACCTAGTTCGTCGTGATATACCGATCAGCGAGTCCGCGCGCAACAGTTGGCTCTCGTTCGCTTGACTCGGCCGATCCGACGTGCGTGTCTTGTTTATGTACAGTGAACACCTCCGTCCCCGTGCACCGTCTCAACTGCTGGATACTAACAACCCGGAGTCGCATCTACAGGAATAACGTCAATAAACGGTAAAATACTCTCGTTCCATACAATAACCTGTATTAATATTAGTTCGTCCGAGTTTGTTTATATGTTTCAGGTGCGGCATGCGGGAACGACGACGTCAACACTGTATTGGAGATTTCCTCAGCTACTTCTTCCTCACCAGGTTCCAGAGATGCCTGTTTTATTCTGAAGTCAATATCTAGCTAGATTGTCCGAGGTAATGTATAAATAGCGTCGTTTCTTCCTTTAAATTTAATCTCTTGTGGAAGTAATATCCTAACCTCAACTCACCTCTCCTTCTCCTTACCTGCAACTAGGTTTTGACAACCTACTGCTTTCCTCAACTCTAATTTTATATTCAGTATGATTTATTTAATACTGTTGCAGGTACTCGAAGGAGGTTTTGTACCAGCGAAGGACCATTACTTCTTGGAGGATGCTGGATGTTTACTTGCTGTCGATGCTGTCCAATGATATCTGTTCTACCTCAACTGCTACCTTCTACGATCACCTTCTCCAGGACATAAGGAACAGGATTTATAACAGGACCTCACTCAACTACTCCAGGATTCGACTTTAACAACTGGATACTTATTGTACAGGAATTTTACAGGGACAGTGATTGTGTGCTTGTGTGCGTATGCGTATCTTTTACTGGAGTGCGTACTCCTTCCTCACGATCTAGCCTATCTGGATTCCGAGTGAGTTTTATAATTAATTCCTTTAAGCTACGGGGCTTTGGAATATTTAATATATAATGTAAATATAAATTAAGTATGTGACATGCAGTTAGAACTGCCATGTCACAATATATATATATATGAATTTTTTTCTCTGAAACTATATTAATCTCATCACTTTCCATTTTGTTTCCTAAATTGATTATTTATTTTTATTCTAATAACAGTAATGCATGACTCTAGTGACATCTATTTACGTAAATTCAGATGAAAAATATGTAAACTATATTATCGACGGAGCATTACCAATAATTATTATTATCCCCTCTATGAAAACGTGTCTCCTAATCTTTGACATGATTGGTGGGAGCAGTTAAACGATCGCGCTCTCTGATTCGCGGGAGCATTGACGGATGGGAACAGTGACGGTGATCAGTTTAAGATAATATTGAAAAAATAACTAGATCACGCGTGTCTCACTCACTCTTTCGTTTTCCTCTATAGCTCTGTCTCAACTTTTTCGAGTAGTCATATATATATATAGGGGACGAAAAAGATATCGAAAAATACATAGCCGAGTAAAAGAATTTGACATCTCAGATATTTACATGAAGTTTTATTGAAAGTATTAATAAATAATTTATCGAAAACTTAATAAACTGAAAAAATATTAAAAAAGAAATAATATATGATATAAAAAGTTACGTAAATAACATATTATATATTAATATTCAAAAATAAAAAAACCGCAGGTGCAGTTAGATGTCTAATAGGTGCTAGCGCGCATTATACTTGCGTTGGTTGCGCTACCGCGCACCTTGATTACTTAAGAATAAAAACTAATTGTTGTCTAATTTGCTTACAACAATGCGTATATTTAGTGCCTTTAAGAATATTATGCCAGTCCGTGCTACAATTGCCTCATTTATAAGCAAGCTCATGCTAGTATACGTAACATAAACATAAGCGTATAAACGTAGCACTATAATACAAAGTTTCAAAATATTATCTGATGCTGATACTAAGTGATTGTTTTCGATTATATTCCTAGTTTCAATAGGTGGGCTAAAGCGAAAGAAGAAAGTTTGATTGCTTCTGTATTTGAGAACAGCTTAATATGGGACAAATCCCAACCCGACCATAAAAATCCCTAATTGATGGCAGAGACTTGGGAGAATATCGCTCAGAAGTTAAATGTAACAAGTGAGTACAAAAGAATTGTATATTATTGTAATCTATTAGAATGTAAAGCTTGTACACTTATTTTTTATTTCTTATATGTAAAATTTAATACTAAATTGATGAATTTGGTTATCAGAGAACCAGGCTCGATATAAGTGGAAATCTCTCAGCACTCAATTTTTAAAAGAATTAGCTATGCAACCGATTCTAAAATCTGGTGCAGCTGCACCCAAACCAAAGAAGTCATGGTGCCACTTTGAGGCCATGGCTTTTTTAAAGGATAAAGTGCACCGCAATTCAACAGGGAACATTATCTTAGAAGAAGACGAAATGGATGACAGCGCAGAAGACATAGAAATCGATGCAAGTCATAAAAGAGATTACAATCCTTTAAAGAAATCCATCAGTCCGATAGGGTCCCAATCATCGAAGACCTATTTTCAAAATATTCAACCACCCATATTTGAAAATCTTGAGGGCGAAGCTGATTGGTATTTTTTGTTAAGCCTGTTGCCTTACATGCAAAAAATCGAAGGCGAGGCTACACACATGTAATTTCGGGTGGATGCATTTATTCTTCTTTTTAATTATATTACTAATAACAAGACCTTAAAAGACCTCCAACAGTCTGTGGATGATAGAAACCAAGACAAACATCCAAGACAAAAATCTAAGATAAACAATACAAAACCAACTGTTAAACAGGAAGTTCGTAAGTAACAACATTTATATATAATGCATTTCTTTGTTCTATTTAATACAAGTTCTTTTATTCTTCCAGATATAGTAACGATAAGCGATTCTGAGGAGGACGTCGATATCAAACCATCCTTGGAAATGCAAAAGTGGCTGATCAATCCATTCCTTGTTAAAAAAGAAAATGATAAGAAATAAATAAAATAAAATGTATTTTTCTTTTATATATAATTATTACTAAAGTTTCTCTTCAAATATTGTCAATTAAATTATAATAAACTTATTTAATTATGCAGCAATACTCGTCTTACAAAATTATTCCGATGATTGTTAACAATTTCTGCTTTCCTTTTACACTTTTATTTCTCATAGTATTATAGCAATTTTTATACTTTACATTTAGTAACTAAAATTACAAATTATTGTGTAAGTAGAAAATAGATGGAAGTAAGAATTAAAGATATTTATTTTTATAGGTTTCTGTTAATATGGTTCAAAATACTTATGAATTATTATTCACATTGATTTTAGTACTTTTTTTCTATTGCAGATACTATTTTACATATTGGACAACAAATTTACTAAAACTAAAATTACAAATTATTGTGTAAGTAGTTTATACTTACGTCGCATTGTGTGAGTGTGCAAACAGTTGGAGCTCATATAGAGACTAGAGAGGCTTAGAGTTTACAAATTAACAATTTTGTTTCCTTTCTTTTCCAGATTTTTAATTCAATATTTTAAATAAGATCCCTGCAATCTGGGCTCGACATGTCCTTAAAGCAAATGAATACAAGAGCCTGACGTCGTCAGGTTTTGGAACATAATAACCTATTTTACATTGCTGAGCAAGTTCTCTGGTAGGAGGTAGTGGCTAGATTGAATAAAAAGACCTCGGACGACATGGTATCAAATTTACATTAGGCTGATGTGTGTAAGAATATATACTTTCGCTGCAATTTGCAGTGTAGGATTTGACTTGTTCTTTCGACTTTTTGCATATGTGACTATACCTGTAGTCGATAATAATTGGCATCGGTATAACGACGTCGATTTCCGCTGCTGTACTCTGCTGGTGTACCTCTCTACTTTGTTATTTACAAAAATTATGTGCACATATATTTATACTTACGTCGCATTGTGTGAGAGTGTGTAAACAGTTGGAGCTCATATAGAGACTAGAGAGGCTTAGAGTTTACAAATTAACAATTTTGTTTCCTTTCAAGATTTTTAATTCAATATTTTAAATAAGATCCCTGCAATCTGGGCTTGACACGTCCTTAAAGCAAATAAATAAAAAATACAGCTTTACTACTTTTAAGAGTCTTGATCTTTGCATCAGCAGCCTTAACTCGCTTATCCAGATCAGTCTTAATGGTATCTACATATTGAAGTAAAAACATTCGTCCAACCGATTCGCATGTAATTGTATTTGCAGGTAAATTCTTCAATTCTACCTGCGTTAAATCGGCTCTCTCCTTGGTCTTTTGCAAACTTTCAACTTGCAGATCCGAGATCTTGATCATTTTTTTTGTCATTATGACTTTTTCGTGTAACTCTTCGAATGCCTTCTTCAACTGCTCATCGGATGCTTAAGCCATTCTTTTGATCAGTTAAACTGAAATTCATGTAAATCAATCAATTGCTGAGAAATTAAATATAAATTTTTTATTAATACATTAAAAGAAACATTGTTTAATAGTTAAATAGAATTTAATTAGTACGCTATAAGCAGTACGTAAATATCTTAAAAATTATCTAAGTGTATGCAAAAAACTTTGGAAACTCACCTCTTCTCGTTCCAAATAAATGACGATAGCAAACGAAAGTTAGGTCGCCGTGCGTTACACACGTTAAAAAATTTCTAGTTTGGTAGCAGCCGAAGAAGAGAAAAACAACGACTGTCACAAAACGACTGTCACAATATCACCTAAATAGAAAGAAATTTGAAAATTAGAAAAATTGAATAAATAAAAAATTTATAAAGTAGCAAAAGAATATATGCTTAGCAAATACTTTAAATATTATTTTTTAATTCATAAAAGTAATGTTTATTTAAGTATTCTCCTGCAAACGATACTTACAACAGATTATCGCTTTGGCTATCCAGAATTTTTACCAGATCCAAACCCTCTGCACAGAAATAGCATAAGAGGAAAGACATGCTGTCACGTCGATCGAACATCGAAGTACCAGAATTTTACGTAGGTTCAGTTTTAGCAGTTACTCACTCTGAGATACACGCTCCAGGCAAGGAGAATCGGTTTTTGGGAAGTATAATGTGTATTGTACGATGCAACCGATCAAAAAATTGAAGTTTAGAGGTGAGTAATTTATTTTCAAGCAATTGTAGAAAATATGTAATAATTTTGTCATTGCTCCATAATTATGTAGACTTGAAAAAAGACTGGACGAGGAATTGTTTTATTTGCGGGATGCACCACCAGAATACAGTACGTTTCCTTTGGATACGGATCAGGAATATCATGTCGATGGTACACCTATTCCCATAAACGATATTAAATTACCTCTGAAACCAACACCTTGGCTTCGAAAATGGGAAAGAATGAACATGAAAGGAATCATCGACTGTACAAGTCAGGTCACTGAAAAGCGAAAAAAGCAAAATTGGCGATTCATCAAAGACAATGGGAAAAGTATGATCTTATGAAGATGTACAGGTATGAATTTTCATTGAATGTTTTTTTTCAGTTGCAGACAATACAAATCGTACAGTAATTTTATATATTTTAAAGTATTACTTATAACGGGTACGGATTTCGAGTGTCGGCGCAGGTTAGGTCCCTGAATTATCGGCGACGTTCGTCGATAGGACCAAGTCGACTAGTCGGGATAATTGCGAATGGTAGCGCAGTGGTGAGGCTTCTGCCTCGCGCTCCCGGGATCGTGGGTTCGCGCCCCGATACCTTCGTTGATTTTTTTATTCCTTATATTCAATCCGTACCCCGTTACATACTTAAAAATTAGGCATGATGATAAATTCTATGATTTAGTGAATTATTGCAACAATAACTGCATTATTAAAAATGTATAGTCACAATTTATGTAAATCACTTGACACAATTGGTAATGATATTGTGAATAATACATATTTATTGAACAGATTTTTCACAAAAGTATGTTACAATTATTTTACTATATAAACTAATTTTTTGTAAAAATAAAAATTTTTGAATAATTTATTTTGAATATTTGAATTGTTTTACTTATTCATGTTATTTTCTTTTGTATTCATAAACAATTACTACATTACAGTAAATAATTATAAAGTTCTAAAACATAATTTAAAAACTAGACTTAATCTTCCACAAGAAACTATATACTTTTTAACAACACTTCGTTAAATTATTTATTTTTATTTTTTTTCAGGGAAACGATACCAGAAGAAGAGCAGAGGCAGATTTACTCGGAGATTCATACAAAGTTGCATGAACTTGAATTACATCGTCACAAAATGAAACGAAGCAGAGCCTTTGTAAAACCAAAGAAAACTGGTTAAATTAAATATACTATTATTTTGTACATTTTGTTATGTAAAAATCTTTTAAAAAGTAAAGTAGATAATAAATAAATAAATTCACATTATGTTTTACTAGTGAAAAATATTCTTATGTATTATTTACTTATGTATTATTTATAAGAAAATGGGTAATCGATATCGATAGAAGGCATTAAAAGAAAATATGTTCAAATCGTGACAATATTTTTTTTTATATTACAAATTATTTTATATAAAAGTCACAGTAGACTCTATCATTAAAATCACATCGAAAGTCAATGAAAGCCGTCAGTATATACAAAATTTATTTGTAAAATCTCGAAAAGAGGAGAACTGTGTTTGAATCCTTCGGCTTTTACGCAAATCTTTCTGTAAAGCAAGTTTTCCAGTCATTGTGCCTATTATCAGATTTTTACATGCATTTATATGTCAGCTACTGACATTTATCCGCGAGAACACAGTAATTGTTTAACTCACTCTATTAATGATCGTATTTTTCTCTTTTGCATGAATAAGTCTAGAGGAATACAAAAAGCTCTTAAATCTATTAGTAAAAAATACAGTTAACATCAGCCGGGGCGATGATTAAAATAAAAAAATAAACGTCAGCCGGGCCTATGATTAAAATAAAAAAATAAAATATATATTGGAAAATGTAAAATAATAATAAAATAACCTCTTTGTTTGGTAAGTCAAAGGTTTCACAAAAACCAAACAATATAATTTAATCTCCCTTGATTAAAACATAAAAAATACTTTTATAAGCAGTGTAATTCACATCATATTACATATAACCAAACAATTAGTGACAACTGAGAAGAAAGCAGCACCCTCTCGTTGCCACTTCTGAATCTGTCACGATTTTACCTCTCCTGACTAGTGAGTAGTCTGTAGGCGCTCTCTCCAAGGCTGGAAAGCAGTGCCTCTCTTTCTCTCTCGTCTTTTTTCCCATCGCTCTGTCTTTTTTTTTCCCGAGTAGATATAGCGTACCACATAGCAGAACTCGGAACTGAAACGCGATCTCGAATCGAAAACGACAATTAATTATCTCATTAATTAATTAATTAATAATTTTAATTAATTTATTTACAATGAATTAATTAATTTCAATTAATGTTTATCGTAGAAAACCATTTGTGTACAATTTAAAACCGTGTTACTTCTGAAAAAGTACATTTCTTTTCAGACCACATACAAAATAAAAAAAAATTATTTTATTTATCAAATTTTCTTTACATGATTATCATCTTTAGCATTTGAAAATTTAAATTAATTTATTACTAATATTTTATTTTATTTAATTAGAATTAAATTTTTTTAAATATAAAGATACATTAGTCACTATTACAACACAATTGAACAGATTATTTATTGAAACATAAAGAACTGTTTTATATTACAAAATTGGACTGCAATTAAAATTTTATTAAAATTTTATTTTTACATCTGACATTCACTTTTTGATCTACTATACAATACAGTATTGGACATACAAGATGCCTTTACATTTTACGTGAGATAAATATCATTCCAGTGTATCATGCAAACCACTTGAGGGTACAATATAGATAAGTCTTGTTAAAAAATGTGCAGTTTAATTGAACTTTAATCATGAATTATCTAGGCAATGTTCATTTGTAAAATTAACAAATTATATTTGATAGTAATCAATGCAGAAAATAAGCATAAGAAAGACTTTTACACACTCAAGAAAAAATTACTTACTGGTGCAACAGCAATAGTTTCAATATTTGTTGCAGTATAGAACATCCAAAAAGACCAACATCAGCATGGAGCGATGGCTTTAGCCTTGGCTTTCTCTGTTTTCCTTCAAAAGATTTAATTAATGCAGTTTCTTCTCCACAAATATAAGCACCAGCACTTCTTTGAGCAAATACATCAAAATCATAACGAGGTCCGCAAGTCCTTTGGCAATCAAACCAGCTTGATACACTTCTGCAATATCAACTTGAGTGTTAAATGCTTCACTGTGAAATTCACTACAAATGTAAATGTAGGCTGCTCCAACTCCCACAATTCTGTCAGCATTTAGACAGCCCACATTCAGATTTTGCGGATCTTTGCAGGTTCCAGATTCATGCTCGTCTCCATTGATTACAAGATACTTTGACTTACCATCTGAAGATTTGTTCATAAAAGACCACTTCACTCCCGATGGGGAAACCCGCTTCTGCTGTACCACACAAAAAATTGTCACAAATAAATTATAGAGAATACGCAAAACTGGGCTTAATTTGCAAGATGGATCAATGCCTTTTTCTTCCAAACTGTTTACTTATAACAATTGCGAAGTGCATCACTGTCCGAATTAAACGTACAACTTTTTTAGGCGACAATCACATCGATTAGAACCAGGTAAGTATTTATCCATAACGTTACTTTAAATACTTGTTAACTAGAAACTTTGACTTCATTGATGATCCTATCGGCTCCCTTGCCCAAAATTTCTTTGGTTTTTTACCAGTCACTGCATTTCATTGCTCCCTTCAACCTCAGGTCACATCTGCCATACAAGTTTGTAAAGATATAAACTTCATTCTTAAGCGGACTACTATGTTTCTGTAAAAAATAAGAGTTTCATGAAATTACCTTACAAATGCAAAAGGTTGACGAGAATAAATGCAAACAAAAAAAACTAATATATATTAAAAAATACATTTAATACTTGGTTACCTTAATTCATTATTGTTACTGTGGCAGTAAACCTGTGGATCCAATGTGCAACAATCGAATTTATCTATTGCAAGTCATCGAAAGATGTCTGCTACACGCAACTAGTCATTATACTACTCACTCTTTCTCGGTCTCTGTTTGTGTCTGCCTTGAGTTCGTCCCGGGTGGCTCTTTAGAATCATTACGTTATGTATAAAATGTCACTTATTTGATCAAATCTGAGTTATATACTATTTACTCTTGACCAGGAAGTCGCTGTCACTTGCGAGAATAACGATAAATAAATAATTTTCTATTATACTTAAGACTAAAACAGAGTCCGTAGAATCTTCATAACAGACGAGACTCTCGACTCAAATGTAAAAAGGTGCTGCAAAAAACTACTGAAAAAAATTACCCTTTATCAGTGCGTCCAAAAAGATCCTTTACACATTTTTCAAACACTCTTGCCAGATGTAACAGTTTATGCACCGATATCAGTTTGCGAAATCGCACCTTACCCGCAGTCTTGAAAACGTTCGCAACTAAAAGTATTCTATCGACATTTGAATTAACAATTAACAATTAAAACACGGGCAGTATATTTATCTATCGTCCCGGATTCCGCGGATGGACCCCGGCGAAATTTTGGATCATTCTCGGGTAAAATTTTGAACCTCGGGTGAACCATGGTTCAAACTCGTGTGACCCGAGGTAGCCTCGGTCGAGTCTCGGTCGAGCCTCGGTGGTGCCACGGATGAGCCACGGTAAAACCTCGGTTGCAGCCGCTGTAAAACCTCGGCTCTCACCGCGGCTCTAATCTCGGGTCGAACCGTGGTTCAAACGTGACTGAAGATATCCGCGCATACCCTAAGGACTTGTAGGTTACGTCTACAATTAAAAGCTTGGTCGACCAGGTCGACCGAGCACTAACCATGGTAACTCGGTCACGTGACCGCACTCGTAGATAGGGCATACATGTTACAAGGTTTTATTTAAACGTGGTGAAATTCACTACAGCTCCAGTCATTGAA
Source organism: Theocolax elegans (assembly GCA_026168455.1). NCBI lineage: Eukaryota > Metazoa > Arthropoda > Insecta > Hymenoptera > Cerocephalidae > Theocolax > Theocolax elegans. The sequence continues at coordinate 45,624,904 of CM047428.1, read as the reverse complement.
AATGAATAGTATAATTATTATATTACTCGAGTAACTGGGAAGTCCATTCAGATTACATGCAAACTATCATATGTGATGAATTGTTATCAATTGGTTTGTTTTACTATTATTTGTTTGCCACAAAGTCTCTTGAGAGTATATAGTGATGAAGTAAAATAGAAAATATACATATATAAAATAGCTTGCATATAGTCTCAATAGACTTCCCAGTGACTCCAGTATAGTGGATATAAATTCATAATTGTTTAAACAGGGTGAAATTCACTATAGACCCAGTGATTGAAAATTAATAGGACAATAATTATTATATTACTCGAGTAACTGGAAAGTCCATTCAGATTATATGCAAGCTATCATATGTGATGAATTTTTATCAATTGGTTTGTTTTACTTTTATTTGTTTGCCACAAAGTCTCTTGAGAGGATATAGTCGTGAAGTAAAATAGAAACTTTACATATATAAGATAGCTTGCGTATAGTCTCAATAGACTTCCCAGCCCGGTCGAAAAAAAATAAGTGAAAATTTAACTAGAAAATTTATTTAAAAATTTAGTTAAAAAGGTAGCTATTATCAGTTAAATTTCTAATTACATGGATTCAAATTTTTTAGAATAATATTTAATTCAAAATTTGACTATTATTAGCCACATTTTTAACTGAATATTTAAGTAAATGTTTTGTTGCCCTTAAAATAAAAATGCAGTTGAAAATTCAGTTAATTAAATATTTAATTGAAAATGTAACTATTATTAAGTAAATTTTTAATTATATAATTTGGTTATTATTAGCTATACTTTTAACTGAATATTTAACTAACTATTTAGTTGCACTGAAAACAAAAATATAGTTGAAAATTCAGTTAAAATACACCATTTACGAAATTTAGTTATAAAATAAGTGAAAATTTAACTAAAAAATTTACTTAAAAATTTAGTTAAAAAGGTAGCTACTAACAGTTAAATTTTCAATTACAAGGATTCAAAGTTTTCAGAATATTATTTAATTAAAAATTAGATTATTATTAGCTACATTTTCAACTGAATATTTAACTATTTAGTTGCACTGAAAACAAAAATATAGTTGAAAATTCAGTTAATACACCATTTACGAAATTTAGTTATTACCACTTTTGGAATGTAACAATTGAAATGCAACTATTATTAAGTAAATATTTAATTTATAATTAATTTATTATTTGCAGCATTTTTAACTGAATTTTTTTTTAAATTAATTACAGATTATTTATTTAAAAATATTAAAAAAGCCAGCATATTAATATCTAATACTCTTTTTTTTAAAAGGAAAACCTATTAATATATATTAATTTTTTTTAGAATGTAAATAAATTAGGTTAAACAAGTTTTATTTCTTTATTATAATAATTATTAATCGTTTATTTTTGTTATAATTGAAATAAGAACATATAAACATTCATATAAATATTAAGAACATAGAACATATAAATATTCATCTAAATATTTAACATTGAAAGGGATAAAAAAATATAAACTTATAAAATAGGTAAGTTATTTAGGAATGACCTTTATAGCCTTTATAGCGTTTATTCAGTTTCAGTCTCTACGTCATTTTTATCTGCAAAAACATATTAATAATTTATTGTTTAACCATAACTATATATATAAAATATATATAAAAAAGTAAACCAATCACCTTCTTTTTTCCTCTTTAAAATCTCACGTGCAGTATTGACCTCTTGCCCTAATATTGTATTCATATCATTCATACTTGAATCGTACTCCACCGAATTAGAATTATATTTTAATTTTTTTACTACATAGTAGTGCAAGCTCCCTAAAAATAAGTAAATTTAATCCTTGATCAATTTTCAACCATACATTGTAAGTGAGATAAATAAAAATTATACTCACTTTTAATTGCCATATGTTTTAATGGAAAAAATTGTTTTCTACTTGTATCACCTGTAGCAGTTTTACAGCTAGGATCACCGGAAATTGATCGCTCTGCTAATTCCTTTCGGCTATATATATTTCTTGTAATTAAACGAATAAATCTTCGATGATTTGGCATGGTCAGTGCCTTTTCCCACTCTTTACTTGGAATTAAAATATTATTGCCCAAGGATATCAGAATAACCTATAAAAATATAATTTTTTATAGTGAAAATGTTATTGTATACACAACAACTAAATATAAATACGTACCTTTTCGCCATTTCTATTGGTCTTCTTAATAAGGTCTTTAAAATCAGATGCTTTCTCCGCAGCTTTCATCACATTTTTTTCATTTATGCACTCCACGTCACCTGTTTTTTTCTGGAAATGCAGTCTTTTTTACATTTACTACTAATTACACTGTAGAATCCACTTTCATCAGATTTGGGCGTGGAAGAGACCAATTTCTTACTAACATCCTAAATAACATAAAAACAACTTTTATTATTCGGATTCATAATATAATAGAAATAATACTAAAACTATTGACTGAAAAATTGCTTGGATCACTTACAAAATCATCCATATCCATAGAATCTGAATTTTGGGAGGTACCTAGAAAGGTACGTTAAAAATGTTAATACATATGATGAATGTTATTCGATTATTAAACAAAATTTTTTTTACATAATATAAATATGCATTGAATGATATAAGAAAATTATTTCCTGCACATGGTTCATCGTCTTCGTTATTTTTTTTTAATTTCTCTTCCAAATCTTTGTTTTTTTGTATAAGCAATTTCATTTCACTAAGAAGCTGCTTATATTTTTCTACATCAACATTAATATCTGTCAAGACATCAGAAGCAGCGGAATGGTCAGCAGCTTGATCAGTTAGATCCTTATGACTTTTTGTATTTCTTGGGCTTAACTGTGTCATCGTTTCATCCATGTCTTCTACCGACGTGTGTCCTCATTCTTCTTAATTGTTTTGATGTGAATGAACTGCTACATTTAAATCCTCTTTGTTTAAAAACGTATTCATTTTTTTATTAAATTTATCCAATTGAACATTTTTTTCCTTGGCTGCTGCCTTGGCACTTATCTACAAGAAATTATCGTTTATTAGAATCTACTAAAGTAATTGAGTGAATACAGATTTGTAACTTAAACAAAAAATAAATGAATATGCATTAAACAAATGGAACATACTACCTGCTTTTTAATTAATTGATTTGATTCCAATTCTTGATAATCGTTATCAATGTTATCTTCGATTCTGTCTTTGTTAAGCAGCTTACTTTTGTATTCATCAATTACTGTTCGTTCGAGAGAAGGATAGTAGATAAGCTATGGCGCTTCCGGATCATATGGCGCTTCTGGATCACCCCCTCCACTTTCCCAGTGATCCAGAAGCGCCATAGGGGTGGGGGGTATCCCCTCTCCCAGTGATCCAGAAGCGCCATAGGGGTGGGGGGTATCCCCTCTCCCAGTGATCCAGAAGCGCCATAGGGTGGGGGGTATCCCCTCTCCTAGTGTTCCAGAAGCGCCATAGGGTGGGGGGTATCCCCTCTCCCAGTGATCCAGAAGCGCCATAGGTTTCTATTGGATGGGAGAGGCTGTGAACTACCCCCACCACTTTTAGTCCAGAAGTGTTATAGGGTTTTTTTTGTAGTGTATGTGTGTGTTTGAATGCAATTTGATAGTAATAGTTGAAACTGTAATCAAGTGGTTTGCACTTTGATAGCAATCGTTTGCACATTGATTGCAATCGTTTGCACCTTGATTGCAATCGTTTGCGCTTTGTTTCCAATCATATCATTTGCACCTTGATTGCAATCGTTTGCATATTGATTGCAATCGTTTGCACCTTGATTGCAATCGTTTGCGCTTTGCTACCAATCATATCATTTGAACCTTGATTGCAATTGTTTGCACCTTGATTGCAACCGTTTGCGCTTTGTTTCCAATCATATCATTTGCACCTTGATTGCAATCGTTAGCACCTTGATTGCAATCGTTTGCACCTTGATTGCAAGTGTTTGCACCTTGATTGTAATTGCATGCACCTTGATTACAATCGTTTGCACTTTGATTGCAATCGTTTGCACATTCTACCCTTCCTTCTCCATTACCCTCAGTAGCTTATATTTCTAATATTGATCACGCGCACCCATAATTTAGTTTTTATTTCTCTTTCCTAATGCGTTTGAATATGCTTTTGGTAAATTTTTCGAAAAGCTGATTCTTCAGGAACTAGCCACACCTCAGCTCAAAGTACTTAAAGTACCGAGCGACAATGAAGCACATTGTCAATTAAATACAATGATTCTTCCATCATTGAATACGTAGCTTTCTAAATTTACCGCATAAGAATTACATGCGCGATAAAAAAACATCTCTGCGAGACCTATGAAAACTCCCGATGTATTCACTGCGAGAGCGTGATACCAACTAAGCGGTTCGTGCCCCCTTCCTTGACGGTCGATGTGTACCTACCCCCTCTCCTTTTAGTCCAGAAGCGCAATAGGGTGGGGGGTATCCCCTCTCCCAGTGATACAGAAGCGCTACATTGTTCTCCTTATTTACTTCTTACTATTATTAAACGTTTTGTAGCCCTTTGCTTTAGGGCACGACATTGTGTTTGATGAAAACGTTTCTTTAGAATATGTTTTCCATTTCGATGAAGTCGTCTTTTCCTTCATTCTCTTCAGTCCTTTTTCTCTTCATTCTCTAAGAGGCGAGGAAGACGAACTGCACTGTTGCTAGGACGCATGATAGAATGATGGAAGTTGATGATATTGTTGGTATTTATACTTTTAAGGGAAGGGTGGAGGCCCCAAGCAACGCCTCTACCTGTGAGGTACACCGCTTATCATTACCTCTCCATTTTTTTCTTTCCCTAGACTCCGTCTACTTCATTCTATGTATTATCAGCAATTCCGATATTTGTTAAACACGTTCGTCTTTTTAATTCTTGATCGGTCGACCTACCTAAATAGTTCTCTTTGATGTCTAAGTAAGGAAGCAGTTAAAGTATACTGTTGCATAGCCCCATGATGAAATGATGAGTCAATAACGTTGCATGCATTTATGTATCTTCCCATTCTATGATAGCCTCTTTTTCTTTACCCCTCTACATTCTTCTTCTAGATACCATCTATTTCATAAAAAATGTAAGCACATGCCTTAATATTTGCTAATCGTGTTTCTCTTTTTAAATTTTGAAGACGTTTATTTGGACGCCTACTTTTCTTACCCAAGCAAGGTAGCAAAAAAAATTAAATAAAAATTATTAAATGTTTATTTTTTAAAAACTGTTGGCAAAGTTGTTGAAAAATGTAAAACCTTGCAAAAACGCACAAAATTCAATTAAATACTTATTGTTAAGTGTTTATAATGTATATTACATTAAGGGGTCAAGCCTGGGTTAAATGTTTTAAATAAATAAACAATTCTTATTGGAATAATTTTTTTTTTTTATTTCCTCTTACAAATTTATTTTTTTTACATAATATATATACATTATACTTTATAGTTATCAATATAAAAAATGTTTATTATGCATTTTTAATTCTGGTTATTAAACTTATAACGATATTAAAAAATTGATCAATTTTTGCAGTTGCCGCAGGATATTGAAGCACTGAATGCATCTTTTAATGTCTAATAAGTCTTAAAATGTTCATGGAAAATATGTTTACAGACTTATGTTTTTCTTTTTCTGAAAAAAAATTTAATAACAATGTATTAAATATAAAAGTTGATAATAATAAGAAAAATAGTGAATGTTATGTACGTATACGTACATAACATTCACCTAAAACTTATCTTTTTGAAAATTGGGCAACATAAGTCTGTAGAAATATATATTTTAAAAGTTTCCCCAAAATTTAAAAGTGATTCATCAACCTGGCTCTGAAATATCCTGCGGCAAGTAAGCTAAAATCATTAAAAAACCATTAATGAGATAAATGCATTTAAAGTTTCACTTATAAGATTTAAAGTTTTACTTATTTTATAATTCTAATACCATATTCTTTAGATATCATACAATTTGTATGTATAATCTTAATAATATGTATATTTAATAGGTTTATAACGCCTTTTTTCTGGTTTTATTAATATAATACTCAGTATATTTTTTTAATATACATGTATTATCTAAAATAACAGAAAATCAACTTCAAAAATCAGTTTCTTTATAAAAAGAGGAATAAAATTTTTTTAAACTACAAGAATACTTTGCTATTATTGAATATTAATGGATGATTATATGGATTTTAAAAAATATTTTGATAAAAAATCATATACTATATTATATGATTATAATTTTTATTATAAGCATTAAATTTAATTAAAAATATGTAAAGAATGCAGTAAAAACAAATACTGTTTGACAGTTGTGTACAATATCTCTTTCTCTCTCTCTCACATGACAAGTCTTCCATAAGATTATTGATTTTTCGAATAGCCTTGTCACGTGATAGAGAAAGAGAGAAGCATATATAGTGTTACAGCTGTTAATGGAAGTGTGCACCAGCCACACGTTTGTAGTTCAGTTTTGAGCTATTATAATATCAAGTAGAATTATATATTATATATTAAATATATATATAGAGTATCTAAATAAAATAAATAAAAGAAACAAGTGGTTTATAAAACTGCATGAACAAATTATATCAGATAAGTATTTGCATAACCTTAAATTTATATTTTGTTTATGTCAAGAAATTGATTCTTTGTTTCTCCATTTCAGCATAACCAATGTGTCAACACTTAGATATAATACATTATTTGCAGTATACGGATAAAATTATATCAATAAGTGGTTTCTTATGTTCAGTGTATTTGTGCTTAGTGTGATATTATGTGGTTGAAGTTATTTTATGTGTATTTGTGAAAGTGTTACAAACCTCAATATGCTTTGACATCGCACAAAGCTTTATAAACTTCTCTTAGCTTTATAAAGTCTCCATCTCCAATATAATTAGCATATTTTATGCCATAAAGTGATTCAGATCTTTGAAACTACAATTCCATCTACTTCCATCTTGCCAGAACTACCAGTGTGGTTGGCAGAGCAATTAGTTTGATGTACGTTGTACCATTCTCTATATTCTTCTGTGCCTTCTTCTGGTCGCAATTCACATGCTCTGCAAATAGATTGCTTTGGAGAAACGTCAATTCCTTTTCCATTCTCATGCAGTATCAAACTTGCAACAACTTGAAGAGAATTGAATCCTCGCTTCCTCCAAGAACCATCACCTGATACACTTATATGGCAATTCTGACTCGTTGAATCATATAATTGCTCGATAGCTGCTTTCATAGACTCTTTACCAACTTTTTTACAAACATTTTCTAT